>LPNX010286898.1:0-169486 GCA_001517045.1 Pseudotsuga menziesii
ATATGTCCATAATAAATCTGAAACATCCTTTAAAAAGATGCACTTTGGTATATAACTGATTCACCCCCCCCCCTCTCAGTTACTTTAATCCGTCCAACAATTGGTATTAGAGCCAGGTTGCTTCAAATCAGTTTAACCACTGGAATCTAGATCCTAATCAATGGACAAGAAATCAGAATTTACCAAACATGGACTGCCTCTATTTGATGGACATAATTATGCCTTTTGGAGTATAAGAATGAAACTGTTTCTACAGTCTCAAGGAGTTGATGTATGGCAAGCTTGTTTAAATACATATAATGTTCCAGCAACTATTCCAATAGATCCTATAAGTAGAAGACTCTATGAGAGTAATTCAAAGGCTATGTATGGTATTCTAGGAGGCCTAGCAGCTTCAGAATTTGTTAAAGTAATGAACTGTTCCTCAGCAAAAGAAATTTGGGATAAACTGAAAACAGTCTAAGGGGATGATAAAGTTAAAATCGCAAAATTACAAACATATAGATCTCAATTTGAAAGTTTGAAAATGGAAGAATCTGAAGATATAGCCACTTATTTCCTTCAAATAGATGAAGTTGCCAATACCATGAGAGGGCTAGGACAAAAGATTAAAGATGAAGATCTTGTACAAAAGGTTCTTAGATCTCTTCCTGCTAGATTTAATCCTAAGGTTTCTGCATTAGAAGAAAGAGCAGATATGGATACACTTAGTGGAATACTGACTGCATATGAAATGAGAATTTCTGGTGAGACTTCTTCCAGGAAAGAAACAGCATTCAAAGCAGCAAAGAAGGAGAAGAAGAAGAAAGAAGAAGAAGTGAACCATTCTGAAAAATCAGAAGAAGATGAAGAAGAAGCAAATTTTGTCAAGAGCTTAAGAAAGGGTACAGGTAGGTACAAAGGTAAGCTTCCTTTGAAATGTTTTGGATGTGGTAGAATAGGCCACTTTGCTTCCAAATGTCCATATAGTAAGAACTCTGACAATGAGGAAGAAAGCAGTAAAAAGCCAAAGCAATACAAAAATAAATACAAGAAGTCTTTCAATAGACGTACTTTCAAGAAGAAGAGTTTATTTACTAAAGAAGAAAGTGATATATCTGATTCCGATGAAAGTGATGATCAGTTAGATGAGAATCTCTTTATGGCTTTGGAAAATCAGAAAGACCAGTCTGAAGAGGAAGAAGATGGTGAAGTGGATTTGGAAGCAGAATTGGTAAGTGCTCTATGTGATTTAAGAAGAGAAAGAAAAGAATGTAAACATCTTAAGAGAAATGTTAAAGAACTTGAGGATGAGTTGAAAAAATTAAATGATTCATTTGAAAGCACTAAAGCAATGATGATTGAATTAAAACTAAAACTGGAAGAAGCTAGAATCACTGAAGAATCTCTAAACAAATTAATTATGGTAAAGGATAAAGAGATTGAAAACCTGAAATCAGAAGTTGTCTTATTAAGGAAGAAGGTACAGGAAAGCAACATGAATCACAGTTCATCAATTCTAAATCAGATAATAGAAAGTCAGAGATCTGTAAATGATAAATCTGGACTTGGTTATAAGGCAGCAGTGATCAATGATGGTTCTAGTTCAAGTTTGAAAGAAATAGGTGCAGAAAAGAAGAATGAGAAAGGAGCTGATGAGAATTCAGTGGTTGAGAAACAGGAAGAAAAATCAAGACCAATTGTTCAGAAAAGAACACATGACGGGTATCAGAATAAGTTTAATGGCTATTGTTTCTCTTGTTACAATTATGGACACAAGGCTGCGTTTTGCACTAAATTTTCAAGAAAAATATATGAACATAATGGATATGAGAAGTCTAGACATGGATATGGAAAAAGATTGGATGTGACAAGTCAAAACAGAAATAGAAATACTCATAACAGATTTGATATTTTAAACCATGAAACAGAATGTTATAAGTGTCAAAATTTTGGTCATATTTCAAGAAATTGCCCTACCAACTTTCAGAAAGGTAGTAAACTCATCTGTACTCATCAACAAACTCAAATCTGGAAAAGGAAGACTGAAAATCTGAAGGCTGAAAATTGTAATGTAGCACTGCAAGCTGAACATAAAATCAAATGGATAATAGACAGTGGATGCTCCAAACATATTACAGGAAGTAAACATTTGTTTATCAAACTAGACAAAGGAAAAGAGGGATCTGTCACATTTGGAAATGATCAGACAGCTAGAATAATTGGAAGAGGGACTGTATGTTTAAACAGTAAGAAAAACGTGGCTGAAAATGTCATGTTGATAGAAGATATGGAACACAACTTGCTGAGTGTTAGTCAAACATGTGACAAGGGACGCTACATGATATTTGATTCAAATGGATGTCAAATCAAAGATGTGAAAACAGATAAACTAATAGGTACAGCCACAAGAAGTGCAAGCAATGTCTATATTCTAGATGAGAAAAAGAATGAATGCTGTCTTAGTAATGAGAATGAAAGCTGGTTGTGGCACAAGAGACTAGGTCACATCAATTTTGATAATCTGATCAATATGAGTAAGAATGAAGCTGTAAGAGATTTACCATCTTTAAAGAATCTCTCAAGTTCAGTGTGCAAGCAATGCCAACATGGGAAACAAACAAGAGTCAGATTTAAAACAAAAGAATACTCCACAACTAAACCGCTTGAGATAGTGCATACTGATATTTGTGGGCCCATGAGAACAAAAGGGATTAAAGGAGAAAAGTATTTCTTATTGTTTGTGGATGATTACACTAGAATGACTTGGCTTTACTTATTGAAAAAGAAATCTGAAGCTTTTGACTGCTTTCAAACATTTAAAGAATTTGTTGAAAATGAATGTGACAAGAAAATAAAGTGCCTGAGATCTGATAATGGAGGAGAGTACGTGTCAAATGAATTTAACAAATTTTGTGATGTGAACGGGATAAAGAGACACTTCTCTGTGACTGAAACACCTCAGCAAAATGGGGTAGTAGAAAGGAAAAACAGAACAGTAGTAGAGATGGCTAGAACCATGCTCCATGAAGCAAAGTTGAGTAATGTGCTTTGGCCTCAAGCTATTCACACAGCAGTTCACATACTGAATCGATGTCTGCTAAGAAATAACCAGTCTGTCACGCCATATCAAATGTGGAAAGGAAGATCAGCCAGCGTTAAACATTTCAGGATTTTTGGCTGTAAGTGTTATATCAAACAAGTAGATCCACATTTGGGAAAATTAGACTCTAGAACTGATGATGGAGTATTAGTTGGCTACTCCTGTTCTAGAAAAGCATATAAATGTTATAATTTCAGACTAAGAAAGATCGTTGAAGCAATAAATGTAACATTTGATGAATCTGCATTCTTAAAATCAAAGACTAAGCAAAAGGAGTTTGAGACTCATGATATATTTGACAAGCACAAGTCAGATGATGAAGAGGATGAAATAGAAGAGGTTCAGACAGTAACAGATCTACATGTGATGATGAACAATGCTTCAGTCCTTCAAAAAATACAATTTCAACAAAATCTCCAAGTAGTCGAATACAGAAAAATCACCCTGAAGAATTGATTATTGGGGATATAAACTCAGGTGTCGAGACAAGAAGTAAAAGACAACAACCCATCCTTGAAAAGCAGGTATCACTTCTCTCTTTGACTGAACCAAAAAACGTGAATGAAGCTATCAAAGATGAACATTGGGTAAATGCTATGAAAGAAGAGCTTAGTCAAATCGAAAAGAATCATACCTGGGAACTAGTTCCTAGACCTGCAAACAAAAATGTAATAGGAGCTAAGTGGGTTTTCAGGAATAAACTGGATGATACAGGAAAAGTAACCAGAAATAAAGCAAGACTAGTCTACAAAGGTTATGCACAGGTAGAAGGGATTGATTACAGTGAAACATTTGCCCCTGTTGCTAGAATGGAAGCAATAAGGTTGATCTTAGCATATGCCAGCTCCAAACAAATTAAAGTCTACCAAATGGATGTGAAGTCAGCTTTTCTGAATGGTGATCTGGAAGAGGAAGTCTACATGGAGCAGCCAGAAGGATTTCATATACAGGATGCATCACAGTTTGTTTACAGATTGAGGAAAGCGTTATATGGATTAAAGCAAGCACCTAGGGCATGGTACTCCAGACTAGATAACTACTTAATGCAGCAAGGATTCAAGAAAGGTCACACACATAGTAACCTGTACATTAAAGAAGAGAATAGCAGCCTTATTATTATAGAAGTTTATGTTGATGACATAATTTTTGGGAGTGACGATGATAGACTGAGCACAAAGTTTGCTAAAAGCATGCAGCAGGAATTCAAATGTCTATGCTAGGAGAAATGAAGTTCTTTCTTGGATTACAAATCAATCAATGTGACAGAGGTATCTCTATCTCTCAAACTAAATACATTAATGAAATGTTAAAGAAATTCAAAATGGAGGACTGTAAGCCAATTGGTACACCTATGGTCACTGGATGTAAACTCAGTAAAGATGATGACTCTGGAGATGTAGACCAGACTATGTACAGATCCATGATTGGCAGTCTACTCTATGCTACAGCAACTAGGCCAGACATTATGCATGTTGTTTGTCAGGTTGGAAGATTTCAGGCTTCACCTAAGAATGGCTAGAGCTAACTTCTCCACATGTGAATAACGAGTTTCAGAGTCCACAAGACTCTTACTAAGGTAGTAAATCACATGTTCATGGTCGTGTTCATATGTTTGAACCAATACCATGCCGATGGTGGATAGTGATGCGGCCACATACAAGGAGTAGTCCTTGGTATAATTGGGTGGTTGCAGGATAGGTGCATGTGTAATGGCGTGTTTGAGAGTGTTGAATGCATGCTGCGCCAGGTCATCCCAAACAAAGGGTGTGTTCTTTTTTAATAAACGCATGAAGCCATGGGTCTTTTCGGTGTAGTTACGGACGAATCGACATAAAACGTTTGCCTTCCCTTGCAAACTTTAGAGTTCTGTAACATTCGTAGGCAGATGCCATCCTTGGAAACGATAAAACCAATTAGTCTGTTAGTCTCGACACAAAAAACACACTTATGTGGATTCAACCGTATGTTGTAATGGCGGCACCTGAGAAAAATGACTCTTAGATGATCAACATAGTGAGATTGTGGATAATGAGAGGACTTCATTGTCGAAACCTATGTCTCTTTGTAGCAGTTGTGAAGAAGGCATTTTGTACCTATTCAAGCATTTTTTTATAAGACTAATAAGATCGGTCCTTGTTGGATCTAGACCCGGAGACATATAGCCCAAAAGGGGTGAACTTCCTTATCATCTGTTGTCTACAAATTTCATGGTTTGCGTCTCTTTTATGTGTTTTAAGTGCTTCAATTATGCTCTTTAATTTCATCATTTAAAGCCTTTTAATGAGTTTAAGCATTCAAATTTCCACATGCAAATTAATGGTTATAAAGATCTTGTCATTTTCGGATCACTATTGGCTTCAAATCTTCACAGGTAGATAACTTCACTCCTATTTCAATAGGAATTGCCACTGACAAGTAATCTACCATATTAGATATTTCCAATATTTCTTGATATATTTGATATGCATCTACTTGTTATGTGCCTTTGATTTGAATATCCAAATGCCAAAAACACGCAAAATATCAAAGAATAAGATAGAAAATCTCCTTACTTTATTAATATGAAAACCCTTTAGGTAGGGCAACAACTTACATTTGATCCTTTTACGGAAGGAATCCAATCCTGTTCACTTGCCTCTTTGAGGGGGCAACCTTTAACTGAGCGGAGCTCCAATTACAATATGCTTCACAAGACATCTCATTCCATTACTTCTACTTCTTTATATAATTTCTATCTAACCTCCTAGGAACTTTCTAGAGAAGCAACTTCCTATTAGGCGGAATCTTCCAGTAAGCCTTCTTACAATTATTGTTTTTCTTACTACGTCTACTTCATGGGCCTTATTTAATAGAGATGGACTCAATACATAACATCCTATCTATCTATTTAAAGGGGTTAGGCCCGTTAGGGTAGGGCCCTAACACTCCACCCCCCTTAGAAAAGTGTTGCTCTCAACACTTGATGTGAAGAGGTACACCCATAAACCAAGGTCCGATAGATGAGTATTGACCACAATGTTGAAGTCAGCCAAGGAATTAGAGTCCCATGTACAACTACTAGCCACCATGTTGTAATAGTCCAATAAACTCAACCATAAACCTAACTCTAATATCACTTGCTATGCACCTTTGTTCTGAACACACAAACACACAAGATATTCAAGAATAAGATAGGAAACCTCATTCCTTTATTAATATGATAACCCTTAAATTAGGGCAACACCTTACATTTGATCCTTTTACAACAAGAATCCACCTCGATTCGCTTGCCTCTTTGAGGGGGTAACTTCCAACTGAACAGAGCTCCAAATACAATACGCTTCACAAGACATCTCATTGAATTGCTTCTACTTCTTTATATAATTTCTATCTAGCCTCCTAGGAACTTTCTAGCAAGCGGAACCTTCCAATAAGCCTTCTTACAATTATTGTTTTTCACACATCTACTTCATGGGCCTTATTTAATAGAGATGGCCTCAATACATAACATCTTATCTATCTATTTAAGTGGGTTAGGCTAGGACCCTAACACCCCACAAGATACCCATATAATGTTGCATCCGCTAGCTTCAAATCTTCACATAAAGACAACTTCACTCTTATTTCAATAGGATTAGCCGCTGACAAGCAATCTGCCATAAGATATTTCCAATATTTCTTGACATATTTGGTCTGGGACATAAAATGATGTCCTTCATTTGCCATACGTCCTCATCTAAAGAATAATGAAATGTGTCCAAAATGCCATTTCAAAAGAAAGCTTGTCTATTAACGCATACTTCTTGTGAGCATAAGTAAGAGAATGAAGGAATAGTTTGAACTTTAAATTCTTCCATTAATATGATTAAGTGAGCAGCCCTAAAGCTGTGGACTGAAATAGTTGAAATTACCAATAAATTGAATTGGCTCTCATGTACATCAAAAGAGATCCAAAGTATTTATTCTACTCCTACAATAAATAAAGCAGTTCTATAAAGATTTTGCCTTTCTAATGCCATTACCATTCATTTAAAAGAAGGAACAAAAATGAATCAAAATTTCAATTTGAAGCATGTTTGATCAGTTTATACATATAATCGGGAAGCATAAAATGCAGTTTCAAAGCATACAAGGAGGACTGCCCCTGCCCCTGAAATGTAAGCTCTGCTATGTCATGGATGGACGAGTTCAATTGCCTTGGACTCACAAACCACGGGGATTCTAAGATTGCTTGTGAAATGTTTAGTAATGCCTATTATTACTCCATAACTGTTTAAATCGTGTGTCTGCTTCTGCTCAGTAGTATTGCGGTGCAGCAAGCAAGCAACATCTCCTGTCGACGACACTTAAATACAAGCTGCATTGCTGTGCGGCTAAACAGAGGCGGACTTTCAGAGCAGTCCCATCCTTCACGAGGCGTGCGATACAAACAGCAATATCGTTTCTTGCTATGCTAATTCATTTTATACCCTTTTTATCTTGAATTGAATTGGCAGCTTAACTTATTTATAACCGAAATAATTGAATTGACAGATGAAATGAGATGCATACCTCGTTGGTCCCATTGACAACGAACCGGCGAACGCCAACATCGGCAGCAGTTTGGATCAATTGAGAGGCCACCCGACCTATTCTTCCGTCTTGCAGGTGGCAATGGGCGTCGAACAGCTCCAATGGCACTTTGAATGTACCCATTTTTTCACTAGATTAGCTAATATAATATATCACCTTTTCGTTTCGTAAATTGGGTGTCTAGATGAAACCACCGAAACTTGTAGCACGCTTAGAGGGTGGGGAATTCTCGCGCAAAAATACACTCGGCTATTATGTCTGCTAGGGCAAACCTCGAGGGCGAGAGCTTGTATGCGCTAAGCGGATCCCAACCAGGTTTCAAATTTGAAGCCTTCAATGCCCATAGGACCTATTTTACAACAATTTTTGCGATGCAAAAATAACTTAATTTTGCATAAGTCCGCGGCCGGTTAATAATGAAATTTATCAATTGATAATGAAATTGACAATTATTTAATTTTGTAATTGAAGGGTTGATCCAATTTTTGCTCGCCAAATTTTTAGATGGTTGTAAATGGACGAGTAGGAAGCAACAATGGTAGCAGCCAGAAGCCTAACAAAGTTGTTACACATTTTATAGCATTATCTATCAAAATATTGTTCATTGTGACGTCAACTATGGTAAAGTTATTGAAAATTAATCGCTAATACATCTACAACACACAGCTTAACTATTTTTAATTTGGATAATTTACGGACCCAAATATAATTAACTCAAATCTAAATTCATATGTGGATAAAATTGTGCAACAAGTTGAAGCCTAACAAATTGAAACCTTGATGCATTTCGAAAATTCAAGCTGATAGACGATCGATTTTTTTCAGACTCTGATACGAGAGATCGTAAAGGGTTAGGAATCGAGCCCCCAGCCTCCGATCATGACAGGAGCAGATCGATATCGGTCTCTGGTGAACGCTGAGTTCATGCAACGTTTGCATGCATCCCTCCCTCGTTGAATCACGAGATAAGTACATGCAAAGGTCTGCATGCTCATTGAAGCTTGGAGTGCAGAGTGCATGCAACGCGTGCATGCAAGATGTGATATGTTCCTTTAGGATCGGCTCTTTGGGTTGTCTGGGATCTGGATCTGGGACAGAAAGGAGGACATAGGACAATGGGGAATGAGGAGGGCGGGTCACCCTCTGCCCCTCTTTCGGAAGTATTCGAGAAGCTAGTAGCAGAGCAAAACAAGAAGACCTCCAAAGGAGCCCCCCTAAAGTTTGTCAAATGGATCGAGGACGTTCTGGTTGTTGCTCTGTCGTCGGAGGACACAATCTGTGTGACTCTCTCGCTAGTAGAACGGGCGTTGATTGGGCAATTCACTGGACTCTGGCCATCTCCAAAAACCACTAAGAGATGGATCCAAAGGAATTGGAGACCCTTGATCCCGAAAAATGTAGCATCTTACTCAGTCAGGAGAGGTTATTTTCTATTTGACTTTGAATCTAAGGAGGACAAGGATCTAATCTTTCGGAATGGACCCTATTTCATGGGACCACAAGGCCTTTACCTAAACAACTGGACACCAAATTTCGATCCTAAGGCAGATATTCCCAAGGTTGTCCCAATTTGGGTTAGGCTCCCAAACCTTCCAATGCATTGCTGGAATCCAAAATTGCTCAATGCTATTGGAAATACACTGGGAAGGTATATTGATATGGCAAGCCTAAAAGATCAATATGCATGTGCCAGAATCTGCATGGAGGTGGATCTCGAAGCCGGAATACCGGAGGCAATCAAGCTCACAATAGGAAACTGGTACCATTTTCAAAAGCTAGACTATGAACAACTCCCATTCAAATGTAGAGGGTGCCATGAATACAGCAATTTCTATCGTAACTGCCCACAAAAGCAAGAGGACCAACAAGAAAAAGAGGAAGGATGGCAAACAACAAAGAGGAGCAAGACAAAAGCAAAAAGTGGAGAGGCGCAAAGGAAAGAGGGGGGAAAGCGAACAAAGGAAAGTCCCCCCGAAAGTTAAGGTAACGAGACTCAGATTGGACCTAGTGTTATAGGGGAGAAACCCTTCAATGGGGAGAATAAGGAACCAGAAAAAAAGAAGTTGTCATATCAGACCAGTCTGAGAAAGACAATGCCTCTCTGGTCAATTCAGATTCAAGAGCAGAGGGGGTAAAATAAGGGGGAAACAAGGAAAAGTCAGAGGAGGAAGCCGATACCAAGGAAGAGGAAGGGGAAATCAAGACGGCTACCCCAAGCAATAAGAAGGCAAGAGGAAGAAAATCAACCAAGGAAGTGCAGGAGCTAGCCACCTACAAAGATAAACTACAAGGCTCTCAATTAACCTTGAAAAAATTCTCTAGAATACCAGAAACACTCGGCATCAAGGGTAATTCCAGAAGGGGATGCCCTCGTCCACTAAAAGTAAGTAATGAAGGTCCTCTCCAGGAACTATAGAGACCTGGGAAGCGAATTCAAGGAAGAAGTTGTGAAAGATCTGATAAGACTAGCCCAACCAGACATGTCACTGATCCAGAAAACCAAGATGGAGAAGGATACATTTCTCCAGGTTAGTGCAAACTTTTGGAAGAAAGGAGGAAGAAATGCAATCAGCTCAAGGGGAGCCTCCGGAGGAATAGGAACGCTCTGGGACAATCAGAAATACGAACTAGTTGAAACCAAGCATAGCCCTCATTGGATTCTAACTACACTATTGCAGAAAGAATCTAATATCCAGGTAAGACTCTTTAACATTTATGTGCCTACTGCTTATGCTGAAAAAAAATTTGTTGGAATCTACTTCGAGATGAAAGGAGTAATCTGATGGGCAATGTCATCCTCGCCGAAGATCTAAACATCATCTTAAACCAAGCTGAAAAAATGGGAGGTTCAGTGGTTAGAGACCCTATAAGGGAGCAAGTTGATGATATAATTCTGGATTGGGGTCTATCAGACATCATTCCAGCCAAAGGGAAATACACCTGGAATAACATGATATTGGGGCCAGGGCATATAGCGGCCAAGCTGGATAGGTTTTTGGTCCAAGACTTCTTTCTCCTTCTGGGAGTGAATCCTTCTTCCAAAATCCTGGCGTTTGGAGGTTCAGATCATAAACATGTCATGCTCGAGATGAGGAAAGACGAGAACCTCGGCCCTATACCTTTCCAGTTTTGTCCTCAGTGGGTCTCACACAATGACTTCATGAAGATTGTTGCTGAAGCATGGACTGCTCCGATTACAGGCTCTCCATTCTACATTTGGGAAGAAAAGTTGCGTAGAGCTAAGAATGCGCTCAATACTCTAAGCAAAATCTTTAGAAACACCAAATAAATAAATAAAACGTGTTGAAGCTCGAGGCCCACCAAATCACTGAGGCAGATCAAAAAAGAGATTTTAAACTGCAGCAAGAGCTCCATGTTGCCTACAGACAAGAGGCTGAACTAGGGAGACCGAAATCCAGATGTCTCTGGCTCCAAGCAGGGGATTGAAATACTAGGTTTTTCCATAAACAGGCCGAGTCAAGGAAAAATTATAAGGTTGTGCATGAAATACACGTCCATGATCATGTTATCAATGACTTTAAAGAAATCAAAATTGAAGCCACCCGATACTTCAGCGCTATCTACTTAGCAGAGGCTGGCCCCATCCCTAAAAACGAGATCTTAGACTTAGTTCCAAAAATCATTAAAAATAAGGAAAATGGCAAGCTGATAAAAAAGGATAACCATGGAAGAGTTGAAAGCAGCCGTGGATGATATGAAGGATGATAAGGTGCCAGGCCCAGATGGGTTTAACGCATCCTTCATCAAAGCGTGTTGGGAAATTGTAAAGAAAGACTTATTTCAAATGGTGACAAAATCTCAGAGTTGTGACAAAATCGGTGGAAGTACCAATTCAACATTTCTTGCACTAATTCCCAAAGAGAAGGATGTGAACTCCTTTGACATATTTCGTCACATCTCTCTATGTAATATCGGCTACAAGATTATCACCAAAATAATGGCTAGGAGGTTAAAAGATATCCTGCCCCATATCATCCCAGAGAACCAAGGAGGCTTCATTAAAGGCAGGAGAATCTGGGATAATATAATCGTCATCCAAGAGGCCATTCATTCCAGCCTGAAGAATGGTGGTGAAAATTGACTTAGCCAACACGTTTGACAGGGTTTCTCACCCCTTTCTCCTCCAGGTAATGGCAATATATGGCTTTGATTCAAGCTTCATTAGTTGGGTCAAAGCCTGTATTAGTAAGCTTTGGATTGCCCCCCTTATTAACGGAAGAGCGACAGGTTTTTTCCAAGCCTCGCGAGGATTGAGGTAAGGTTGCCTGCTCTCGCCTTTGCTCTATGGAATCCAAGCCTTTGTCCTCAAGCTCCAGCTCGAGCAAGAAAGGAGGGATCAAGAGTTAATCGACATCAATATAGCTTGAGGAACAAAAGACATCAACCATGCACAGTTTGTTGATGATACAATTCTGCTCGGAGGGGCAAGTGAGCTCATTGCCAGAAGATTCAAAACTGAATTGGACCACTATTGCCAAGTTTCGGGGACCAAACTAAATCTTAGAAAGAGCTCGATCTACAACTAGAATATCAACCCGAGGGAGATGTTTGGAATCTCCCGTATACTTGAAATTGATGGAGTAACTAACTGGCACTCCCTTAAGTATCTGGGGGTTCCTATATTCACAAATAAGTCGAAGAGCTCGGACTGGAATCCACTGATTGAAAAATTCAAAAAAGAATTCTTGCCTCGGGAGAAGTCTGGTTAAATATAGTTGGGAAATTGGTAATGACAAAAGTTGTTCTTAATAGCTATCCTCTCTATTAGTGTTCTATTTTGTTGGCCCCCTCCAAAATTTTAGCGAAGATTGAAAGCATGTTGAGGTCCTTCCTCTGGCAAGGAGGGGAAAACGGTGGGTGGGGGGGGAATTGCTCTTATCAGCTAGAGGAAAATTAAAATGTCCCAGATGGAAGGACGTCTCTAGGTTAGAGATATGGAGTTCCAAAACCTAGCAATGGGGACTAAGTTGCTATGGAACTTAGTAAACAAAAAGCCTTCCTAGAGCAGTCAGGTGATTTGGAAAAAATATTTCTCAGGACCGAGACTCAGGTGTCTTGATTCTGTTCTTGGGAACAAGCATGGCACACTAATCTTTTCTCTTTGCAAGAAGGCATTTCCCAGGTTCAAAGAAAACCTTCACTGGATACCTGGCAATGGCAAATAGATTAAGATCTATCATGATTCAATTATGGGGAATTCGCTCCCTCCCTCTCTCCCTGCATTCAGAATATGGACCGAAACGAATGGAATTAGCACGATGTGGGATATAGCTTAGTGGGAGAATGAACCTCCATACTGGTGGATCGATTGGACCTTACCAGAGTGTCCAGAGGAGCTCGATGGAGAAAAAAATCAATTTATTAACTATATGACTGGTATAGCGTCGGTGGCAAGAAAAATAAAAGACAGTCGTGGATGGTGTTGCAACATTGTTTTGTACACCTTTGCCCAAGGTTACAGAATGTTCACGGCGGTCCCAAGTGCAACCATCAATCCTGATATTTGGAAAAACCTGTGGGAAGCTTCCATGCTGCCAAAAATCGATATTTTATGCTAGACAATGGTGCATGGTTGGATCCTCACTAGCGAAAATCTGGAAAGGAGAGGGATCGAGGGCCTATTTAGATGTCCAACGTGTTGTGAAACCACTAAGACCATTCTACATCTATTCTTTATCCGTCCTTACGCCAGAGGCATGTGGGATCAGCTCACTATCCCTTGGTTGTCATGATTGAACTGCCTGACAATGCTCAGAATTGGTTCGTTAACTGGGAAAAGGCTTACAAAGGTGATTTGGTTAAAAAAAAGGAATCAAAGAATGATGGATGAAGCTCCCAAAGCTAGTATGTTGGCATCTTTGGACAGAACGTAATCAAGCAAGCAAGGATAGGTTATAAAGACCAAGCAGGTTTCCAGAAATAAAGCCATTCTCAAAACCAATGAGATTATTGGGATGCATTCCTTTAACTCTTTTGTTGAAAGCATAGATCTACCCTTGAAGAAGCTGGAAATTTGGGAAATAAGACTTGATAAATCCCAATTTGGAAACTAGATGAAAGAGAGGAAGGTGTTCAAGCTATTATTTGACGAGGCCCCAAAGGGGAATCCAGGGATGGCGGGAGGTGTAGGAGTTATCATTTGTCCTGAGGGGAAAATAGAAGTGGAATATTTCTGGAATATAAGAACTGACTCCAACAACATGGTTAAAGCCTATGGGATGTGGCAAGGAACCAAGCAGTCGAAAGAAAAAGGAGTTGAGGAAGCTATTGTCTTGGGAGATTCTCGTTTAATAATCCAAGCGATGAACGGAGTAAGTCAAAGTTGAAATTTAAGGTTGGCTAGACTGATTAAAAGAATTAAGTTTGTCTCTAAGACCTTTCGTCGGTTAGAGTTCTTTCATATTCTCCATGAGCTAAATCATTTGGCGGATCATGCTCCCAATAAGTCAATGGTATTAAGCAAAAATGAGATTTTTGTAAACCTTCTATTATCCTCAGCTTTACCTCCTTAAGAAGCATCAAAACATGGAAATAGTTTATATTATGTGAGGAAATAGTTTCGAAAGCATCAAAACATGGTTTTCCCTTTACCACTTTTCCCAGCGGATCTCACCAAATTACGCCATGTGGAGGGCAGTTTATAATCTGCTACCGCTTTCCTCCTTTATTTCCCGTGCTACTTCGTGCTCCGGATCATCTGCCAACCGTTGATTCTATCACAACCAAATCTGCATTGTCCGATCATACCGCCCCGCCTCCTGATATCACATCTGGGTCCCATGATCACATGCATTCACCACATGTCTTATCTGCTACCGCTTTTCACTTCCGCCCTTAATCCCATCACAAAATTGGGCTAGCTCCATGTGTTAAGAGAAATTTCTTTTAACCTTTAATCATACATACCTCAATATTTTGAACCTTTAAGAACCTCTCCTTTCTTTTTTATTTTTATTTTTGACACCTTTTCCATATACAAAGTATAATGTTGAGAAATAGTGTCAACATCAGCTCCAATGGGGATGTTAGCCTCCCTATGAGGTAGCAAAGAACTCATAGACCCAATGCCTTCATTCATTTTTTTTTTATATTTTGTTTTTTTTTGTTTTATTTGTAAGATATCCTTTCCAAAGCATAGTTTCTTCTCTTTGAACTTCAAATTTGGAGGAATTATCTATACTTGTAACTTAAATCTACAATGAGAATGTATAATGTTTATATACAATGAAATTTTAGATCCCTCATCTGGAATAATGTTTCAGGAACCTCCCATTTATTGGGCCTCCAGCCAACACCTCTCCTTCTAAATCGTGCAAGATAAATGCATTGTTTCGATGAAAAGTCGCTACAGAATATGGTCCGTTCCAAAGGTAATCAAATTTCTTGGCATCATCTTCATTCCTGGCATCCCATTTTAGCACTAAATCTCCCATTTGAAAATCTTCAGGTTTGGTTTTCTTGTTGATTTTTTTTTCCATTTTTTCTTGAACGATTTGAGTTCTATCAAATACTTCATGGTGATTAATTATCCTTTGAATGTCATTGGGCTCTTATTCTTTATCTTGCAGGAGTTTCATCACAAGTAATCCCAATGAAGGTGGAAAAATTACTTCAGTCCCATAAGCCAGTTGGAAAGGTGACGTACCAATTAACTTTTTAGTGTTGATTCTATCCTCCCACAATGCAAACACCAACTTTGAATGCCAAGCCTTTTTTTATGATGTAGTAGGTTTTTAGTGATTCTAATCAAACTCTTATTGGATGATTCAACCAAACCATTCCCTTGAGGATAATATTTGGTTGAATGACCCAACGTGATATTATAGCTTTAACAAAAACTCACCATTTCTTAGACTTGAAGGCTTGAGCATTGGCAGTAATAATCCTCCTAGGGAAACCAAACCTAGATAGGATGTTTTCTTCTAGAAATTTGATAATTACAACATGTGTAGCCCTTTGGGTTGGCACGACTTCAATCCATTTGGTGAAATAGTCAGTTGCGATTAGAATCCACTTACGTTGCCCCGAAGAAGTAGGATTTATTTCACCAATGAAATCTATACCCCATTGTATAAATTGTGCTTCAACTGAAATTGGTTTCAAGGGCAATGGTACCAATATTCTTTTTCCTTCAAAAATCTAGCATTGGTGACAAGATAGTAACTCTTTATATACATCAAAGAATATAGCGGGCCAATAGAAACCCGCCCTCAAAATCTTATTAACAATAGCTTTCCAATAGTGATGACCTCCAGAAATGGCTTCATGAAATTCATTCATTTCGAGTCTCGCTTCTTCTTCAAGTAAACAAATTAGAAAAACTCCTTTGGGATCTCTCCAATACAAATAACCATTCATGATAGAAAAGCTAGCAGCTTTCAACTTTATAGACCTTAATTTAGTCATACTTAATTCATATGGTGCTTGTACATTTTGTAGAACATAAACAATATCCTTATACCATGGGGGATGAGATGAAGGATTGAGATACTTGCAATTTTGGTTCTTGGCTTGCTTTTGTTGACATATTGGAAATATAGTTAATTTGCAATGAATCACAATTTGATTCTTCCATCAACTTCGCCAAACCCTTGCCTTTTATTAATTATGTGGGTTTGATTTCTAGGTCATACTCAAGGATAATTGCAATCCATTTTCCTCTACACCCTTCATGATCTGGTTGTGTTAAAATATATTTCCCAGTATTGTTTGGAACAAAAGTAATGATGTGAGAATGCAACACGTATACTCTAAATCCTTTAAATATTTGATTAGTGTGTACACTTGTTTTTCCATGAAATTATACTTGAGTTCAACATCCCTTAAAGATCTACTGAAATAAGCAATTGGCTTCTCAAAACCCTCATCATTTTTTTTGCAGCAATACCCTAGCAATTGTATGCTCTGAAGCAAAAGAAAATAGCAATAAATCTTTTGAAAAATCAAGATTGAAAAGAACAGGTACCTCTGTGATCACTCTTTTTATATTATCAAAGGATCTTCTAGCTTCAACTGACCACTTAATTTCATTTCCCTTTTAAAGCATGTTAGTAATTGTCTTAAATTTTTTTGCAAAATTCGGAATGAATCCCCTCAAAAAGTTTACCCTTCTGAGAAACGACTGAATTTCTTTAGTGTTTCTTGGAATACCATTTTTTGGATTTTCACCACCCTATCTGGATCAATTTTTATCCCATCTTTAGAAATTATATGCCCCAACAATTTTCCTTCCTTCATGATGAAGTAGGATTTTTCAGGATTAAGAGAAATTCCAAAGTTCCTGCATTTCAAAAATATCCATTCCAGGTGTTTCAAATGATCTACATCAACTTTAGAAAAAATAGTTATATCATCCATGTACACCACCACAAATTTATATTTCTCTTCTACAAACGCTATATCCATTGCTCTTTGGAAACTAGCACCTGCATTCATTGATCCAAAAGGAATTTTAACATACATGAAAGTTCCCCATGGTGTAGTAAAGGTTGTTTTCCCTTGGTCTTCTGGATGAACTTTGATCTGATTATAACCCGAGAATCTGTCTAACATAGACATACTTTCTGCTCTAACCACCTGTTGCAAAATATGATCCATTTTTGGAAATGGGTAATTATCTTTCCAGGAAACTTTATTCAAGTTTATGAAATCTACGCATAACCAGATTTCCCACTCTTTTTCCTCACATGTACCAAATTCGCAATCCACTTTGAAAACCTCAAAGAAACAATTATTTTAGCATCAAAAAGTCTTTTGACTTCTTTTTCTATAAGAAGCTCCAATGTAGGGTTTATCCTCCTCAACTTTTGCTAGAAAGGTTTCTCATTGGGATTTACCAGGATGGTGTGTTGGATATTCCTTTAGATTTTCATAATTCCATGCAAATACGTATGAACACTTCTTCATCAACTCAATATATATGCCTTTTTCCTTTTGGGAGAAGAGCTTGGATAACTTCACCATATTGGGCTGCTGCTGTGTTTCGATATTGCACTCTTGTACTTCATTACATCTGGGCTAACCCTAGGATTCTTGGCTACATCATTGTTGTCAAACAACTTCTCTAAAGGAACCAATCCTTTAGGGATACAATTATTTTTTAGTTGAATTTTTTCTTTTCCCCCACTGTTATTAAGCAATTCTTCTGGATTAGGATTAGAGTCATCAATACGACTTTGTTGTTCGTCTCTCAAATTGTCCTGGTTTTCTTCAACAATTATTATCCTTGCAAATTCAACCATCAATTCTAAACACTTTTTTATTTGTTGATCATCCTCAAATACCTGCCAATGTTTCACATTATCTGGTGTGGAGGGTTCATGCTTAACTACAATCTCATATTTTCTATTCGAATGAATTGGAATCTTGAAAGTACTGGCAATAGTAGCCAGGGTATCTGCAATACTATTTTGTTCCCTTGGAAACATAATTTTTTTTTTAAAGTAAAAATGTTTCCAAATAGATCCCACACTTCATTTCTATAAGCTCACATTTTTGGGATGTTTTGTTTGATATACACCATTTACTTGATTGACTACCAATTCAGAATCCCCATATATTGCTACCCTTCTAGCTCCAAAATCTTTCAAAACATTCAAACCCAAAATTAAAGCCTCATATTCATCATCATTATTTGTACATTCAAAGGCTAATTTGAAAGAAATAAGTTTTGAATCATGACTTGGGGATCTAATCCATACACCATCTCCTGCACCATTTTCGTTTGCTGCTCCATCAAAATCCATGGTCCATAATCCTCTAGCATCGAATTGTTTTTTGAGATCCTATTCCTTTTGAGTCATCTGATAACTACTTTGTCAAAAAATACCAGGACCTTCTTCTTTATTTACGGTAAGATTATTTACATTTGTTTCTTCTAGGCTATCATCATAGTAAAAATTTGAACCAATATATGTATCCATGGAACAAATAGAATGGTTCACTGAATTATTCCGGTTACTAACCACATATGCCAACTGCTTTTCCCTGTACAACCTCCTATGATCACCAGAAACTGTAATGGTTGCGTATGACATGTCCATTTGCAAAGTCCCCTTTAATTTTGAAGTCCATGACCTAGATAATAACATACCAAATTTAGGTGGAACATCAGCTACCACCACGTCCATCACAATACTTTTAGATGGGATTTGAGTCAAGGACACCACCATATCTTTAATTAACCCCATACATATTACCTTTATAGAATCAAAAGAGAAAATATTTCTATATGGCCTTGTGATATCTAATCCCAAACTTTCCACCACAGCTTTCAACATGAGATTATGGGAAGCTCTCGAGTCCAACATAGCATTATAAAGGATCATGTCATGGAAATTGAGACTTAGATAGAATGGAGGCACATATTCGTTTGTATCTTCAATATTTGTGCCAAATACAATAGTAGGAGCGTCATCATGAAGCTCCAACGTGTCAAGCTATTGGTCATCCTCTCCCTTTATGATTCTGGCAATTTGAGTTTTATATTTTGTATTTAATAAATGCTCATTGAAAGGGACAAAGATCTTGATCTTCAATATTTCATTTATTAGATTAAAGGAGGATTGAGATACTTCACATTGTTTGGTAATCATGTATTTATTAAGATAATCTGACTTAACACCTTCTTGATTTCTTTGGCTAGTTGAGGGTTGATCATTGGAATTCTTATTCACCACTGCTTCTTTACCCTTGATCCTGAGGTTATATCTATTTTGGAAATCCATCACTGCATTCTGATACCCCTTCCAATATTGTCCTAAATCTGTTTCTTCAAATGTGATATATGGATGTGGCTGTTGAACAAACCAATTATATTCCTCTTCTGTCAAGTAAAAAAGGGGTTGGAACTTCTCTAAACTAAGTATTTGATCCTCAGGTGTTTCAATGTCTTCATTTGCTACATAATTTTATGGAAATGGAGGTCGAATATGTCGATCCACCTGATTTCTCTGGTCCCTTTGCCTTATATGGGGAAAATGAGGTCTTCTATAATTCATATTTCTAACTTTAGGCTTCGGTGGATCTCTACCAGTTGATTTGTTGTCCAAAGATAATATATCTACTATTTTTTTCCATCATCCTCATCATCAATTCAAACTTATTATCCATGGATTGAGAACTAGAAGATTGTCTTTCTTCTCTAATTTTCCTCTTATCCACCTCTGTTCGGTGCTTCATTTTTCCTGGGGTGCTTCATTTTTCCTAAGGCCATAATATTTACTTCGACTTCAACAACATCTCTGATCATACTTTCAAGGTTTGTGGATTTCCTTTCTCTCAATAATAAAGCAAAATCATTGTCAAAAGAGTAAAAAAAATGACATTTTGTCGCTCCAAGAGGGGGCTTTATGTCAGTAGGGATAGAATTGTATAGCTTTATGAATCTAGTTGAGAACTCTTGAACAGATTCCCCATTATTCTTATTAAGATTATTATACAAAGTCAAGATCTGTAAAGGGTTTTTCTTATCTTCCCATTTTTCAAGGGAAGTTGTTTCAAATTCTTCAAAATTGTCTATGCTTCCAACCCTAAGACCTTTAAACCATTTTTTCACTTCTCCATAAAGACTTTGTGCAAACAACCTCATTTTGTCATCTTCAACATCTACTTCCTCTAAATCTATAAAATCCCCAACCCCAAATTTATCCAAATGTTGTTGTGCAGTAAAATTTCCTTCCCTGTAACAAAGGACAATTCCCTGGGCATAATTTTGAGGGAGGTCATGTAACTGAGCAGGTAATGCAAGAGGATCAAACCTAGCAGCCATGGCCCTAGGGGGTGCTTTTGGAATATTTTGGAGGGGAGAGATTGATATAACCTTTTGAGCAGAAGTGTTGGTTTGGGAAATTTATGGCTTTTTCCCTTTATGTTGTATTTTACTATCAGAGGCTAAAGGATGAATTTCCCCGGAGACTTGTAAACTTTCCCACAAGGAATCTAGCAAATAGGATTGGAATTTTCATTCATCAAAGCTTTCTTTATTGAGGTTTGTTTCAGACTTAGTTCTAAAATATAAAATCTCGAACTTCAATTTAGGCAAATTATTTTCAAGGCTAGTAATTCCCCCTTTTGACAAAGAAAAAGATCTCTGAATTTTAGATGTACCTGCATGTAGCTGGCTACTCCTCCTCCTAAGGATTCTTTCTGGATCTTGAAAGGTATATGGTGGGATAGGATCTGGATTACTCCTTGTATGTCTTCATGAAGACACACTTATCTTGAATAAATCCTGAACACTGTGTAGTCACTAGAGCAAATTATCATCCTTTTATATTTCCTAACTCCCATTTGCTCGCATGAATCAAATCTAATCCGTATCATTCCTTCCCAGGGAAAAATATTATTTTCGCTTCCTCGACAACAATGCCAAAATGTTATCACTCAAAAAATTCCTTTGGCTGTGAGAGGAAATTTCTAAGGTAACGTCAAACCAATCTTTATAATAAAACTAGCCTTTTTAGACAGAGGGGGCTCCCTCAACAAAATTACTACTTAAGTGATCATAAATTGTTCAAATATCTCGAAGTCATCTGCCAATTTCTCTATAATAACTTTCCAAGTTACTGCCTTTTTCAATTCTTCAAATTTGGAATGGTCCTTGCGATTATGCACCAACAAGCTATCATATTGTTCTTGGGAAAATAATCGACCATTATCATCCTAGAAAGGAGGAATACCTTCATCAAAGTGTTCTTGAAACATCCGCTTGAAATCCTTAACCTGTAGAAGCATTTATTTGGCTTTTTCTTGTACAACTTTGACCAGATTATGCTTATTAATAAACTTTATAGCCCATAGAATGATGGCTAGCTTATCTTTGATTCCTATTTCTTGCATATCTTAATATGTCAAAGTTCTTAAGAAATTAACAACATTTTGTGTGTCTAGTGGATTTTTGTCCAAATTTTCATTCACTACTTTACACATTTGAAGAGACAAATCCAACATTACACTCTTGTCATTCACATAATTTAAATAGGATCTAAACTTTGTAACTTCTATAACTAAGGTATCCCAAATAATATGTTTTTCTCCTTATAGGGGTTCCTTTCCTATCACCTTTTCATTTAATTCATTGACCCTTTTTAGTTGTTGTTTCTTTTCACTTGAAATTTTATTTCTCTCATCAACAATTTGAGCCAACTCTTGTTTGAGCTTGACGTTACTTTCTTTTAAATCCTTGATCTCTCCCTCTCTTAAGTTTATTTGTAACATGGAAACAAATAAATTGTCTGCGAGATATCTATTCACTTGATGTTCATTTTGAATCAAAGGTTGGCTCATTAACTCCTCCAATACTTCCTGTACTTCCTTTCAATTTGCATTAAAAACTAAGATCTGAGACATAAATTCAAACCTTTCAACTTCCCAATTTTCCTTTTCTTTCTGCAATTTTAACACTTTTCTCTTATAATCCATCAACTCTTGGTAAATCTTTTCATTTTCTTGCTGTAATATTGTCAATTTTAACAACTGGACGTGTTGTGTAGTTGGAACTTTCAATTTCTTTTTAAGAGCCTGGATAGTATTTTCCTTTTCTTCAAGCAATTTTTTAGTCACTTGAACATTAGTAGGTTCAGTCCCTGAACTTATAAGATTGGTTTGTAACTTTTTAATTTGAACTGAATTAGTTTTGTTCTCCACTTTCTCTTGTCGAATTTGATTCCCCAACTTGTCGATGACAGACTGCAGTTTTGTATTTTTCAATGTCGATTTCAATAAATTAGAATATAAAATATCCTCGGTCTACCTATGAAGTTGGATCTTATCACGCACACTGATTTTATCCATCGTAACCTCCATTTATGAAATTTTTTCATCACCTACCATAGCAAATTTAAGGGTATTCCTTTCTAAATCCCCAGTGGAAATTAACAAAAATTGTTGATCTGCTAACTTTCTCACCTCGGGAAAAATATTTTTGTGTCTCATCTACAGCTTACTTCTTTTCTTTTCTGCATAGCTGGAAACAAATTCAAACCTAGATTTGTATCTTGAGTTTGACCCTGCGCTATTCTCACTAGTAAAATAATATTCTTGTATTTGTACATGTTGTTGCTATAAGAGAAGAGTTTTTTTTAATCATCTACACACTGCTCATCCTATATCGTTTTCTCCTTTTCAGACTGTACCTTTATTATTTTGCTTGAGTTTTCATCATCAACATCCATTATTTCTATTTCTTAAATGGTCCTTTTATTTAATGAAGTAGAGTTAGGTGGCGTCTGTACTATCAAATCCAAGTCATTTATTCTCTCTTCAACCACCTCTATTATCTCTTCCTTGATTCCCTCACAATCTTGATCAAATTCCATCAAATTAGCTATGTTATCCATGCCTTCTTTTGGTTGATGTTCGAAGGCCTTGTTTTTATTTTGTTTTCTTCTTCGTGATATGATCTGCAAGGAATCATAGTTCAACCTCTCCATTTTTTGGAATTCCATAGCCTCTAACAATTTTTCAACAATATTTAATGCAACATTATTTTTAAAAATGAAAGGGCCAATTTTGAATGGGAACTTTAGATCGGAAGACTTTTTAAAAGCACCAAAGTGCTCTTCATATGAATATGGCCTTTGTCTAATAAACTCTAATGCAAAAATTCCAGGAGTTAGAAAGGCAGGTAATTTGTAAGGTGGTCCTGTGTAACCATACACACGAAGAACAGTGAATTCCTTGTATAAAAACCAGTCCCTTGTACAACTTTCTAGAGATGGCTGCAAAGTACTTTTCGTTTCATCTAATACTCTAGGCAATTTTGCATCAAATAGGATTATGTATACCTTCGCCATGATTTTATTCACAAACTCAAACATATTTATCTGTCCAGGAAGCCCAGGCGAGAAAACTGTACTGATGAAATGCAACTAAAAAACGTTGGAGCATAGGAACATGTTTAAGACGTACGACTAATACCTGAAATGTCTCAACTTGGAAAAATATGCTAATTGAAAATGAATTGTAGTGGATAAGAATTCATCTAAGGAAAAAAAAACAGACTTGGTTCGACTCCGGTTCTGATAAATTTGTCCTCAACATAAAACCTAACATGACCTCAGTCACTGACCTATCATCATCATATCTCAATATTTGAATCAACAAGGAAAACACCAATTGGTTTTATTCTTGAAAAATATAAACATTTAAGCAAAAGGAAAAACTCTCCACCAAATGACTATCTTTTAAAATCTATGACAAAAAGGAATTTCTAATTTCAGACTTACACACAAAGAGAATTGGGTCGAAGACATTTCCTTCTCTATCCACTATATCCTCTTCTTTGTTATCAATGAACTTGCAGGGGGAAATTGAAATTGAAACTTCTTCCACATTATAAACCTAGTAAGAATTAATGTGTTAGAACTACCTGGGAAGTGGTGAAAAACCTGTGGTTGACCTTTTGATAGCAACCCAAACTTTTGACTCGTACGTTGTTGACGTCTTACTTTTTCCTTGATGCTGTGACAAAATAAACCTTTTTACAATAACCAATGATATTTTATATTATGTGAGGAACTGGTTTCGGAAGGCTCGGAAAATGGTTTTCCCTTTACCACTTTTCCCAATGGATCTCACCAAATTACACCACGTGGAGAGTGGTTTATAATCCACTACCGCTTTCCTGCTTTATCTCTTGTGCTACCTCATGCTCCAGATCATCTGTTAACCATTGATCCTATCCTGACCAAATCTCCGGTGTCCGATCATACCGACCCGCCTCCTTACATCACATCTGGGTCCCACGATTGCGTGCATTCACCACATGTATTATGAACTAGCTCTTTTCACTTCCGCCCTTGATCCCATCACAAAATTGGGATAGCTCCATACACTTTAACATTTAATCATAAATACCTCAATATTTTGAACCTTTAAGAACCTCTCCTTTCTCTTTTATTTTTGACACCTTTTCCATATACAAATTATAATGTTGAGAAATAGTGTTAACAAGTGGGTGACCGAGGTTGTATGCTCTAAGTACCCAATGTTGACTATGTAGACTCCTTTTCCCCAACACCTTCTATCTTAGTGCCTTTGATCTATTGTGTCACATCCTTTGAGATTTGATTGGAGGTGGCAAGCACTACCAAGAAGAGGATCTGAAGGTGAAAGTGCTCATCCCGTCCATTGATTCTCCTCCCATAGAGACATATCGTGCAAGGTAAGAATAATGTTGTTCCATCCACTTCTTGAGGGGGTGTTATTCAAATAAATCACTCTAAAGTGCGACTCAAAGTTGTACATAGCAAACCAAGTTCATCCACTCTACTATCCAGAACTAGTTAGGCATCATAAAGATAAAAAAAACTTGAAAATGAACTCAAAGTCCTTATGCAACAATGACAACAACATGTTAATCTTGCCATTGATTAAAAGGAATGGATTGAGCTCCAAGAGGAGTATATAAAGAAGATGGACTAGTCAATATTCTATTATTTTCTTCTTGGAAGGCACAAGCATAGACGTAAAAGTTTTTGTTGGTCAAAATGAAATGTTATCTAGCATTGTAGAAGTTGAATACCATCACTAACTTGTACCCTCCAATGTCATAGGATAGACATAGGAAAGTTAATATGTTGATTTTCCCTATAACTTGCAATATTAGCATACTTAGTTCAACTGTGATTAGCATCTAACATATACACAAGAATTTGTAATCACATTCCTTTCCCATTCCTTGTAATACTACACACATAAACCCCACATAATTAGATTGTTGACATGCACACATGTTTACTATTGTAGTTTTAGGTATATGGCAACATGGACACATTATGATTTCTCCCATATTCATAACAATTGACACCTCCTCTTTGATTACAAGGATTAACATAAAGGTGAGCTAGTAACCATAAGTGATGACTCAACTTTCCTAGTATCTAGTTGTGGTATTGTTCAAACAAATAATGTTTAGTACAAAATATTCTCCATATTTATGGGATGGGACTGAATATTCTATGTGTTTATCGCATAGCCCACATCAATAAAATTGTGTAATTTTGGATAGATAAATGGTTTGTTAAAAACACCAGTGACAACTTCAAAGCTGTTCCTCTAGATATTATGATGAATTTAAATGTATGTACAAGCTAAAGAAATAGTCTCCACCTCCAAATTTGAAAAGATTAACTTTAATGGTGGCCAATGTAGACAACGATAATAAGATATGGAACTTTCATCTTAGCCCAATCAACTATGTATGCTTAAGGCACACGAGTCATGTTCACTTTGTTGAAGTCCTTCACCGATCAACCCTTCCAGTGGTGCCTGCGAGAAATATATCGTGGTTAAGCATCATTGAGAGACATTTCCAAAGGACAACTCAAGATGACCCTATAAATCCCTTGAGTTAATATACAATGATATTTTTGGTCCCATGGCAATTTATTCTTTTTAGGGAGCCAAGTATTTCCTTACCTTTATTCATGATTTTTCTTGCATTATAAGGGTCTACATCATTAAATCCAAAGATGGCGTGTTTTCCAAATTATGAAAAATAAAAAATCTTGTTGAAGCTTAGTGTAAGTAGAAGATAAATTGTCTTTGGTATCATGGGGGAGGATAATATGTTGGTGATGTCTTTTGTCAATTTATTTGCTCTCATGGCATCTTTTGGGAGTAAAATGCTTATCATACTCCTCAATGTAATCGTGGTTGAGTGAAATGTAAGTTTTAAACATGTGAAGAGAAGCAACGCATATAGATTATTAATAACAATAGAGGTTTCACAATGGAACACATACAATACACATATTTATCCTAGAAACCATAAAAAGGAAAAACTAACAAAACTTAGAGCCACACTTATATTATTCTCCTTGTGTTTCTTAACCATTCATAATATTCATTATTTGGGTATTATGTTGCATCCAAAACCCTAATCCATTAAGCCAAATTAGATATAGATCCCAACCCTCAACCGAGATTAAAATACATATTTTTAGAAAGAAAAAAAACAAAAATAGCCAAAAAATGGGGGTGGATCATAGGGTGACGCACATTACACCCACATGCAAAGAATATAACACCTACCCAACATGGAAGAATAGGAATATCATGGAAATGGCCCATTGTATGCCTCACTCTTATAACACAAAGCTTTATTTATATGGAGAAGCAATTGTTTGACAACATTTAGCATCAATGGCACACCTATTTGAGTTTTCTCTAGTATGACTCCTTATGAGTACTTGCATGAGTAAAAGTCTTATATTTCATTCTTTATATGTTTTGGATTAATTTCAGGGGCCTACCTACCTCGTGGAAGGAATTAAATTATGTCACTTGACCAATATACTCAACACCAAACTATGGTTGTCTACAATGAGTGTTTGTATAGGGGTATCATCTAAATGACCCCATCACTCACCATGTGACTGCACATATTCAAGTTACCTTTGACGGGATCATTCTTTATGGCCCAACATAATCTCTTCCATCACTTCTTTATAGTGATGATTATCAACATGTATAATTGGAACAAACCTCTTCTTATTTAGCAAAGTTACTTATTCTTGACTCTCAAGTTGTTGCAGTGAAAATGATTGCATGTCCATAGACTCTTGTTGCACCCATGGGTGCCATTTCAAGCTCTTATTATATAGAGTCTTCAAGTAGCTATGGGGATACTTATGCAACCATCTCCTCTCATAGTTCATATGTCTCTTCCAACCTGCCATTTATTGACGAGGATAGGTAGCCTAATGATGACCCTTCTTCCAATGAGAAATATTGTGCTAAGCCTCCTTTTGATGGCCAATTTAGTGATGAGATCTCACTAGATGTGAAACATAGTGATAGGTTTCTCTAGATGTGTAACATAGTGATTGGCCATATGTTGTTGGTGATTCCCCTACTTCCAATGATATTCAGTTCAATGACGATAAATTTTACTCAAATTTGCCAATGACATTGGATGATGATTATCATCATAATGATCATACTAATTCATTTTTACGACCTTTTCCCAAGTGGGTTATTTCCACTCTTTTTTATGTTGAAATTCTTTCTTGAACTTATTAGTATTCAGGGTCAGTCCCACTGCAACCCTTATTTCTTCCACCCCCTCTCTTCTTGACAAATATGAATTTTCATCATTGAAGACATTTTTTAGCATGGTCAATTCCAATATCAATTGTGAAGATTTTCTTCGTGAGCAGTATCGTTTATGAAGACCCTAGCTCAACATTGTGGTTGTGGTGCTAGGGGGTGTTTTAACGATCTTATTTGATAATATATCTTTGTGGCCTCTTCTTTATCTTAAGATGGGTGTTGAGATATTTTTTCTAATATTCACTTATGTCCATGTGCTACCGCACAATGTGGGTAGTTGAGGCCCTTTATGGGTAAACTTGCGGGTAGTTGGGGGTTTTTACACCCATTATTACACTTTATTCTCCTTTATTTTACTTTGGGTTACGGTCAAGTTAGTTTCCTCCTTAGGGCTAGTTCCTTAACCTTAGTGGAGTTTTATAAATACATTATCTACCTCACTTTTAAGATCATCTCATTTATGTGACTTTACTCATTCTTTTACCTAAGGGAAATTGCAATTGTGTTGTGCACTCTCTTAATTCCTTATGTGTTCATCATTAAGGCATTGTTATATTTAAGTTCACTTATCTTAATGGATTAGGGTTTGTTGGAGATTCTATCTTAGATCCTCCACCTCGTACTTTCTAATATCGTTAATAATCCATATATATCACAACCAAATATATCAGTAGAGCACAATGTATCACAACTTTTATCTTTGTTGGGGTCCAAAAAAGTATAAAGACCATGAATTGTGGATATTAATCCCTGTATTCTAAATCAATGGTTTATTTATTCTTATGAGTAGATAGGTACATTAGGGATTGTTAGAGAGTAAATCACTTCAAATGACTAAGATTCTTCCTACTAGCTTAGTTTGATGTTCCAAGACTTTCCTTAGGGCTTGGTTTCTTTAGGGCCCAAAACGTTCAAGGTACGATCTCATAATAATAAGAAGAATATCTTCTGAATTTACGTTTTCAACAATGCTCCCTGTAGCAGGGATTTCTCCCTTACTACATGGCAGGAATGGCTACCTTCCGTCTATAGGACGAAAGAGTAGGGTTCCTGGTGGTGGGTTCAAAGAAAAACAAACAGAACAGAAAATGAAATGAAATGAAACCCCTCTGCACACAAGGTTAGGGTTTAAGCTCCAAGACCCTGCATACAACTGTTTGAACATAAACCAAAATACCTGCAAAAACATGTTAAGCAATGAACCTGCAAACAAATACTGTTAGACAAATTATAAACTACCAAAGCAAAGACACAAAACAACACAAGTATACCTTCTGGTTGGAATGGGCCACCATGCCCTAGCTGGGGAGAGCACTCTCTTGGAAGGGGAGCTATGGCTCAATGGAAAGATAGATGAGAGGGAGAGTGAATGGCTTGAGAGGCAAATGGTCTCAAGGCACTCACTTCGGCAACATAACAATAAGGAGAGAAGGAATGTTTTGAGAGTGACCCCCACCCCTCTATTTATAACTTTTTTAGGGTTCTAAGCCCCTGGTCAGGGCTTTAGCCCCTTTCGCTCAATCTTTAGCTCTTTTGGGGATTTTAGGCTCCTTGAGGGGTTTTAGCCCCTTTTTGGAGGCTTTAGTTCCTATCAGAGCTATTTTGGCTCTTTTTAGGGGATTTTAAGCCCTTTTGCATATTTTTTAGCCTTTTTTAGGGTGTGGGTGTCAAATGGGGTCAAATGAGGGTTATGTATGGGTGTCCTTGGGTGGTGTAGGCCATGTAGAGCTGAGTGAGGGATTTTTTGGGTTAACAGATTGCCCCCTGATGTGTGACGGCAAGAGCTCATCGTATGGCCGACGAACATCATAGGATTTTCTAAGGAGAGGTGGTGCTTCCTAGGCTGGGGCATGGTGGCTTTTGGTTTTTGTATTAATATGGTTCCCATCAGTGGGTGAGATACAAAAAATGTGTGACATTTATATGGACGAGTCGGGCATCCCCATACTCGTAACAATGTCAAAAGAATAATGTGATATATGCTCTATAATACAAGAGTCGATCATGTACAACCGATGATACATAGTGGTTGCCTCAGTGAGAGGATGAATACGATATTGATCTGAAGAACTACTACATTGGACCCATGGAATTATCATGGAATGCTATATCTTCATGACTGATGACCTGTTGGATCTGGAACGGTACATAGCTGTATGGACTCACTGATGGAGAGTCAGAGTCTCTGTGGTACAAATATGCTACATCAATCATAAATCTATATAGAAGCACTGCTGGGGCTTCTGAACACTGTCTCCAATGCAACCCGAAAATCACAAGGCACATGAACCTGTCATGCTCCCTCAAATAGACTCATCAATATGCTAGAGTCAGGTGACATCCGGGGTCTTCAACCAAATACTGCACGGACCAATACCCTGTACAAATTTCAACGGTGCGATGATGTGGCTGGAGTCGAGCATGTGAGAAAAAACCATCCCGAGAGGCCCTAAGGACTCCTCTCAAGTGGTCCAAGGAACTCATCAATGAGGTTAATGAAACTAGGATGTAGGGACCTCTGGGTCTATCCTTTGGAATACATGTGTTGTCGTCGACAGAGGGAGACCTGCCCCTGGTCAAGGCAGTGGTGTTTCCTTGACCAGAAGCGTGAGGGAGATAGTTTAAAGTTGTGAGACAATCTGAGGACTGACCCACTGAATGTGGGGGGGGGGAGGGAAAGAGTTGAACAAGGGCAGAGGGAGTGTAGTAGACTCAAACTTCCTTTGTTCAGAGTATGATGGTAGGGCGGACCAGGCAGCAAATGAAACTGACTCATGGGAAAGGGATCATAGCTGTAATACTGGGAATGTCACTGTAGATGGGAAATACTTGGGGGAGGTAGACACTTTTTATATTGATGGGATCCAAGGAAGACACATTGCATAGTACTCTGAACAAAGGCAACCCAAAGTGGGAATGCTGCCAAACAATTATCTGCGGGGTGGTGTCTAGAAACACCATTGTGGTATGATCTCGTGGATTTTTGGCGAACCCAAGAAAGTAAATGCTCGATGATGCTTTCAATTTTAGAGAGTCTGAAAGCATGAAGAAGACTCCAGTGGGGGCTCTTTTTCGTTGGTAGTCTCCTGTGCCCAAAAAAGGATAAAAGTATACATAGTATAGCTCGCCCATCCTTTAGGGGGATGAGAGACTTATTTACCATTGGTAGTCCAGTCAGGCTGGAAAAGGTTAAACCTATACTGATTGGACGGTCATTCAGATACTTTTATGAGCATGAACGAAACCAAGTTTGCTCAGTAATCTTTTCTTGATGAGAAGGTTGGAAAAGAGCATACGACAACCCATGGTGAGTTTTTTCGTAAAGTTCGGCCCCTCTGCTCGAGAAAGCATAAAAGTATGCAGAGGGGAATGGTCTTGGCTTGAATGTGCCAAGGTGGTCCTTTTCACTTGATGGTCTACATAGTCCGCAAAAGGAGATAAACGAGACGATGTACGTGGCTCTCGGATAGAGGTCAAGAGAGCTGTGTGTGAGTTGTGGTGGACAGACTTGACTACATGTGGTGTGAGTGCAAGTCCGGAGGCAATTATATGCATAATGCATGTAAAGGAAATGATCTGTCCTCTGGATGATAGTCCAGGGACCCGCATAAGGTGCGGTGGATGGATTAGACAGCTATGTGCTATAAATCAAAATGATGCCTTACGGGCGGTGGCCCGAGAACCCACATGAGTGGCGGTAGGATGCAAGTACAGGTCCAGAGACACTTGCATCACGATGTTGTGGCTCATAAATTGAGGTAACTTCCGGGAAGTGGTCCTGCAAATTACTTGTTAAACATTAGACGATGGTCTCATGAGGAGATAAAGGGGGGAATTTGAGCCCAGAGGTGTGAGAGGTGTCTCGAACAGGTCCCGGGTGAATTTGGATTAGAAACTAATGGTGCTGCCCCCGAATGGGGGTCTTTGATTTGTGGTAAAAACATTGCAAAACAGAAAAGGGAAAAAACTACGCTATAAGGGACTCATAGTGGTTATATCAGGCATAGATTCTCTTGAGGTGGAGCCCATTGCGCGACTTCTTCAAGAGTCGACCGTCTGAGTCAACGAAGAGGTATGCCCCCTTGCCAAGATGAAGGTCGTTGGTAAGGCGGGATGACGAAATCTGGTATTGTATGGGAAGAACCGATTCCACACTATGGTTTAGAGGGAATGGGGTAAAACCGAAGGCGCTCTTACATATATCTCCGTCATCGCGTAAGTGGTGCCGGGATAGATCAGGTGGATCTTCCACAGCCGATGAGATGGAAGGGAAACTGGTGCTAGAGATCATGTAAATGGTATTGGTTGTGGTTTTTGTGGCCTTGCCCCCAGTCTCTGTTGGAGGAAGAGGGGCATGCTTGAAGACAGGAGGAGTCTTTGATGGACCTGGAGGTAGGTGCAACATCATCTCAATTGGATGGACATGAGTCAACACATCCTGGGGCCTTAGAGGTAGGGTAGGTGGTTCAAGGTACCACATAGGATCTCCCAGTGTGAAATCCTGTAGATTGCGGGTTGCCAAGATAGACTTACTCACGATCCCGGATGGTAGGAAAAGGGAAAGGAAAAGAAAAAGGAAAAGGATCATGTTGATTGAGAATGAACCCCACTGTTTCCCTGGTAATTAAGGTTGAGGTTACGACTGAGGTTACGGCTGCGGATGGAGCTGCAGTTGCGGAAACAACAGAAGAGACAGGTCTGATGGACCGTTGTTGGTGGTGGAGACAATAGGGTGGGTAGAACTTGACATCATGTAAATGGACATGGTGTCCGAAGAAGGTGGTGGGGGGTGAACTTCTTTGATCAGGGTGACCTCAGATTTAAGGGAATGTTGTCGGAGGTTGGCTAGAGCCAATTCAGAACTCAGACAAGTCTTGGCAGTGGTGAGAATAGTGTCCATACAAACTGCAAAGGGCGCAAGCATGGTTTGTTCTCAATGACTTGTTTCTCACTATTGGCCCACTTGGAAGTTCAACCACGGGGAGGTTTTCCATTGTATCCATGGCATCCAAATGCGCATGGATTATAGGAATCTTAGGGCAGTTTTGAGTTGGATAGCCCTGTTCTTTGCAGTTGGCGCAAGATGAGATCTGTCGAGGTTCAGCGGTAGCTTTCATGTTCTTGCCCTTGGCCGTTTTTGGGTGGGGCGGTGTGGGTGTGGGTGTAGTGGTTGGTTTTTGCGGGCCAGGTGGAGGATGAGATTCGATCGTAATGGGTTGCACGAGGGCTAAGACTACCTGGGGCATTAGTGGTTGAGCCGGTGGATCAAGATACCTCAGATTCAGGGTGAACTTCTTCGATCAGGGTGACCTCAAATTCAAGGGAATGTTGTCGGAGGTTGGCTAGAGCCATTCGGAACTCAGACAAGTCTTGGCAGTGGTGAGAATAGTGTCCATACAAACTGTAAAGGGCGCAAGCATGGTTTGTTCTCAATGACTTGTTTCTCACTATTGGCCCACTTGGAAGTTCAACCACGAGGAGGTTTTCCATTGTATCCATGGCATCCAAATGCGCACGGATTATAGGAATCTTAGGGCAGTTTTGAGTTGGATAGCCCTGTTCTTCGCAGTCGGCACAAGACAAGATCTGTCGAGGTTCAGCGGTGGCTTTTGTGTTCTTGCCCTTGGCCATTTTTGGGTGGGGCGGTGTGGGTCCGGGTGTAGTGGTTGGTTTTTGCAGGCCAGGTGGAGGATGAGATTCGATCGCAATGGGTTGCACGAGGGCTAAGACTACCTGGGGCATTAGTGGTTAAGCCGGTGGATCAAGATACCACACAGGAATTCTCAATGTAAAGTTGGGTAAGTTTAAGGTGGCCATTACTTGTTTGCTCATGGCACTAGGTGGGGGAAAAAGGAAGGGAATTGTGTGGACTGGAGAGGAGCCCAGATAACTCCCTGAAGGTTGTATGTGGGGATGAGGTTGTGGTTGCAGCTGCGCGTAATGCTGCGGCTGCAGATGATGTTGCGGTTGCTGTTGGTGTTGCAACTGTGGACGGTGTTGCGGTTGCGGTTGGTGCTGCGGCTACGGTTGTTGTTTGGGTGCAGTAGTGCTGGATGAGAGCATGCACAAATTCGGAGTCTTGTTTGGTGTCGGCGACGGTGACACTAAGGGGAAAGAAGTCGTCATGGTGGTATCGAAAAGCAACCCAGGTCCCACATTCAACAATGGGGAGGCTGGTATGTTGTCAACCATGGTGTTGACCGCAGGGATAACATTGGTGGGTGTGGTCAGCCCTTACGGATCAATGGTGTTGATCATAGGGATAACGTTGGCAGCTGTCGTTAGCCCTTGCGAATCGTGATAAGTTAGTTGGTCAACCGTCACGATTTTCCCTTCGTGGGGGGACATCATGAGACAGAATACAGTTGATGCTACGACTCTCATGGCATACATATAACTTCTTCCGATGAGAAGGTTATAGTCCAAGTAAGCATTGATAACCTCTATGTCAATCAGAACTGTCTTCCCAGCTAATGTGATGGGGACATGGGGGAGGATTCCTTGGGATTTAGTGGGATGGCCATCATAAGCCCGCAAAGTTGTAGAGGATGGTTGCAGAATTGGGGATCCAAGCTTTTGCCAGACTAGGGTAGACATAACGCACGTGGATGCCCCCTCATCCACTATGCGCCAGTGCACGACCAAATTCTGGATAGACACCAGGATTTGGAAGGCAATGGTTGATGGCATCCACAGTTCTCCATTCTCAGTGTCGAATGTGATCAACTTGGAGTTAAAGGGGTCGATGGCACCAAGGGCGGCTAGTAAGGATTTTCGCTGCGTTGGGAAATTTTTGAGTACCTCAAGAGTGGACATGGCGGTAGGTGTTTGGGACAAATCATCCACGATGCTGTAGCTGACAGCAGCTCTAGCCGTGGCGTTGTTGGACACCCGGCGTATGGGGGGGCGCAAGAAAGGGGGTAATTGAAGAGGTGCATTGGTTGTTTTGGACGTAGATGTCGTTGATGTGTCAGTGGGTTCAGTGTTGGTTCCGTATTGATTTCATCCGGTTTGTAAGTTGACTCTTCAGTTGTCATAGCTAGCAGGTGGTGGACACCTGTTTCTGCCGTCGGGGGTGCCCCTGGAGCGTTGGGATTGGGTTGGGGAGGGGGTGCAGTTGCCACCAATCCTTGGACTGGTAATGGGTTTTGGAGCACCATAGGAGGAGGTCCTCGTGGCCCCGGGTTGGGTTGAGCTTGGTCTGTTGTATTGGTGGCATGTTGAACCTCGTTTCTAATGGCCTGTTTAGCGTGACCACTGAAGGGACACTCGAATGTGTAGTGCCTGTAGATCTCACATAGTGTGCATGATTGGTTTGTACACACCAAAGGATTGCGTCTTGGTGCATTTGGTTGTTGAGGATTTTGGGTTGGCCGATTCGCCGTGACATTGCTGGGAGGATTTGGTTGTTGACCGCCACCCTGTGGTTGATTATTGCCTTGGTTTCAGGGTCGGTTATTTCTGGCTTGCCCTTGTTGGTTATTGGGGGCTGGCTGGTTGGGACAGTTTTGTTGTGCAAACACCTGTCCCAACGGAGCAGGTGGAGCAGGGGCGGGGGCTTGCACAACTTGCACCGATGGTACATAGTAGACTTGGGAGGGTGCCAGTGCCACAAATGTGGGCATTTGTCCCGCGTATTGCTGTGTCAGCCAAGCTAATGCCTGGGCCTGCTGTGGTGGCGCAAGTTGTGCATAAGAAGTCGTGGCTTCGGATTGGGACATCATTCTTGCATAGTCCAGAGTTTGGTTTTGGTAGGTAACACTAGGGGTGTTGCTTGGTTGTGGTGGTATTGCAGGTGGTGTCAGACGGTGCTGTGGTTGGTGAGAGATAGAACCTATGATGCCATCCGCAGCATGGGATGCCCCCGGTGCATCCCAGTACGAGGTGCCCGCATAGGGAGTATCTGGAATGACCGTGTAAAGGTATCCAGACTGTGCATAGATCAGATCAAACTGCTGGGATTTCAAGACGGCCTCCTCTTTGGATTAGGGACGTTTGGATTCGACGTCCTTTGCTATAAGTGGTAGCAAGGTTTTTAGAAACCAATCCAGGAAGATCTTGTCATCAAGTTGGATCTTGCACAAACTACGGTGTTGCCGCCATTCATGGATGTGGTCGGTTATGTGGGTCGCAGTATTATGGCGGCAAGATAATAAGATTTCCACCCCTTCGTCGTATCCAACGAGGAGTTGGAAATATTGCAGGAACATGAAAGCCAGGGAGTTGAAATCTGGGTACTTGGATTGTGGTAGTTCAATGTACCACTTGGCTGCAACACCTATGAGGGTGCGTTGGAACAGTCAGAGCTTGATCGAATAATCTACAATGCTATTTGATGAGCACCATATGTGAAACGTCATGATGTGATTTTGGGGGCACTCCCCTGCCTTCCCTTCAAACTTGGGTATGTTTGAGGGAAGTTACGTTGGCATCGGAGGCCAATAAGTTTGATGGCGGATAGGGTCATTTAATAACTGAGCCAAGTCAGGAAAGTTGAGACGTTCCATGAAAGGAAGGTTTGACCCAAGGTTGATGTGAGATGGGGTAGCCATGGTGGTGGGGTTTGCAGGGACATGACGCACCTACATAACTGGGGGTACTTGTGGCACCGTTATGGATGGGCCAGTGTCCCCAAGTGTGGTAAGAGGGGCAGTGTAGGTGGAAGGGCCACTGCCCCCATGTATGACAGGAGGGGCATTGTAGGTGGAAGGGCCATTGCCCCCATGTATCCCAAGTGGGACAGTGTGGGTGGAAGGCATATTGCCCCCATGTGTTACAGGTGGGACCACTTGATTGGTCAGTGTGGGTGGTGGTAGTTGGCTTATGATGGTTTGCATGACCGTGCTAGGGCCACCAATCGAGGTGTTGGTGGTGGTGTGGGGTGTGGACATGGGTCCACTAGCAATCACTATGCCGAAAAATGGATCTGAGTTTGCACCAACCATGGGGCTAGATGGTGCTATATGCAAGTCTGGCTCAGATTGGTATGATTCTGAGTCTGAATCAGAGGATGTGTAGAGGGTCGTCGAGAATGGTCTCGACGGTGTTGGTTCAAGGACCCGAACTGTGGTGGGTTGCCTCTCAGGCATGAAGAAGAACGTGGGGGATCAATTGTGTCTGATTTATATGTAAAAATGGTGAAATATGGTGATGATTTTTGGACCTCGGTTTTAATGGCTTCCTATTGGCTTTAGGTGGTCACTCGGCCGCCAAGACTGCCAGGAGACAACGCTTGGCTTTTTCCTCACGGGAGTGCTAGTCAATCACTGGGGGTCATTGCCCGTTTCGCTTGGTAATTCCTCTCAGCGGCCAACTACTTTGGGGTTCCCGTGGTACTCCTCACAACGAGTTTCTGGGCTGAGCCCAAGTACTTCCCACAGTTAAGGTAGTCAGGGACTTATGTCCTCAAAGACTACAGATGTTTGACTTAGTGTAAATTGTAAATTTTTATGGTTCACTCAGTGTCATGAACTGAGTTGGGTTGGTTTATATGGTATGGTTTGTGTGTATGTCTTTTGTATTTCTGTTATGCTTAATGGCTGCTTAAATGGTTTATGAATATTCTGCAAAGTTCATAATATTGTTAATGAAAGCAGTAAATGATAATCATAAATTTTACACGTGTACCATTTGTGAACCTGAACTATGATAGCCTGACTAGGTGACTACCTTGCACCTATATTTCTCTTCAATCAGGAAAGGGTGTTGGGATCTCAACACAATGGGACTAAGCCCATCCGTAGATCCACAGGTCACCCTCCAGATGCAAGGTTGGTCAACAGGGAGGACACTGAGCGCCGTGAGAAGCCCTCCTTCTCTACCCCCTTTACCTTCCAAGTCACCCATTTTTAGTGGCTTTGAAAAATGATTGGTGAAGTGCCTATTACTATACGAGCTTCACCCTTTGTCCTATCCCAGAATACCCCAAAGGGTGATTACTGGGTAAAGGAAGAAGGGCTAGGCAAGATGTTGATTTTAATGACAGTAATTTTTAATCAAGCTTTGATCATGTTCATTAATCCATTAACCATTGATTTACACATGCTGCAAATAAAATGAACAAATACTGAACAGAAACAGAAACAAATTTTATGGACAGAGGAAGCTGAGCCGCATTGACAGTCCTTAACTTAAAAAAAATCAGAATCTGAGAGATAGATCACACTTTTGGGGTCAAATGTGGTGAGGGGGTCGCCAATTTTTCCCCAAAACAGGCGAGGGGGTCTCTCAAAACCTGCAGACAGAAGCGGGCTGAATTCTGGAAGGGGGTCGCACCTTTCAGGTCAAAATGGGTGACCTGGTTGCACCAGTTGGGCCTGAATGAGCGACTTGGTCCCCTCTTTCAGCCCGATAAGAGCAACCTGCTCCCGAAAGTGAAATGTTTTTTTTATCCTGAGCCAGATCCAGTCGACAGTAACCTGTACTGTGGCCAAATGGGCTCGGATTGGCCTTGAGGAGGCTCGACAGTAACTAGAAATGCAGAAAAACAGAGATCTAAGCTAGATTTGATAAAAATCTAAACTAGGGAAAAAAACAGAATTAAAAACTGAAACTTGTAAAAACAATCCAGGGATCCTGTGGGATCGACCTGATATGGTCGCCAGTTCTGTAGCAGGGATTTTTCCCTATAGCAAGGAATGGCTACCTTCCATCTATAGGATGGAAGGGTAAGGTTCCCGATGGTGGGTGCAAAGAAAAACAAACAGAACAAAAAACAAAATGAAATAAAACCCCTCTGCACACAAGATTAGGGTTTAAGCTCCAAGACCCTGCATACAACTATTAGAACATAAACCAAAATACCAGCAAAAACATGTTAAGCAATGAACCTGCAAACAAATACTGTTAGACAAATTATAAACTACCAAAGCAAAGACACAAAACAACACAAGTATACCTTCTGGTTGGAATGGGGAACCATGCCCTAGCTAGGGAGAGCACCTCTCTTGCAAGGGGAGCTATGGCTCAATGGAAAGATAGATGAGAGGGAGAGTGAATAGCTTGAGAGGCAAATGGTCTCAAGGCGCTCACTCCGGCAGCATAAAAATAGGGAGAGAAGGAATGTTTTGAGAGTGACCCCCACCCCTCTATTTATAGCTTTTTTAGGGTTTCAAGCCCCTGGTCATGGATTTAGCCCCTTTCGCTCATTCTTTAGCTCTTTTGGGGGTTTTAGGCTCCTTTGAGGGGTTTTAGCCCCTTTTTGGAGGCTTTAGCCCCTATGAGAGCTATCTTGGCTCTTTTTAGGGGATTTTAAGCCCTTTTCCATATTTTTGAGCCTTTTTTAGGGTGTGGGGGTCAAATGGGGTCAAATGAGGGTTGTGTATGGGTGTCCTTGGGTGGTGTAGGCCATGTAGAGCTAAGTGAGAGATTTTTTGGGTTAACACTCCCTCTTACTAAGGAAGGTATTCTTCTGACATGGTCATGACCACGATTGGACACAATATTTGGACATCATCATCATCACTATTGCGACAACTCTCATCTCGTCAACCATTGACTAGTGACATCTCTCGAATCTATACATCATAATAATTTCTACAATGTCAACCTTGTTTCATGCTATAGGCAGGCCTAGATCCCATTTAGGACGTCATCATCTCTACGAGTAAGCCATCAAGTAGGTACAACCCAGGACACCATATTACATTACCAAAGTAATAACTTGCATCTCCTACTGTCATCTCATCATATCCTGATCATCTCATCATGTCATGTGGAGAGCATCCCAGGTGCCTATATAATGTCCCTTGGACAACCTGCGTCTTCCACCCAATGGAGAGCATCCTATATCTCCCACATCTTCCTGGCATATAGAGAGAAACACAAGAACATCTATCTCTTCCACCCATTGGAGAGCAGGCCAGATGTATTATGACGCTTGTACCACTTGCGTCTTCTTCACATGTGGAGAGAAACCCAAAAGCATTCATATATTCCACCTAGTGATTTGGTTAAAAAAAGGAATCAAACAATGATGGATGAAGCTCCCAAAGCTAGTCTGTTGGCATCTTTGGATAGAACGTAATCAAGCAAGTAGGGAGAGGTTATAAAGACCAAGCAGGTTTCCAAAAATAAAGCCATTCTCACAACCAATGAGATTAATAGGATGCATTCCTTTAACTCTTTTGTTGAAAGCATAGATCTACCCTTGAAGAAGCTGAAAATTTGGGAAATAAGACTTGAAAAATCCCAATTTGGAAACTGGATGAAAGAGAGGAAGGTGTTCAAGCTGTTCTTTGATGGGGCCTCAAAGGGGAATCCAGGGATGGCGGGAGGTGGAGGAGTCATCATTTGTCCTGAGGGGAAAATAGAAGTGGAATATTTTTGGAATATAGGAATTGACTCCAACAACATGGATGAATCCTATGGGCCGTGGCAAGGAATCAAGCGGTTGAAAGAAAAAGGAGTTCAGGAAGCTATTGTCTTGGGAGATTCTCGTTTAATAATCCAGGTGATGAACGGAGTAAATCAAAGTCAAAATTTAAGGTTGGCTAGACTAATTAAAAGAATTAAGTCTGTCTCTAAGACCTTTCGTCTGTTAGAGTTCTTTCATATTCTCCGTGAGCTAAATCATTTGGCGGATCAGGCTCCTAATAAGTCAATGGTATTAAGCAAAAATGAGATTTTTGTAAACCCTCTATTATCCTCAACTTTACCTCCTTAAGAAGCATCAAAACATGGAAATAGTTTATATTATGTGAGGAAATAGTTTCGAAAGCATTGAAACATGGTTTTCCCTTTATCACTTTTCCCAGTGGATCTCACCAAATTACGCCATGTGGAGGGCAGTTTATAATCTTCTACCGCTTTCCTCCTTTATTTCCCATGCTACTTCGTGCTCTGGATCATCTGCCAACCGTTGATTCTATCACGACCAAATCTGCATTGTCCGGTCATACCGCCCCGCTTCCTGATATCACATCTGGGTCCCATGATCACATGCATTCACCACATTTCTTATCCGCTACCGCTTTTCACTTGCGCCCTTGATCCCATCACAAAATTGGGCAAGCTCCATGCGTTAAGAGAAATTTCCTTTAACCTTTAATCATACATACCTCAATATTTTGAATCTCAAAGAACCTCTCCTTTCTTTTTTATTTTTATTTTTGACACCTTTTCCATATACAAAGTATAATGTTGAGAAATAGTGTCAACATCAGCTCCAATGGGGATGTTAGCCTCCCTATGAGGTAGCAAAGAACTCATAGACCCAATGCCTTCATTCATTTTTTTTTTATATTTTGTTTTTTTTTGTTTTATTTGTAAGATATCCTTTCCAAAGCATAGTTTCTTCTCTTTGAACTTCAAATTTGGAGGAATTATCTATACTTGTAACTTAAATCTACAATGAGAATGTATAATGTTTATATACAATGAAATTTTAGATCCCTCATCTGGAATAATGTTTCAGGAACCTCCCATTTACTGGGCCTCCAGCCAACACCTCTCCTTCTAAATTGTGCAAGATAAATGCATTGTTTCGACGAAAAGTCGCTATACCAAAGGCAATCAAATTTCTTGGCATCATCTTCATTCTTGGCATCCCATTTTAGCACTAAATCTCCCATTTGAAAATCTTTAGGTTTGGTTTTCTTGTTGATTTTTTTTCCATTTTTTCTTGAACGATTTGAGTTCTATCAAATACTTCATGCCTAATTTCTTGAATTTCTAAAAGAACAGGTACCTCTGTGATCGCTCTTTTTATATTATCAAAGGATCTTCTAGCTTTAACTGACCACTTAATTTCATTTCCCTTTTTAAGCATGTTAGTAATTGTCTTCAAAATTTTTGCAAAATTGGGAATGAATCCCCTCAAAAAGTTTACCCTTCTGTGAAACGACTGAATTTCTTTAGTGTTTCTTGATATACGAATTTTTTGGATTTTCACCACCCTATCTAGATCAATTTTTATCCCATATTTAGAAATTATGTGCCCCAACAATTTTCCTTCCTTCATGATGAAGTGGGATTTTTCAGGATTAAGAGAAATTCCAAAGTTCCTACATTTCAGAAATATCCATTCCAGATGTTTCAAATGATCTACATCAACTTTAGAAAAAATAGTTATATCATCCATGTACACCACCACAAATTTATGTTTCTCTTCTGCAAACGCTATATCCATTGCTCTTTGGAAACTAGCACCTGCATTCATTTATCCAAAAGGAATTTTAACATACATGAAAGTTCCCCAAGGTGTAGTAAAGGTTGTTTTCTCTTGGTCTTCCGTGTGAACTTTGATCTGATTATAACCCGAGAATCCATCTAACATAGACATACTTTCTGCTCCAACCACCTGTTGCAAAATATGATCCATTTTTGGAAGAGGGTAATTATCTTTCTAGGAAACTTTATTCAAGTTTATGAAATCTATGCATAACTGAATTTCCCCACTCTTTTTCCTCACATGCACCAAATTCGCAATCCACTTTGAAAATCTCAAAGAAACAATTATTTTAACATCAAAAAGTCTTTTGACTTCTTTTTCTATAAGAAGCCACAATGTAGGGTTTATCCTCCTCAACTTTTGCTAGAAAGGTTTATGAAGACCCTAGCTCAACATTGTGGTTGTGCTGCTAGGGTGTGTTTTAACGATCTTATTCAATAATATATGGATGTAAAGTCATCTTTGTGTCCTCTTGTTTATCTTAAGATGGGTGTTGAGATATTTTTTCTAATATTCACTTATGTCCATGTGCTACTGCACAATGTGGGTAGTTGAGGCCCTTTATGGGTAAACTTGCGGTTAGTTGGGGGTTTTTACACCCATTATTACACTTTATTCTACTTTATTTTACTTTAGGTTAAGGTCAAGTTAGTTTCCTCCTTAGGGCTAGTTCCTTAACCTTAGTGGAGTTCTATAAATACACCATCTACCTCATCTGTAAGATCATCTCATTTACGTGACTTCACTCATTCTTTTACCTAAGGGAAATTGCATTTGTGTTGTGCACTCTCTTAAATCCTTATGTGTTCATCATTAAGGCATTGTTGTATTTAAGTTCACTTATCTTAATGGATTAGGGTTTGTTGGAGATTCCATCTTAGATCCTCCACCTCGTACTTTCTAATATCGTTAATAATCCATATATATCACAACCAAATATATCAGTAGAGCACAATGTGTCACAACTTTTATCTTTGTTGGGGTCCAAAAAAGTATAAAGACCATGAATTGTGGATATTAATCCCTGTATTCTAAATCAATGGTTTATTTATTCTTATGAGTAGATAGGTACATTAGGGATTGTTAGAGAGTAAATCACTTCAAATGACTAAGATTCTTCCTACTAGCTTAGTTTGATGTTCCAAGACTTTCCTTAGGGCTTGGTTTCTTTAGGACCTAAAACGTTCAAGGTGCGATCTCATAATAATAAGAAGAATATCTTCTAAATTTACATTTTCAACAACACTCCCTCTTAATAAGGAAGGTATTCTTCTGACATGGTCATGACCACGATTGGACACAATATTTGGACATCATCATCATCACTATTGCGACAACTCTTATCTCGCCAACTATTGACTAGTGACATCTCTCGAATCTATACATCATAATAATTTCTACAACGTCAACCTTGTTTCATGTTATAGGCAGGCTTAGAACCCATCTAGGACGTCATCATTTCTACTGTTAGGATAATTAGACACTTAGGAGTTAGTTAAGATCAACTTGTGTAATATATCCGTTAGGTAAAAGTGTGTTTCTTTAGTATGCATTAGTATGCATTTGTAAATATTCTAATCCGACGGTCACGATATGTTCTAGACATAGAGTGATCCGACGGTTCAACTTCTCTTAGATCATACATACCATTGATCTGTGGCTTAACACCCGATTGGTCTATGATCTCTATTTAAAGAGCATAGAGGGTCCTTGGCTAGTTGATCGATTATGAGAAGCTCATGTAACTTTCTTTCTTTTGCATAATAAATTGCTCCAAGTAGCTATTTGGTTGGGGCCGTGGAATGTTTCCCTCTCAAGGGTTTTAACCACGTGACAAACATCGGTGTGTTGATCTATGATCTATTTGTGTGAAGCGGTTTCTCAAAGTGTTCGGTCTTTTGGGAGTACCTTGTGTACCCGAACATGGTATCATATCTTTTATGAAGAGCCGCTTTCGATTTTGATCAAGATTTGGAACCGGTGTTGCCGAAACTTTGAAAGGGTTTCTGGTTCTAGATTTTCTGTGTATTTGTGGCATGTGGGAGCTGTTCCATTGTGTCCGGAGTGCCATTTCCATTGAGAAATAGTTTTCGTTTCACCAAAAACCGTTTTCGTTTTCTCCAGAAACACCCATTTCGGCAAATCTGAAGGTATAATGTTATAGTGACGGATTTGTTTTCTTTAAATCTCTCATATTTTATCAATTTATTATTAGATCTTTTTTGTTTTAGTCTCGGACTGTTGCCTTCCCTAACTGCATATGCTCTTTGCCGTGCACCTTGCGCGATTGCAGCGAATCAGAAACAGTAAGGGAAAGTTTTTTTCTTGTCTTCTCGGCTACGTATGCTCTTTGTCATGCATCTTGTGTGATCATGGAAAACCAGAAACTGTGAGAAAACTTGAAAACGTAGACTTTCCGGGTAAGCTAACCAAGATCTAACCCCATTGTGTGGAAATTTTTTTGTTTTTCGTTTTTTTTGGTGATTTGCAGGTAAAGAAAGCAAGCACAGAGAACGAGAGAGAAGAGTTAAAAAAAAAAACCCCTTCCTCTTTCCATTATTTTACGTACCTTTTAAACTTAGCTCACTTGGTCCAAAGTTGCTTTATTCCTTAATAGGTCTCGAGTTCAAGTCTTATTAAGCTACTTTTTAGTGCATGCAGTTTCTATTTTCAAGTTACTTTATTGTAAAAGTGCATCTCACATAAATAAAATAAAATAAAAGTGAGTCAGTTAAGTCTTTTAATTTATTGCCGCACTATTTAAAAGTCACATTATTGTAAAAGTGAACATCACTTATTCTACAAAAGTGATTCACTTCAAAGCGACTTTATTGTAAAAGTGATTGTCAAAGGTTGATCTTGGGAAGATGGGGCTTCTTTTTTTAGTTGGTCAAGTTAATATTTGCCATGTCACTATTGGGGACATCTTCAACTTTTTCTTTGATCAAGCATAACTTCATCATCCAGAATCAGTTTTAAGTGCCGTTTTTTTTTAAATCGCATATTTTTTCGAGCTCTTTGCATCCAGACAGTTAGTTTATGTTCTTTCAGCCATTATTTTACAGTATGGCCGCCCTTGTGATATTATACTTGCAAGTTCTAACTATTTCTCATGGAAATCTCGTATGGAGGATGTTCTGCGAAGTAGGGGACTTTTCAGGATAACCTCAGGGAAAGAAACATAACCCATTGATGATGATAATAAAATTAAATGGGCAAATAGATGTGATGAAGCTCATGGATTGATTGGGATGTTAATCTCTACTGATTTGCGATTCCACATATCTGGAATTGATGAACCTGATAAAGCTTGGGAAAAATTGGAATCTGTGTTTGGTAAACATAATGAAATTCAGGGTCATCAACTTGAGAATGAGTTGCTTTCCTTGAATCCAAATGATTTTTCATACATTCAAGACTATTTATCTAAGTATAAAACTCTTAGACTCTTATGTGCAGAATGCAAGATTAAGAAAGAAGACAAACAATGTATTTATCATATTCTTTCCAAACTTGGACCTGCATATTCTATTTTTGTATCTACATTCTACTCCATGAAAGAATCCTTGACTGCAGCTAGCTATCAAGAGGCTAGCCTTGAATCCTTTTGTGATTCCTTAATTAGAAAGCAAGATAAACTCATTCATCTTGGAATAATTAACAATGCAGATACATTTGGGAAAGCCTTATTGTCCCAACAGAAAGAGAAGTCCGAGCCTCCCAAGAAACAAAATTTTCGCAATAATAAGCCAAACAACAAGGGTCCCAAACCCTCTCGATCAACTCCTTCTTTAAAAAATGACAAAGGATCCAAGCAAAAAGGAAAGAATACTGAGCGTCATTGCAATTTTTGTGGGAAAGATAATCATGATGAATCTAAGTGTTTCAAGAAGATGGCAGCCTTGGAAACAACAATGAAGAAGCACCAAATCAACCTAGATTCGTCTTCAGAATCTAACTCTCATGGACATGCACTTTGTGCTTCTGGTTACTCTTATACTGCATCTTCTTCTTCTACTTCAAATGAATGGCTTATTGATTCTGGAGCATCTTATCATATGGCTAAGGATCAAGCCATATTTTCTACTATGCATGAATGTAACACCAAACAAATATTTGTTGGTGATGATAGATCTCTAAGTGTTGTAGGATCTAGAACAGTTCCAGTAGAAAATGGCCATTTCAGTGATGTACTATGTGTTCCAAAAATTTCCTGCAATTTGTTATCAGTCTATCAAATTACTCATTTAGGTGAAGGTAAAACTGTGGCGTTTACACCTCACCAAGTTGTAATCAAGGATTTTAAAAATCCTCAAAATGTCCTAGCTACTGGAACTGTTGATGATATTACCAAGTTGTACAAATTTAACAACTTTGGGTCATCACCTTTTCCTTCAGTTTTTGTTGCTCATAGTGATAACTTGAGCAAACTTTGGCATGAGCGATTTGGTCACTTAAATTATCGCTCATTGCAACAACTATGTAAAGACTATTGGTGACTAGTCTTCCAATGGGATCTTGCAAGGATGGTGTTTGTTTCGGTTGTGTACTTAGAAAACATCATTGGGATAGTTTTGACAAACGTGCCTCTTGGCACGCCTCAGTTCCCTTAGAGCTTGTGCATAGTGACTTGTGTGGCTCTCTTCCATCTACTTCCTTTTCTGGTTTCAAATATTTCTTAAATTTCATTGATGACTACTCCAGACATACTTGGGTTTACTTCCTAAAACTTAAGAGCGAAGTATTTAACATGTTCTTGGCCTATAAGGCCCTTGTTGAAAAACAATATGGTCATCAAATTATTAAGTTAAGATCTGACAATGGAGGAGAATATGTTAACAACAAGTTCACTACTTTCTGCATTGAACAAGGAATCCAACAACAACACACTGTTCCATATACACCACAACAAAATGGTGTAGCTGAACGGAAGAACCACACTTTAAAAAGAAATGGCTAATTGTATGATCAAATCTAAGGGACTAAGTCTTTAACATTGGGCTGAGGCCATAAATTGTGCAAATTACATAGTTAATCGCACACCCACTAAAGTTTTACAAGGTATAACATCGGAAGAAGCATGGAGTAAAATTAAACCAGATGTAAGTCACTTTCGTGTGTTTGGTTGTGAAGCATGGGCTCACATTTCGGATGAAAAATAGAAAGCATTACAACCTAAAAGTGAAAAGTGCATATTTGTTGGATATTCTGAAGATGTAAAAGGTTATAGACTTCTTCAACCCCATTCACATGATATAATCATTAGAAGAGATGTTAAATTTGATGAAAATATCTTGGCCTGTGAGCCTAACTTGGCGGGTGTGCCATCTTTGGCCTACGAGCTTGATTCGGCGATTGTGCCTTCTTCTTCTTCTTCCAACTTCCTTGACAGGTTTCCAACTCCAGTTTCTGATGATGACAGTGAGGATGAAAATCCACCTCTGTCTGCTCATGTTCCTCAAATTGCACCAGCACCAATACTTCCTCGATGGGTCCGTTCAACATGTGAAGCAGCTGGTGATCTTTTCGGTGATCTTAGAGATCAATGTCAAACATGTTCTCAGTTTCAGCAAGCCTCTTCTCTTTTGGCTCAAGTTTTTGAGAATCATGATCCATAAACTTTTGCAGAAGCTTTGGGAAATCCAGATTGGGATGCAGCTATGGATGAAGAATATCCTTCCTTAATGGCGAACGATACTTGGGATCTTATTCCTCTTCCAAAAGGAAGAAAACTTGTCAGATGTAAATGGGTCTACAGAACTAAGTATGCATCAGATGGAAGTGTTGAAAGACTTAAGGCAAGGTTAGTTGACAAAGGTTTTTCCCAAGTTGAAGGGATTGACTACAATGAAACCTTTGCCCCTGTAGCAAAAATGAACTCCATCCGCCTTGTTCTTTCCCTTGCAGCCTTACATAACTGGGAATTCCATCAAATGGATGTCAAGTCCGCCTTCTTACATGGTGATTTACATGAGGAAATTTACATGGAACAACCTCTTGGATATGTTCAGAATAACTCTAGCCTTGTTTGTCTCCTTAAGAAATCCTTATATGGCCTTAAGCAAGCTCCTAGAGCTTGGTATGCCAAAATGGATAGCTTTATCCTTGACACTAGTTTTTCTAGATTCCATTCTGACCCCAATGTCTATACCAAGAAAGTAGGAAACCATATCATTATACTTGTTCTTTATGTTGATGATCTTATCCTTACTGGTAGTGACCCTAAACTTGTAACCCATGTGAAATCTAGTCTTAAGCAAAATTTTGAAATGTCAGACTTAGGACATTTGCATTATTTTCTTGGTCTCCAAGTCTTGCAAACCAAAGAAGGAATATTTCTGTCCCAGTCTAAGTATGCTTGTGACCTTCTTCGTCGCTTCCACATGGAAGATTGTAAACTAGCCCCTTCTCCCTTCCAGTCTGGAGTCAAACTTTTTGCCACTTGTACTTCCCCTGAAGTAGATGCCACCTTGTATCGTCAACTTGGTAGTATTTTATACTTGACTCATTCCCGTCCTGAGCTTTCCTTTGCCATTGGTCGTGTTGCTCGTTATATGCAAACTCCTCATGAAAGTCACCAGAAAGCAGCAAAAAGAATACTTCGATATATTCGAGGTACAATTCAGTTTGGGATTCATTACAATATAGGGGGAAAACCTTTGTTGGTTGGTTTCACTAATTCAGATTGGGTCGGCAATCCTGATGATTGAAAGTCTACTGCAGGTTTTGTTTTTAGTCTAGGATCTGGACCTGTCACTTGGGCTTGTAAGAAACAACAAGCTCTTTCTCTTTCTTCAGCAGAAGTAGAATATCGAGCCGCAGTTAATGCCAGTCAGGAAGCTTTATGGCTCCGACAGATCCTTTTAGAGTTTGGATTCGAGCAGCAGAAACCTACTCCACTTTGGTGCGACAATCAAAGTGCCATCAAGCTTGCCAAAGATCCAGTTCTACATCAGCGCAGCAAACAGATTGAGCTACACATGCACTTCATCATAAATCTTGTCCATGATAGTGTTATTGAAGTTCTCTATTGCCCTACAGATGATCAAGTTGCAGACATCTTCACCAAGTCTCTTACAGAAGCGAAGTTGTCTAAACTTCGGTCTATGTTAGGAGTTCAGAAATGTGTCCTTAAGGGGGGATAGGCTCTAATGCCTCCTTCCTTCTGCTAATCGTGTCACTTTTGTAAATCCTTCAATCCTATCCCAAGTTGTTCTTAAGGGGGGATGTTAGGATATTTAGACACTTAGGAGTTAGTTAAGATCAACTTGTGTAATATATCTGTTAGGTAAAAGTGTGCTTCTTTAGTATGCATTAGTATGCATTTGTAAATATTCTAATCCGATGGTCACGATATGTTCTAGACATAGAGTGATCCGACAGTTCAACTTCTCTTAGATCATACCTACCATTGATCCATGGCTTAACACCTGATTGGTCTATGATCTCTATTTAAAGAGCATAGAGGGTCCTTGGCTAGTTGATCGATTATGAGAAGCTCATGTAACTTTCTTTCTTTTGCATAATAAATTGCTCCAAGTAGCTATTTGGCTGGGGCTGTGGACTGTTTCCCTCTCGAGGGTTTTAACCATGTGACAAACATCGGTGTGTTGATCTGTGATCTATTTGTGTGAAGCGGTTGCTCAAGGTGTTCGGTCTTTTGGGAGTACCCTGTGTACCCAAACATCTATGAGTAAGCCATCAAGTAGGTACAACCCAGGATACCATATTACATTACCAAAGTAATAACCTACGTCTCCTACTGTCATCTCGTCGTATCCTGATCATCTCATCATCTCATGTGGAGAGCATCCCAGGTGCCTATATAATGTCCCTTGGACAACCTGCGTCTTCCACCCAATGGAGAGCATCCTATATCTCCCACATCTTCCTGGCATATAGAGAGAAACCAAGAACATCTATCTTTTCCACCCAGTGGAGAGCATGCCAGATGTATTATGACCCTTGTACCACTTGCGTCTTCTTCACATGTGGAGAGAAACCCAGGAGCATTTGCATATTCCACCTAGTGGAGAGCAACCTAGATCTCCTGCATCTTCCTGACATGTAGAGAGTATCCAAAGTGCACCTGCATCTTTTGGACATGTTACATCACTCCGTCTTTCGAGGAACATGGATCACGATAACTCCAAGCTTCTCCCTGAACTATTCAAACTTCAATCTTGCTAGCGACTTCGTAAACACATCAAATGTCTGCTCGTCTATTGGCACATACTGGAGCTTCATTGTTCCTCTCTACATCATATCCTGGATATAGTGATATTTGATCTCAATTTGCTTCAACTTGTCATGGAACACTGGATTCTTGGATAACTTTAGACGAATTTGGCTGTCACAAAAGATACATGTTGCCTCTAACTTGAGATTAAAAATATATGACATAGCTTCCGAAACCATACTGCCTCACAACAAGTCAAACAAGATGCAATTTACTCTACTTTGGCTATACTCAGTGCCATGCTTGACTACTTCCTGCTAAGCCAGGAGATCATACTGGATCCCAAACTGAAGCAACATCCTTATGTTCTCTTCCTATATGTGGCATTTCCTTCCCATTCCGAATCTAAATAACCATGTAGGTTAATCTTCTGATCCATTGCATACTTGAGCCCAGACTCAATTGTACCCTTCAAGTACCTCAATACATGCTTTACAGCAAGTAGGTGAACACGTCTCAGATCGGTTAGAAATTGACTCAATGTGTTCACAACAAAGCAAATATCTGGCCTCATGTTGGTCAAGTACATCAACGATTTGATCATCATGATAAACATTGTGGCATCAACTGTCTCTGAAGTAGCATCACACAATATATTCAAGTTAGATGCCATAGGTGTGGCGATGGTATTACAATCCATCATCCCAAATATCTTTAATATCGTCGCTGCATACTTTCCTTGACTATGGAATATCCCATCTAGATTTTCCACACCTCATGACCTAAGAAGTAGTGCATCATCCCCAGGTCCTTCATCTCGAACTCTATGGAAAGCTTCCTCTTTGTTTCTACAGTGAGCTCATCCTCACCTGTTAAGAACAAGTCATCTACGCACAATATTAGTATCACTAGTTTTCCACCCTAAATCATGAAGTAGAGGTTAGAATCTGCTTTACTCGTGGTAAAGCCTAAGCTCATTAGAAAACCACCCATCCTGCCATACCATGTCCTGGGTGCTTGTTTTGATCCGTACAAGGCTTTGTAATGTGTCTCGAATCCTACTGGATACTCCAAATACACTTCTTCTTCAACTACACCATTCAAGAAAGTTGTCTTGACGCCCATTTAGTGTATCTTCCATTTCATTACAATAGCTAGAGCAAGTACAAATATGATGGAACTGTATCTCGCTACAAGTACAAATGTCTACTCATAGTTTATGCCTTTTTTTTCTTGGAGAAGCCACGTGCTACAAATCTTGCCTTATATTTTTCAATGCGTCCATTTGTAGCATGCTTGATCTTGTAGATCCATTTTGAAGATACTACAGACTTTCCTTCTAGTCTTGGGACCACCTCCCTGGCATCATTCTTCACGATCGACCAGTATCCTTCGATCATAACATCTTTCCACTCCTTATTTTATGTTGCTTCCTCATAGTTGGAAGGTTATTCATCAATGATGTCACGTAGTAGTGCTATATATCTAGAGAATGGTTTCGGTCTCTTGCTTTCCCTGAAAGTCCCATATGGAGCACCATACTTCTCTGCATATTGGCTTGATTCTCGTACCCATGTTGGTATTCTCTTGTAAGATTTCCTCTCACGAGGTGGATCTATAGGTCCTGATGGTTTTGTCATATCATGGTCTTCTTGGGTTATCTCCTCCATAACAATATCTCTAGCTCTGGAAACTTTGGGTTCCTCAGGTGCTTCAGTGTGAGATTGTCTTGATTTGTTGTAGGTTGAGTCTTCATCAAAAGTAACTTTTCTACTGGTATCGATTGTCTTGAATCCTTGAACGTATATTATATATGCTTTTGATGTGTTACTGTAACCAATGAATATACCCTTCTTCCCTGAGGGATCTAGTTTTGTTCTCTTTTCTTTTGGAATACGTATGTATACTTGACAACCAAATATTCTATGATGGATAACTTCCAATTTCTCTCTTGATAATGCTTTGCCTGAGGTCTTGTTTTTTAAGACACGATGTGGTGTTTTGTTTTGTACATATACGACAGTTCGTGATGATTCTTCTTGTAAGTTTATCGGAAGGTCTTGGTCATGCAACATTGCCTTTGCTACTTCCATTATCGTTTTTTTTTTTTCCATTCCGTTGAGAACTGTAGGGAGTGCTCATCTCCCTCTTAATCCCAAATTATATACATAGTACTTTGAAGCGTTTTTTAAGCAAAACACCATTATCTGATCGTAGAGTCTCGATCTTCTTTTCAATATGATTTTCTACCAAGGATTTGAATTCCTTGAACTTACTAAATACTTCATCTTTGCTTTTCAAAAAATAAATTCATGTTTTACGAGAATAATCATCTATAAAAGAAACATAGTGTGCATACCCGCTTAGTTAGTTGGATGACATGGGGCCACATACATCTGAGTGTATTATCTCTAAGATTTCTTTTGCTTTGCTTTCACTGCTTGGAAATGGTTTCTTCATGTTCTTTCGTTGCGCACATATCTTGCAAATGCCTTCATGGTTCGATTGAATCTCGGGTATATCTGTTACTTATTTTCTTGCAATTGGAAGTGCCCTGTAGTGTACATATGCAAGCCTTCGGTGCCATAGTTCACTTGGTTCCATGGAGTCATGAATTAGTGCTTGTTCTGGTTGTCCCTTCAACTTGTACAGGCCTCCCTCTTGCTCCCCAATTATTGTTACACCATCTATTCTCTTGCCTCTTGGCCAACAAAAAATGCTACTCGAAATCCTTTAGCATCTAAAGCTGATATGGAAAGGATATTTTTCTTCAAACATGGTACATAGATCCTTCATCATGGATCCAACTTGCGTGAAGTTTCTCCAATCACTTTTATGGGATACTGGTAGTCATCTCCAAGCTTTACCTTATGATGTGACTCGTGTTCTAACAAGTTTATAAGAGATTATTTGTACCTTGTCATGTGATTGGAAGCTCCACTATCCACAAGCCAATCATTGCTTCCATGAGTGACAATGCATGTGAGAGCTGAAATCAAAACATATTCTTCATCACTTGAAGAATCTTCTCTTGTTCTTTTGATTACTAGTTCATCATCTTCAACAGTATGAGCATGATGCCTCTTCTATTTGTTTGTCCTAGTGGATCCTTTGTTTATGGGGCAGTCTTTTGCAAAGTGACCTTTCTCATCACATGTGAAACATCTAAGACTAGAATATTCCCTTTGAGATCTATGATTCTTTTGGAATATTTTGGGCATCTTTTTAGGATGATTATCCCGCTTACTTCTATCCTTCTTTGCATCAACTATTAGTGCTTAATCATCATATGCTCCCATCTTCTCTTCTCTTGCCACTAGTCGAGCTTCTTCTTGAGTGCATTCCTCCCATAATCTACTTAACATAATAAGGTTCTTTCTGGTGCATATCCCTCAGATGAATGAGTCCCATGATTTTGGAAGACCATTGAATGTGATAATCATTATCTCACCTTCTTCAACATTTTCTTCAATGGCTTCAAGTTTCTCCTTGATTTAAGAGACCCTTGAGAAATAAGATTAGATGGTCTTTGAGTCTTATATCTTCATGTTCTTGAGTTAATTCCTCAAATTCATCCTCTGATTGATCTTCTTCTCTTCATATAGTTTGGTCAACGCATCAAACATCTTCTTAGGAGTCTTCAAGGATGAGACATGAGGGATGAGATGATATTTGATGGAGTTCACAATAATCCTCTTGGATTTAATTATATTCTTCTTGTGACTTGACTTGGCTTCTTCTCCCTGTAGTTCTTTAACCTCCTCAGTTACATACTTGTCCAAGTCATTCTCTTCTAGGATAATATAAATTATATACTTCCATGCTCAGAAGTTATCAACTAATTCAAACTTATCCTCAAGCTTGGTGTGATTTATCATTTTGACTATTTTAAATGAGAACCTCAAATGGAAATAATAAAGAAATAGATCTCACCAATTTGACATTCCCAAATGACTTCCTATACTGGTTGACCTAGGATTTGACATAAAAAAACCCTAATTTTTCAATGTTGGAATCTTGAAGTCCTATTTGGATATAAAGATGCTTCTTCTAAAGGCAAGTTGTCGAGTGGTGTCGTTTTCTCATATTGGTAGATGGAAGCTCCAAAAATAGAACTTGGAAGACCTAGTTTTGCAGCTCCATAATGCCTTCTTTTAGGATGGCTCTGGTACCATGCTGAGTTTTCACTTTAGTTCAAATATGTTAGATATTTAATCTAATGCAATAGGATCACTAAAAGATAGAGAAGCACAAAACAAAAAAGAGACACACATATTTATCTTGGGAAACCCTCTTGAGAGAGAAACCCATCAAATTATTCTATATAGATTCGTCACTAAGTAGAATGTCAGACAAAGATAAAAAACCCAAGATAACATATCCTTCACAACTTCTTCTTCTCTTCTAACCCAACGAACTTGTATTTCTTCTATGTGGAGTGAACTTGCTTGATCTTGCAGTGTGTCCAATTGAGGGAGGGTGCCTTCCTATTTATACACTTCAATTGGTTGACCTAAAATCCCAACAACGTCGACTTCCTAAACCGACTTGGTCAACTTCCTCTTGGGAGACCCAAAGATACATTTTACAATTATTCTTTTGGGGTCTATTTCTTCGACTTACAACAAAGGTTTAGCCTCGATATTATTACATGACCAAGTACATTAATGACATCTTCGATTGGAGGAAAAACATCTCCTAAAGGAGGAATAGCAAAAGTATAATAATAGTAATATTAATATGAAGAAGAACATCTTTTGAATTTACATTTTCAACAACACATCGAGAGGAGGTAGGCACATCATGGATTGGAATGAACTAAAGAACTGTGAATGGTTGAGGTTTGAGACACCATATGATATTGATGGTTCATTTCTCTTCACGGGGCTTGGTCTTGTCTATGTCCAAAAAGTTTGAAGGTGTCACAAAAGGTGGATATTAATCCTAATACTACAGATCAATGAATCAAGATGCGCCGCGGAGGTTGGGGAGAATGGTTGGACCAATAAAGTGAATTGTCATGAATAGTTGATATCTCGATTGAATATTCGGATATATGGTTCATAAGTATTCATGGGGCACCCCTATTATTGTCAAGAATGATGTGTAAAAAAATAGATAATACGCACCCAAAAGAATCAATGATATCCTCTAATTCAAGGATTCCATTTGGGTTGTCAAGGACCATATCTTCGCTACCAATAAAATTATACCATGCATCCTAGCATGAACGGAAAAATTTATTGCATAAGTACAAGCTTACCATTTGTTAAGTTGCAAGAAGAGTTAAGGCCTGAATAATGCTATGTTTCACCATTTAACATAGGCCCGAGCTCCTATTTCTTTGTATTTTGCATAAATAACTTAAGAGAAAGAATCTCTAGCAAGGATGATGACATTTGAGTAATCTCTTATTGCTAATATGTAAGCTTGAAGCATACCACCTTTGAATCCACGAAACTATGTTGAAGTTTGAGTGTTGGATATTATTGACTAAGTATTATTTGTATGCTCACCATATCTTTTTATTTTTTAGACCTTTTTCCACCATGTGTAAGGTTGCTATAAATTCCTCTGTAGAATTTTCTTCCTAATCCATTAATTCTTTCTCATACATGAGAAATGTGCCCTCTATGAATCATCCCTCCTTCATTGATGAATTACACAAGGTTTCCTCTTTCAAACTCTAATTCACTACTCCTCGCTAATAAATTGGGGCCATCTATGACTGATTTGTGCAAGGATAAGGAAGAACTTGTTATTGGGCCTCTAGGATGGCTTAACATGTCATTATTGATACTCAGTATTTTCTTGAGTTCATGGAGGTATACATTGAGCATTATAATACATCAAACTAGTGTATCATGTTTACAGAAGGAAAAATTGATTTTTTCTCAATTACAACCAATTTTCTCTCCACTATTCTTGGTACCTCTGGAAGAACAACCTTAACGACCCTTTAAGTAAAACCATGGGTTTCTTTCCATGTTTGATGATTAGAATCATTATTTCACAACCAAGGACCCACTCCAATCCTATCCCCATTTCGATTTTCTTTTCTTTTCTAAACGAGTCTATTGGCCTATATCCCTCTTCACCCTTATCTTGGGAATGGAGGATGCTTTCTAAATAGACAAAGGCATGTTGGACATATCATATATTTTACCAATCACCCAATCCCTTCTTTAAAGTATGTTAAATCCATAGCCATAAAGATGAGAAATCAATTGCCCAATTCAAAGCCAATGGGTTGCTCTACTGCCCTTCCAACCTAGTGTACCTGTTTTTATTTGATCAAAGATCCTTTTTCATCTCACTCAGGGCTATAACAATTCAAGCTAGAAAGTCATTTGGATGTATTCACTAGTTTTCTTGGGTTAAGAAGGAATAACTATGCTCCTCCATGTTCATTTTCCTAGATAAGTTGTTGGGAAAAATAATTTATTAATTTTAATTTACATAAATTATCAACCAGGGTTAGTAAAAAGATGAGGTGTCATGCAAAATATATGTAGAACCAAGTTTAATTGATAACACTTGCTAACTTACTCAAAATAAATACTAGATAGACTGGGTGAATTCATTGTGTCCATACCAAACAATCACACTTCTAGATATAAATTAGAAGGACAAGGTTTAGTTTAGTATTATCACAATGTTCATGTAACAATATCATCCTGGTGTCCTAAATATATAACTACAGAATAAACCACCATCAACTCTTCAAGTAACAATGAGCAAATTGTATGAATTCACCTCATATACACCTAACAACTAGTTTTCAAATCAAACAATGATCCTGCAACAATTGTTAGTATTATCAAGATGCTCAGGAAACAATTATGCTTTTGTATCGAATTGAAGAGGTGCATCAAACCACACTGTTCATGAAAATAAACTAGGTAAGTGAAAGATCATTGTTTAGGCCATGTTTCAATTAGATCACTTATGGACTCTCGGTTTTACAATCTTTCATCTATTGGAGAAACACCAAGAAAATGAGGATCCTCTCAAACATTTGAAAGCTTAATAAGACCAAACATTTACCAACTAATTCTACTTGCTTCAAAATTAATTCGCAACACCAAACATTTTGTATAAGTTTAAACTACAAAAGTAAGAGATGAACTTTGCAATAGAAATATAAAGATATTAATCAACTTGTCTTAGTTGAATCTAGAATAGAATGCTAAACATTAACCAAACTTGAGATGAATCTGGAATAAAATATAAATACCGAAAACACATATTGAAAGATCATTTCTCCAGAAATAGCTTGGGTGGTGCATGGATCAAGCCTGCAATTCCGATAACGTACAAAATTGAAAGATAGAATCACCAGATTATTGGAGTTCATAATTTCAGTATCATGCATCTTTGCAATCCCAGTAACCTGCAGTCTTTTGTAGTTCCAATAATACAACATAGCCCGCAATTCCAGTAACTTGAGAACATCCAATAATAATCGAGCTACTACCAGAGGTCCTGTCGAATATACACAGAGGCTACAAAATCCAGAGATGATTAGCTAAAACCAATATTATTCCGAAATGTGTACCAAAACATAAGAAATCATGCATAATTATGGATAATTACCATATTTAGATTGATGGTGCTTGAATAGTGAAAATAATAAGTATAATAAGGAAATGGAGGAAAGCAATGGGTAAAATGGATAAATATAGGTAAGAAGGAGGTGTATAGTAAGTTCAAAATTGATCAAAATTGAGACCCAACATCTGCCTGACACCCAAGATTTTGCATGTCCTCATGCAAACATTCACTTAGAAAAATCCTCTCCTGGGTCCCCTTTCCTTTTCTTATACCCATTTTGCTGCTTTGACCAGGATGTCAAAGTTGGAGGAAGCTACCTGCTAGTCTTTGTGCTTCTGCTGTAACAACTTAATCTTGAGAACCCTGTTTTGTATGTTCACTTTTCTCATATGTTGGAACATTTTCTTAGACTTTTTGAACAAGAGATTGTACTTGGAATCTTTCTTCTTCTTCTTTTCCATCATCAAAGTACAAGTCTTCTTAAAGTCCTGGTTCAATTCAGTGTATTCTTTCTGTTGTTCAAGATTTTTCATTTCGTTGTCTCCTGTTGTGGAATTTCGTGGGAAATAGCTGGTGTCATTTCCTAGTTTTGATCAAATCCTTCTTCCTCAAAGTCTAAGCAGGAAAAAATAATAACATTACTTACAACTATCTCAAGCATCCTTAGTCTAATCTTTCCAAGCTCTCATGGGCTTCTAAATCGGTCTCTTCTATAATAATAGAGGGCTCTTTAGAATAGGAACAAGTCCAAGGCCTCCTTGATGTGATTTTAATGATGACCACTTCATCCTATCCTCTATCTTCTACTCTAGCTCTTTTAAAGAGTTGTCTTGACCCGCTCTAAGTAGACCTGGTAGTTATCTTAAAGACTTCTACAATTGATGTTACATGTTATTTTGGATCCTTTTCTGTTGTATCCTTCTTCCTTGTACTGGTTCTACTATTTGTACATAATCCCTTTCTGTTGTGTATTTTTTTCTTTCTAACCAGGGGTATCTCTAACTTCTATAGAAGGTTATTTTCATGGCTCATTCTCAATATTTCACTCTCTTTATAGATCCCAATAATTTTGTTCTTGTTTAAGGGTTGTTTTCTTGCCTTCTTCTAAACTTTTTCCTCTTTGGTGGGTTCAGTAGCTTCATCCTTTTGTATTACTTTTCTTCTGCTTACTATGAGGAATTTTAATTTTCACATAGAGATCCTTCTCTTGGATTATTATTCTCAATGATTTTACCCTTTGTGGAAGGAAATTTCTATGTATTAGTATTAACAACTCCATTTTACTTAGAATATCCTCCTTCAAATATCACCCCGCTTCTTTCTTCAAGGAATACATCTGCTTTTTAGGGAAGATCCTTTCGGTCGTTCAAATGCAGGAGGCTTGCAAGTATTTTCCTCAACCCTCCCCAACAGAGAAAGTGTTTCGAAGGTTTTTTTTTAATGTTACTTATACAAGTATTCTAATGAGCCCGTGATGGAAAAGACTAGTCTCTACATTCTCTAGATGAAGTTGTACATGTGAAGCCATTTTGGTTAATCTTCTCAAGAGGAAAAATGAAAGATCCATTTTTTCAAGTCCTTCTAAAATATAAAAGAAATTGTACATGATACTCGATTGTCACAACATACCTTCCTTTGTAACTGATATACTTTTGCACATTGTTGAGAACATCTCTCTACTCCTCTCTAATCCATGTTTGAGGAATTCATTTACTTCAGTTTGGGTGTCGACGCTTATCCACCAAAAAATGATCATATTCAAACTCCTTAAATGGTATGTATTTGAACCAATACTCTCCCTCCCGAGGAAGCCATATATGTGCCACTCACCCATTAAAATCCTTAGCGAATGTTCTGGTAACCTTTAGATTATGGCGACGCATTTTCTCATGGCGGGTAATCCATCTTGTTGCTCTAAAATACCTTCTACATGCTGGAAGTTTGTATTGAAATTTTATATCATCCAACTCATACCCAAACATTGAGGAATTCTTCATGATTTTACGACTCTCGTCACCCATTGCTTTGGACTTTGAAATATCTGTCGGTCTCAAGTTTCAACAATCTACACTTATAAGATGAGAAAGGTAGGGAGAGCAAGAATCGAGATTTCCTTTTGGAAAATGGGGAATTAGATTAATTAATTTGAATCCGAATGTGATTAAAATAAATTGAAAGAACATAAATGTATATTCGATATTGTAATGGTAATGGTTAATTATGATTAGAAATTGCAGAATGTGGTAATCTTCTAATGATGGTAATGTATGTATGGGAAAGATAATAAAAAATTAGGAAAGGTAATTTCCTAATTAAGATGTGAATTCATCGTGAATCAATTACACATTCAAAAACTATAATTGATATTACAATAATTACCTCTTTGTGATGCAACCAACCTGCATTGGAAGATCTCGCGACCAATATCTTGGTGATGTTTCCAATAGATTACTTGAAATTGATCTCTGATGAGTTGATGATCAAGTGATGATCATAATATGACATTCTTATAGTTCCTTGCTTTGCTGATTATTGAAATGCTTCATATAAAAACCAGCGTAGATCCAAATCCTAGGCTCTATCAAGCGCCGAGAGGGATCAAATCTCTTCGTAGGTATCCATTGATTTGATTCAAACCAAAAGACACATCTTTTTATTTAAGGTCCACATATAATATTTAATATCATTTATGGCCCACATATAATATTTATTATTATTTTTTATTTTGATATGAACTAACATTACAACATTTCCCCATCCATGGTTTTAAAACCATATGCAAGGCCCTCCTACAACCATGGGTTGTTTAGGAGGCCTTGCACATGGTTTTAAAACCATATGCAAGGCCCTCCTACAACCATGGGTTGTTTAGGAGGCCTTGCACATGGTCTTAAAACCATTTGCAAGGCCCTCCTAAACCATGCACAATAAAATGGGTTGTTTAGGAGGCCTTGCACATGGTTTTAAAACCATGTGCAAGGCCCTCCTAAACCATGTACAATAAAACGATGGGTTGTTTAGAAGGCCTTGCACATGGTTTTAAAACCATGGTTTAAAACCATGTGCATGGTTTTAAAACCATAGTTCTATGCACATGGTTTTAAACCACTGTTTTAAAACCATGCACATGGTTTATGGTTTTAAAACCATGTGCAAGGCCAACAATTTTTATTATTTTGTTAAGTTAAAATATTACAACATCTCCCCCATATTGTGTTTTTTTCCTCACCCATATTTTTTTACCGATAATTAAATTTTTACTTTTTTATTGTTTTGTTAGGTAGGAAGATTACAACATCTCCCCCATATTGTGTTTTTTTCCTCACCCATATTTTTTTACCGATAATTAAATTTTTACTTTTTTATTGTTTTGTTAGGTAGGAAGATTACAACATCTCCCCCATATTAGGTTTTTTTTTTCTGGCCGACATTTATTTTGGCCTATAATTAAAAAAAATATTTTTTTATTAATAAAAATAACGTTACGTTACGTAACGTTATAACATTATGTAACGTTACAATATCTCCCCCGTACTGGGCTGTAGAGTGCCTCTCGGCGCAATCATGCACATTTCAAATTGTCATGCGACCAAGAGCTTTTATGTTCTTTATCTTTCCTTCCATGTTGTTGTCAACTTTTCCTTATGCTTTGTAATGAACTATCATAATTTTACCTTCTGTAATGCTGCCCTTATGTACAATGAGAGCCACTAGTGTCAAATATGTCCCTGTCACCACTTCTGCTTATTTTTAAAGTACTCTATTTCTATTGTAGGGTCTTTGAAGTCTTCATCTCGTGCCTTATTTGTGTGATATACTTACACATGAATAGTATGAGCTAACATCGAATGTGTAGGAGAATCATTTGATTGTCGACCCTTAATGAATTCCATTAACCAATGCCAGGTTCACCACCAATAATGTCAATGGGAACCAAGGCACCCCTGATGGACCATGTTAAGTGTGAATGAATGAACTGATGTCGAACCCCCTACATGATTCAACACTTAGAAGGAATTGACACATCCCTGTTACTGTTGGCGAGAAGGTTTGTCATTAAGGCATACAGACCTCAAGGCATCATACAATCTCTAGTCTTGGAACCCAGATAATGTGCTGCAATCAATGGGTCAAGACTATTGGATGGAAGGCCTTGATGAATCCTTCATCAATCCAACATGAGCAACAACAAAACATTTATTGTAATAAAAACATAACTTTGATTGGGAATTTCATTAGCCAAGAACTAGTAAGAATCTATTGCCCCATGGATTTTTCTTGATCCTAGGCTAGTTTGTGCTCGTTGGTATTTCATTTTTAGGAATTCTAAAAATACTTCAGAAAAATCTAGGGTGTATCTTTGTCAGTGTTTATAAACGAGCACGACAAAGATTTAATAGTAAGCTCAACGCTACTCCTTTTCTGTAAATATATTTACCGAGGCCAGATAAAGAGATAAACCTATACTCAGTAGATGTCCCTCTCATAGTTTAAAGAGCACAATAAGGAACAAAGTAAGCTCAAAATTTATTGGCTGTAAAAATTGTTTTTCATTAATTCAACTGAAATATAAATAATTCAAAGAAACAAAAATAGGAATTGGAATATTACCTCCCTCTCTTACCATATTCATCTGCATTTGTTCTTCTTTCCAATATTGTCCAAATCTTGAAATTACTTGTTAATGGGAACCCTGGTAGTTTTATTACCACTTTTCGTTTAGCTACTGCAACTACCAAAAAATTTGGAGCTGCTTATTGCCATGATTCTTAGAAATGAAAAATTGGGTTGGGATGATTTTTAGTGAGAATGTTAATTTCATCATGATTCTCTAGCACACTAAATTTGAGCAAAACTCAGATCGCGGTTTTGATAATAACATAAATTGGTTGTAGGTGATGGTGGATTATTTCTTGAAAAATATAGGCTGGTTTGTTTTGAAATTTTCTAAATTTGTTCATCTTACCTCAGTGCAACCCTCCTCCAAATTTCACAGCATTCTGATGCACAGTCTATGAGAGACGGTCAAAGCAATTTCTGCCATGTGATTCCAGTAGTAAACATTTAGCATACCTTATACATATACAACCTCATTCAAGTGTGCTCTGGCTAGCTGAACACCCTTGCATGTATATATGATGACCACTGTGATTCATAAAAATATGCATATGAAATCAAACCTTGAGTGTTTATTTGAGTACTGGTTCTAGAAAGAATCAGAGCCCATTTCCTGAAATGTTGAATGGAAAGGGGTGTCTCCATCTTCTCCCCCATGCCCATAATTTTGCAAGTCCCCATGCAAATAAAGCAAGGGACTGAGTATTGTTCATGAAGGCTTATGGTGTCCAACAATGGCCACAAATGCTTCACCAAGAGGTCCTTTGATTATCCCAACTTGTGGATTCTGATATGCTAAAACAACAGCAACATTGAGATCTAAAATTGATCCACACATCATTCCTCTTGCATCCATTCTTCAAACAATGATCTTGTATCATCCAACAACAACAATCTCCTAAGCAATTATCACCAATGATCTCAAAGAAGGGTGTGATCTAACTGGATGTTTCAGATCTGTCCATTCTTCCTTTGGCAGTGATTCCCTTTCTTTTGTTCGTGAGTGCTTGGGTGACCTAAGTACTAGGGTTTGGTATGATAAGAGCCATCACATGCACCTGTAAGTCATCTAATTACACACAGAATATGCGAAACAAATTTTTCCTCTTCAATAACATCTTGACTCTAAGCATTGGAATTGTTTAAGCACTGATTCTCATCCGCCATCCTTCCTACTTCCTACATCATAGCATACAAATGTAAATTGTGTCCAATACATAAATAATGAAATCCTTATTTTCAATTGAATAGAACTTCAAGAATATCAAAGAGGGTTTTAAGATAACGACATTTGAAACCATATCGATCTTTAGGCAAAAACATAAGGCAAAATCGATCTTGTATGCTATTCTACATGAAAATGACATCTATGTTATAGTGAATATCGGTTTTATCATTAATGGCCTTCATGTGGATGAGATTTGATTGAAGCTTTAACTATGAAAGCATGATTTGCTCGTTAAACATGGGACTAATATGAAACCATATTGGGACACTTGGCAAGGAAATCATGTGGTAGAATCACAATTGGATGCTCATGAACAAAATGGAATACTTACCTGAATTTATTGCAACTACATGATTTCTTTTCAACGCTGATAATATAAATTAGATTCTACCTCCTTAGTTGCACTAACAATGTTTTAGGGAATGGGTTGCAGGTCTGATTTCTGTGCAAATATAAACCATAATTGAGATGACACACCACACACAACATACTCATTTATAGTGTCTATAGCATTTTTATGCACCTTTAGATTTTGGATTTCACCATTAGATCCATAGGACACACTTAATTCCATGAGAAATCATTTATTGGACACAAGAAATAGACATGAGTTTACAGATCCAACATATCCAATATAAGACTACAGGAAGTATGTTTCCAATTGTGATCAGTCCTACAAATTCATTGATTTATTATGCCATAAAATTCAATTTTTCTTGTTATCCCTCACCATTTCATATATATATATTCATACTATTAAAGAGGAGAAATATTCAGGTTACAGACAATGAATGGTTATACATAGGATATTTCATACTCGCAAGCAAAAGATCCAAGGCATGAAGACTCATTTCCATGGAATTATTCAACAAAATGAGATGGAGGTGGTATATGAAGGTGACCCCTTATTATGACTAAAATAGACTACTAAGATATGCATAGAGATAAGCTAGCATTTATCAAAATATTATTCATTATCCTACCCTACTCGAGAAGAAAAAAAATGCCTCTTCTTAGGTGTAGGAGTACTTCCAGTGGAGCCATGTACTCAACATGATTAGAAATACACTCATACCCAAGTATGTAAAATGTACCTTAATGGCAGTCTAAATATGAGAATCCAATTGTTCCAATTGACTTGATGCCAAGAAGTGTTGAAGAAGGAAGTGGTGCTTTGGATAGATGGCTGTTTGGGACCATTCTTCAATGTGATCACTACTTCCTTTGGCTCTTTTGCACAAAGAATTCGAGCACAAACTATCAAGAGACTCTTCACCCTCATGTTCCAATGCTAGCTCTTCATCAAATGTTTCCCAAGATGCTTTTATCTTTTCTTGTTGTTTTTCATGGAATTATTATTCTTTAATCACTTATTGGAGTTCATATATGCTCTTTACTACCGTCAATATTTGCTCTTCTTGCGAGGCAGAGATTCCTGTTGCTGCTAATATTTGAGAAAGTTGTTGGAGGAACATCTTCATTTTTCCAATAATTTTTAGCATGATTAAATTCACTTTGTTGGTTGATAGTCCTGTCTCGCACATGGATTAGTGTAGAAAGGGTATTTTTGAATTAAAAACTACAACTCCTATGCAAAAAGAAACTTCAAATCAAGGCATGTACTCATGTACCCCATGTTGCTGAGAACCTACTGTCACCAAGTTCTCTGTTGACTCAAAGATCTCCCCTTTTCCATGAATCAAACTGAAATGAAAGAACTTGAAATCAAATTACCGATGCATCAATTCATCCAGTACCAATATCTTCTAAATCCAATGAGACTTTGTATCCACTGAAAATCCTACACCACACATGTAACACATGAAAAATTCGTAAAAATTTAAAATTTTTCTTTGCGACATTTAATACTAAGTCATAGCTTAAAATGTTAGTTTTACGACTAACTCTAGTTTAGTTATCAGATAAATTCCAAGATGCGATATTAGAAGAAACTTAGCAATGAAATATTTATTGACGAACTGTAACTAGAGGTTCCAAAATTACTATCCAACTCATAATATATTTACTACTAACAACATTCATTCTATTGTTGATTTCTTTTGGTGTCTAAAAGTTAAGAGTTAGAGACTTTAAAGAATTCAGATTAGCTTTTTACTCTCTAGTATGTGGATGATTCTGATATTTTCTTTTCTTGTCGTAACCAAGGGACTTTGAGGTTTTTTCCGAGGCTTACTTAGCTTCTCAAGCTAATGCACAAAAGATGCTTTTTCAGGTCTTTACAGGTAAGCTTTACTCTTGGTTTACGTGGTGTAAAACTTAAAAATTCGGAAGACTAAAACCAATGGAGCAAGCTATGTAAGAGTTCCTAAACTTTGTTTCCGGTCTTATATTATTGAATTATGATAAGACCCTGTTCTAGAACTTAAATCATTTAACTTAGCAGCAGAATTGGAATTACCAGTTGTGCTGAAATTCTTATTATTTTTCCCAAAAATCCTATAACTTACGATCTTTAATCTTGCCAAGGACTAGAATTTCTCTAAGTCCTGAATGTTTTATCATCACTTGCTTAGCAGCTATAGGTTTAAGCTTAAAACAAATCTAGTTAAACATTTAATCTATTTGATGCATGATATTTATGTGCTAATATGAATCTCTATATAGATGTAATGCATCTCATGTATGCTACATATATAAATTCATGCCTATATAAATAAGTTAAACTATGCATAGGCCTATCAAATAAAGTAAACACGACTCGTTTTCCATGTAAAGGTTTGCTGGGTGAAGGTAAGAGCCAACAGGCTTCGGCCTTCTCGGCTTCTGCACACTGGTTCAAGTTAGTTAGGGTGCTAGAGTCTAGCTCTTTACCACGAAAACATTTGAGCTTATCGTTAAAGAGTATTCCTTCCGTGGTTCGAGTTGGCCGGGGTGTTGCCGGCTTCAGACCTGCTTTCTTTTAACAAGAATTAGGATTTTGACCTCGACCGTGGGCTGAAGCAAGTTTTTAGAAGACCGGTTCTTTGCCTCCAGCGTGTATCTGGTGATTACCCTTGTTTTCTGGCCGTCGATAAGACTAAGCTCTGAAATACTTCCACGACCGTGAGATTTGTACTAATTGGTAAGTTGTTTTAATCGAAGGTTTGAAACATTTTATTCTTTTAAGAAATTTTAAAGAAGTAAACTAGCATGTTAATAAAGAAAGTTGTTGTTCGTTCATTGTGGCCGTAGGTGAATACTCTTCAACGCACAGTTGGAGGTGGAATAAATACTGGTGAAAACATTCGGAGTTCAAGCTATAAGGTGCTAGCACAACCACTCGGGTAAGCCTCGGCTTCACACCCTAAGGTTCCCTTCTTCAGTAATGTGTAGGGGGAAGGTTAATGGTGGTGTAAGGAACTCTTACTGTGTTGATGGAGAAAAATTCATGGCCACGACCGTTCTTTGGTTGCTTCGATATTTTATGAGGCCGCAAGGCTTAGTTTTGGCCATATACTTGTTTGGAAAGAAAGAACAATGGCTCTGGTTTTTTAGTTATGAGCTTTACGGATCCAAACCTGGAAGAGCGATAATGTAATGAATGGTTTTCTTTTTGTTTTTGTAAAAACAAGGACTTTGTTTGAAAAAAATATCTCTATAAAATAAAACTCTTTTAAAAGGGAAGTTTTTGAGTTTTACATATAATTTTTAATTAGTAATCTTTTATTACCAAATAGATTGTATATCTATTAGTAGAGTGTAATTAGGGTTTTAAAAAAAAGTAAATCTATTTGTTATTATAAAAGTTTGTTAAGCTATTGGTAAAAGATTTATTAGGTATATATTTTTTTTATGAAAAATTGTTAAGTTACATGAAACATATTAAGGGAGACTTTCTTGGTTAAAAAGGGTTTGACTCTAAAACCCTAAATTACCATGGTTACTGTAGAAAATTTTGGGTTTTACTGCTTGCTGGTTTAAATGAACATTTTTGTGTTTTTCACTTACAGCCGGTTTTGCATTGGATGTAAGTTACTTAAAAAATTTACTGAACAATTTTAAACACACAGTAAAATACTAACAGGCTGGAAAATACATTTAGACAGTCACACCATAAATTTGACTCAGAGATTTTTGGCTAAATAAGCCCTGGAAAAACCCACAAGGGGAAAACCACTCAGAGAGAGGAGAGAGATTTATTATTTTCTTCAGCAAAATACAGGACATAAATACAGTGAAAATACTACTTATCTCCACCACAGATTTTATCACAAAATCTGGAAACTTGTGCCCAGCAAAACAGCAGCTGTACATCCTCGATTTCTGTGCCTATTTAATGCAGACCGTACACTGTCTCGATTTTCGTACCAGCAATTTAAAGCAGCAGTAATTTGTCTCGATTTGTGTGCCAGCAATTTAATGCAGGCTGTACTCCCTCGAAATATGTGCCAAATAAATGCTGTTTGTACCCTCGAAAACTGTGCTGTAATAAATGGAACTGTACAGCAGAACAACAGGCCGTACTCCCTCGAAATCTGTGCCAATAAATGTAGCCGTACAATATTTAATGAAGGCCGTACTCTCCTCTCGATTTATGTGCCAGCATTAAATCCCCTATACTCCTCGATTTCCTTGCATGAATCTTCTCTCTGAAAAATGAAGAAAACCCTTCTCGTCCTTCTCTTCTCTCAGCGCTCCTCCTTCTCATGAAAATGAAAAAGTGAAAGTCTTTTTGCCTCCCTCAGCCTTTTTGTTTAACCCTAAGTGGGTCTCTAATCCAACGGTGGAAAAAGATCCAATCCAATGGATGAGATTCGGTGAGAGTAAAAATCCCTTTTATTTAATTCTCATAAATAAAATTACTCACCCACTTAAATTTATCAAAAAGTGACTTTATGTTTCTAAAGTCTCTAAAGTCTCATTAAGTGACATTTAATGTGAGGGTCACCTTTTTCCCTCTTCTAAGTGACTTAGGCAAAATAAAAGTCACCTAGGGAACATCTGCCTAGGTACAAAAACTAACACTCCCTCTTACCGAGGAAGGTGTTCCGTACCACTCCCAACTTATCTCTGAAGAAGACAAACTTACCCCTCCCCAAAGACTTCGTCAGAATATCTGCAACCTGCTCATCAGTGGATATATACCGAAGCTCAACTGCCCCTCTCTGAACGTAGTCACGGATGAAATGGTATCTGGTCCTTATGTGCTTTGACCTGTCATGGAACACTGGATTCTCAGAGAGCTGAATGCAACTCTGATTGTCACAGTAGATCACCGTAGGCCTAAGCTGCTGATCAAACAAATCTACCAATAACTAGCGAAGCCACAGTGCTTCACAAGTAGCCTGACTGGCTGCCATATACTCAACCTCAGCAGAACTCAATGCAACGGACTTCTGTTTCCGACTGAACCACGACACTGCTGCCGAGCCCAAACTGAAACAACAACCGGAAGTGCTCTTCCGATCCCACACACAACCTGCCCAGTCTGAATCTGTGAACCCAACCAAGCTGACTCCACCCGAACCCCTGTAGTCCAGACCATAATCCACTGTCCCTGCAAGATACCTCAATATGTGCTTTGCGGCTGTCCAGTGTACACTCCTAGTCTCAACCATGAACTGACTAAGAGTGTTCACCGCAAAACACAAGTCTGGCCTGGTGTTGACCAGATACATCAAAGATCCAATGAGCTGACGATAAATAGTGGGATCCACCAACTTGCCCTCAGAAGCATGAAGTTGCTTCCAGTTGGTGATCATGGGTGTACACATCGGCCTGCAGTCCTCCATCCGAAATCTCCTCAGAATATCAGCTGCAAACTTCCCCTGTCCAAGGAAAATATGCCCAGGCTCCTACCATACCTCCATCCCCAAATAATAGTGCATCAGTCCAATATCGTTCATCTCGTACTCCGATGCTAGATCTCTCTTGCAATGTGCAATGAGATGCTCAGCACCTGTGATGAACAGATCATCAACATACAACAGAAGAATGAGAGGGTCTCCCCCAACCACAATGAAGTAAAGGTTGGGATCAGCCTCACTCTTCTGAAATCCCATCGATGTCAGATAAGCATCAATCCTGGAGTACCAAGCTCTAGGCGCTTGCTTTAGTCCGTACAAGGCTTTCTTCAGCCTACACACATGAGAATCTCTCCCATGGATCTCGAATCCCTGTGGCTGCTCTAAGTAAACCTCCTCCTGCAGAAGACCATTGAGAAATGCGGTCTTCACATCCATCTGGTGGATCTTCCAACCCATCTCTGCTGCTATAGATATCACTGCCCTGATAGAGGAATAACGAGCAACTGGAGCAAAAGTCTCATCATAGTCAACTCCCTCAACCTGTGAGAACCCCCGCGCCACAAACCGAGCCTTGTACTTATCCACACTGCCATCCGCAGCATGCTTTACCTTGTAAAGCCATCTGGAAGTCACAACTGACTTCCCCTCTGGTCTCGGTACTATCTCCCAAGCATCATTTTTCATGATGGAATGGTACTCTTCCATCATGGCATCTCTCCATACCAGATGTTGGGAAGCCTCCTCAAATGTGGATGGCTCAGAGTCACGAAGGCATGCAACAAGAGCCATATCTCCCCTGTCCGGCACCACACCAAGCCTTTCTGGCTCCACTACTGTCCTGATCCTCTCCTGGGGCCTACCAAAAGCCTCTGCTTCCTTCAAGGTCTCGTGAAGCCACTTAGGCTTCCTCTTCCTTGAAGGCTGCTCCTCCTCATCTGAGGAAGTCCCTGTACCTGAAGGTCCAAAACCCCGAGGACCAGTAACTGATGAACCTGTGCCTGCCGATCCTGTAATCTGAGGACTCAAACCTGTACCTGTCCCTGAACCTATCCCTGAAGTGCTAGCCACCTGAATCACTGAACCTGTCGACACTGTGCCTGTTCCCTGTGATCCAGTCCCTCCAGAAACCTGTGGACCTGTAAGCTGCATCGAAGAAGCCTGTACCAACCGAGGTGTGGAAGCTGGTGTCTCCCCCTGCTCTAACTCTCTGGACTTCTTGAAGGCTCTCTCCTCATCAAACTTTACTTCCCGGCGGACAACAACTTTCCGCGAGCAAGGTAAGTAAATCCGATAGGCCTTCGAAGTCTCGTCATATCCCACAAAGATACCTCTCTCTGTGGTGGGATCAAACTTCGTCCTCTTCTCAGAAGGGACGTGAGAGTAAGTCATCGAGCCAAATATACGAAAGTGGCTCACCTTAGGCTTCTTGCCCGAATACATCTCCTCAGGAGTCTTGCTCCCCACTGCCCTGTGAGGACTCCTGTTCTGCAGATAAACTGCAGTACTACATGCCTCAGCCCAAAGAAAGAAAGGTAACCCCTGATCATGGAGCATCACTCTGGCTGCCCCCACAATCGACCTGTTCTTCCTTTCTGCTACTCCATTCTGCTCAGGAGTATAAGGAACCGTCAACTGTCTCTGAATGCCCTCCTGACTGCAGAATGCATCGAACTCCTTGGAGGTATACTCACCCCCATTGTCCGATCTCAAGATCCAGATCTTCCTCCCTGACTGCAGAATGCATCGAACTCCTTGGAGGTATACTCACCCCCATTGTCCGATCTCAAGATCCGGATCTTCCTCCTTGACTGCTTCTCCACAAGAGCTTTGAACCCTTGGAAGACTCTCAACACAAGCTCAGACTTCTTGCTCCTCAAGAAGTAGATCCAGGTCTTCCTGGAGTAGTCATCAATAAAGCTGATATAGTACTCAAAGCCTGTTAAAGACCGTGATGACATGGGACCGCATATATCAGTATGGATAAGATCAGCACCCCGACAGCTCTCGTGTCACTGCTCGAAAAATCAGTCTTGGTGTACTTTCCCAAAGCACACCCTCTGCACACATCCCCCTGCTCAGTGCTGAAATCTGGTAAACCTGTAACCATGCTCCTCAACAATATAAGAGCTGGGTGATGAAGGTGGGCCATCCTCCGATGCCAGAGCTCACATAGCTCATTGCTGCTGCTGTGTGCTAAGGCACACTGTGGCTGAAACAATAACTTGTACAGCTTTCCACACCTAACTCCAATATCCATGGCACTGGACATACCTGTGGCCTTGGGATACACCTGCACTCTCCCATCTGAAAAGCACACCCCAAGACCCCTGTCCTCAATAGTGGAAACTGATACAAGGTTCTTTTTCAGCCCAGGGACATACAACACATCCCTCAGGCTCATGGGACTCATAGACTCCCTCTGAAATGTGATGGTCCCCCGACCAACAGCTCTCACAACGGTGTTGTCTCCAAGAACAACCTCCACATCTCTACCTGTGTCAGATAACTTTGAGAACACCTCTCAAGCTCCAGTCATGTGGCTCGAAGCTCCACTGTCAATGTACCAAGTAGAAGAGGTGGATGGACCCCTCCGATGTCCTGCCAACAAAGAATGCTCACTGTCCATATCCATATCTATGCTAGTGGCTAAAGAGATTCTCTCTCTCTCCATCTGTCCAGCATAAAGGGAAAACTCCCTCTGAAATGCAACACTAAACTCATCAACCTCTGCTGAGGCTGCAGTCTGCTGTCCCTGTCCCTTCTTCTTCTTCTTGCTTGGACACTGTGAGGCATAGTGCCCAAACGCCTGACAAGCATAGCACTTAATTTTACTCAAGTCCTTCTTCTGTCCACTCTGCTGCTGCTGCTGCTGCTGTTTGGCCCCACCCTTCTTGGGACCCTTCTTCTTCTTACCCTTGGCTGCCAAAGCCACATCCTCATCATCAGCCCCTCTCTGAGAAGTACTACCCTGTACAAGACCTCTCCTGGTCTCCTCCTGCACAAAGTCATTCCAAAGCCTCTCCCAGTCAGGTAGGTTCTCTCTGCCCACTATAGCTTGCACAAAATCACTCCAGGACTTTGAATCCCCATTCACTGCGGTGCGGACAAGCTCTGTAGGGGCAACCTTCTCCCCAACTGCTGCAAGTTCATCCCGAACTGCAGAAATCATAGTAAGGTAAGCTGTGACTCCCTCACCCCCATTCATCTTAATGCTCTTGAGTTTTTCTCTGAGAACCATTTTCCTGTTCTCATTAGAACTCTCATACAAACTGGTTAAGGCGGTCCACATCTCATGTGCCTTATCCTTACCTGAAATGTGAGGGATAATGTGATCTTTAACCGCATCAAGAATAATCCTTCTAGCTTTGCAGTCCTTCTTATTGAAGGCAGATAAGGCTGCTGCATCTGTAGATGCAGGAATGGTGATCGGATTTGCTGTAGTGTTCCTCACTATATCCGGTCCTAACTCATTCTCTTCTAGTAACAACAAAATTATGGCCTTCCACGGCACAAAATTCCATGTCCCATCTAGCCTATTCTCTAATCTAAGTCCCGTAGCCATCTCAACAACAACTCAACAAAGTGCTGCTCACTGACAGAAGTAAAATAACAAAAATTTCTGAGTTCTGGAAATTACTGAGTGTCTGCAAAAATCACTGTTTTCAGCCCCCTTTGCTCTGATACCATGTAGAAAATTCTGGGTTTTACTGCTTGCTGGTTTAAATGAACATTTTTGTGTTTTTCACTTACAGCCGATTTTGCATTGGCTGTAAGTTACTTAAAAAATTTACTGAACAATTTTAAACACACAGTAAAATACTAACAGGCTGGAAAATACATTTAGACAGTCACACCATAAATTTGACTCAGAGATTTTTGGCTAAATAAGCCCTGGAAAAACCCACAAGGGGAAAACCAGTCAGAGAGAGGAGAGAGATTTATTATTTTCTTCAGCAAAATACAGGACATAAATACAGTGAAAATACTACTTATCTCCACCACATATTTTATCACAAAATCTGGAAACTTGTGCCCAGCAAAACAACAGCCGTACACCCTCGATTTCTGTGCCTATTTAATGCAGACCGTACACTGTCTCGATTTCTGTACCAGCAATTTAAAGCAGCAGTACTCTGTCTCGATTTGCGTGCCAGCAATTTAATGCAGGCCGTACTCCCTCGAAATATGTGCCAAATAAATGCTGTTTGTACCCTCGAAAACTGTGCTGTAATAAATGCAACTGTATAGCAGAACAACAGGCCGTACTCCCTCGAAATCTGTGCCAATAAATGCAGCCGTACAGTATTTAATGAAGGCCGTACTCTCCTCTCGATTTCTGTGCCAACATTAAAGCCCCTATACTCCTCGATTTCTGTGCATGAATCTTCTCTCTGAAAAATGAAGAAAACCCTTCTCGTCCTTCTCTTCTCTCAGCGCTCCTCCTTTTCATGAAAATGAAAAAGTGAAAGTCTTTTTGCCTCCCTCAGCCTTTTTGTTTAACCCTAAGCGGGTCTCTAATCCAACGGTGGAAAAAGATCCAATCCAATGGATGAGATTCGGTGAGAGTAAAAATCCCTTTTATTTAATTCTCATAAATAAAATGACTCACCCACTTAAATTGATCAAAAAGTGACTTTATGTTTCTAAAGTCTCATTAAGTGACATTTAATGTGAGGGTCACCTTTTTCCCTCTTCTAGGTGACTTAGGCAAAATAAAAGTCACCTAGGGAACATCTGCCTAGGTACAAAAACTAACAGTTACCTTGGTCATTCTAAATTTATCAGAACTGTTTATGTTTTCTTTTAGTTGTACTTCTGTATTTAATTTAAATGACAACATTGTTTGTCAAAGGCAAACTATTCAAAGGGTTTAAGCCAAGAAAGGGTAGACTGTGAAGTAGTCCTGAACTTAAAAACGATTCTTTATTAAAAGAATAGAGAAGTAATTTATTCGGTTACTTAGGGTTTTGTAGAAAAATTCAGAATTAGTAGAATAATATTATAATTGTATTTCGAGTGTTTATATTTGGGTTTAAAAATAGATTTTAATTTGTTTAGATTATGGTAAGAAGAAAAATAGATTTTAATTTGTTTAGATTATGGTAAGAAGTAAACCATAACTTAACCTTTTCAGGTTCTTGAATGGTCGACATACTTACTTAATTTCTTTATGATGTATATTAATTTAAGTTATAATAAGGTACTGTCTTATTTAGTTACTTTACTTAGAAAGAATGTTACTTTGTAGTAGATTATAAATAAATATATATAATTACTAGCCTGTACTGAAATTATATATATATATATATATATATATATATATATAAAACTTGTAAAAAAGGATTAGTATTATATTATACACGAGACTATGTAGTAAAATTCAATTAACATTCTTTACATTATCTAGGAAAATACATAAACAACTGTATTTAACTCATAAAACTTCTTGAGTTGAGGAATCTTTCTTTTAAACATTTCTAAAAAGACTTTCAGTAAAAGGTAAATGGTCAGATTCATACACAACCTAACTTGATTTATTCATCACTCTCAAATTCACTTACTGTATTAGAGTACTACCTCTTCGGAGGTGTGGAAAAATATAGCAAGGGATTTTCTTTTATCAGCTAACAAAATATTTTAAAATCTTAATTTATTCATTCAAATATATATTTAACCAGAGATTATTTATCTTTGAACAATAAGAGATTTCACTATCTAATTTTTAAAAACAATTGATTCAAGTCATAAAAATACATCAACTCCTAATTTCATACATTCCAGTTCCTCCGCTTGCATAAAATAAAATTAACTAACATTTAGAACCTAATAAAATGGTAGAGGAGACAACAGCCTAAGGAGCCCATTCCACCCAACCAACTTCCTGAAGATAGCTTAGCTGCTAGACTTAGGACCCCCGAGCCTGTCCACTGGTCCACCTGGTTGAAAGCACTGGGTGGAAGAATGGGTTATGAAACCCATGCAACTCCATAGAGTAATCAGCAGTAATACTTATGCCTATAGCAGTAATAACTCAACCAAAACAATTGCACTAGTTCAGTAAATCAACATTTTCACACTCTAACACTTCTACCTTTCCCCTCCATCGAACCTCTTATGCACAAATTTCACTCATAAATTTCATAAGTAAAGATTGAACAGCCCCTTGCTGAATTCGATAGATAATTATAAGCATGCCTAGGGCTTTTGGTCAGTTTTTCGTTTAATGAGCCACCTGCTTTTGTTCCACTTTCTTGGGGAACATGACCACAAAAATATGGAAGTTGCCTCCTCCAACAACTAGAAGTAGTTTGAGGATACTGCCAAGTGTCAATATGCTCTCAGCCAAGTCTATTCCACCAAGTGGCCAGTAGACACTCATTTAATAACCTCCTTAAGCTGTTGTCTCATCTTTTATTTATTAATTAATAAAATATCGAGCATAAATAAATACAATTATCCTTGACCCCACTTGGTCAATATTTACAAACTTTACAATAAAATCAAAGTATAATGTCTTCTTAAACATAAACTATTTTTGCAATTTGGGGTATGTGACAACACACCTCTCCTTAACAATAGTAGTAAAGCATACACGAAAGCAAGATCCGACACAAGCAAGAAGCAGAGGAGATAAGAATGATGAATATGTAAATAAATAAGTTAAAGCATATGTAGAAGTCAAAAAGATGGAGGAAAAGAGAAGGCCAAATATTATATGAACTTTTAAATATGTATGAAAAAACATTATGAACTTTTAAATTTGGTGGTAAAGCCACCTGGTATGCCATGTGTCCCATTCTGGACAGTATTTCGAAAGGCCCACAATATATGGGTTCCAACTTAGCACAACTTTCTAACTTTAAAGAACTATTTTTAGGCCTTACTTTTATGAAAACATGTTCACCCACCTGGAACTCTTTTTGAGTTCCTTTAAGATCTGCTTGAATTTTCTGTCTGTCTTGTGCAACCCTCAAATTACCTTGCACCTGCTTTACAATTAACTCCATCTCCTTTAATAACTCAGGTCCTTGTACTAACTTGTCAATTGGGTTACTCCATGAGATGGGAGTGTTGCACTTTCTGCCCTACAAAATTTCAAATGGGTTGTATTTTGCTGAAGATTGGTAGTGGTTGTTATATGCAAACTCAACCAAGTGTAGGTAGTCCTCCCATTTACTTGGCTGTTCTCTAACATACATCCTTAGCATATCTTCCAATATTTGATTCACCCTTTCAGTCTGTCCATCCGTCTGCGGATGAAAGGATGTGCTGAAATTTAAAGTAGTATTCAAACCTTTGAATAGAGACTTCCAAAAATTTCCCGTAAACTCTGGATATTTGTCAGAAATTATAACTTTCAGTATCCCATGTAAACGAAATATTTGTTTCATAAACATTTCAGTGATATTAGCAGCCTTATGGGTGGTCTTTATTGGTATAAAATGAGCTACTTTACTGAGTTTATCAATTACTACCATTATCGAATCATTTTGATTCTGATTTCTAGGTAAACCTGTAATAAAATCCAGACTGATTATTTCCTATTTTTAGCTAGGGATTGGTAATGGTTGTAATAAGCCGGCTGGATGCTGGTGTTCAATCTTTACCTGTTGACATCCAAAACACCTGGCAATATACTTTACCAACTCATTCTTCATATTTGGCCAAAAATAATCTTTCCGTAATATTGTCATGGTCTTTTGATAGCCAAGGTGTCTTGAGTAATGAGTCTTATGTATTTCATTTAAAATCAGCAGCTTAATTTTAGGTACATTAGGTATATACAACCTGTTTTTATAAAGTATTAATCCTTTATCATTTAGACTGTAACATGTATTTAAATTTTCAGTTAAATATTTTGCCACTTTAGCTTGTAATTTCTGATAATTTTCATCCAATTTTACTCCTTCTTCTAGCTGATCTTCTAAATCAGTTTTATAAGTACTGATTGCTGCCACGAAATTCAATCTTGCATTTCTACGTAAAGCATCAACAACTTTATTTTCTTTCCCCTTAATATGTTGGATCTCAAAATCGTACTCGCTAAGGAAAGCTAGCCACCTAGCTTGCCTTGCGTTTAAATTTGGTTGATCCAACATATATTTTAAACCCTTATTATCCATCATTAACATAAATTTTTTTCTGATTAAGTGATGGCGCCACATCTTCAAAGCATGTATGACGACAACTAACTCTAAATCGTATGTAGCATAATTTTTTTCATGAATCTTAAGTTTCCTAGACTCGTATGCAATTACGTGTCCTTCTTGAGTTAAGACCCCACCAAGACCATCGTTGCATGCATCAGTGCATACAACAAAGTCCTTGTTAGGATCAACAATCCTTAAGATTGGTGCAGTAGTTAGTAATGTTTTTAATTTCTTAAAATTTTCTTCACATTTTTTATTCCACTCAAATTTATTTCTTTTCTTTTGTAAAGAAGTTATGGGATTTGCGATTCTTAAGAATCCCTCAATGAATCTTCGATAGTAACCGGTGATCCCCATGAATGACCGGACGTCAGTCACATCCTTTGGGAGCGACCATTTTTCAATTGCTTTTGTCTTTTCTGGTTCAACCGAGATCCCTTGTTTAGTTATCACATGACCCAAGTATTGTATCTTATCTTTAAAGAAGTCACACTTACTGAATTTAGCATAAAGTTGATGTTCCCTTAACACTTGTAAGACAATTTTTAAATGTTCCTCGTGTTCTTCTTTAGACTTAGAGTAAATTAAAATATCATCAATAAAGACAACTACAAATTTATTGAGATATTTATTTAATACATTATTCATTAAACACATGAAGACATCCAGGGCATTAGTGAGCCCAAATGGCATGACAACAAACTCATAGTGACCATATCTGGTCTTAAATGATGTTTTAAAAATATCTTCATCTTTAATCCGGACTTCATGATAACTAGATTGTAAATCAATCTTTGAAAATACTGTTTCTTTACGCAGCTGATCAAACAGATCATCTATGCGGGGCAACGGGTATCTATTCTTAATGGTCATTTTTTTAAGCTGATGGTAATCAATGCATAAGCATAGAGTACCGTCATTCTTTTTAATGAAAATGACAGGTGCTCCCCAAGGAGACACGCTTGGTCTTATGTACTTTTTATCAATAAGTTCCTTTAATTGTGATTTTAATTCGTTAAGCTCCAAGATATTCATTCGGTAAGGATCCTTTGAGTTAGGCATTACACCAGGTACTATCTTAATAGTGAAATCCAGTTCCCTTTTCGGAGGCAGTCTCGGAATTTCCTCCGAAAATACATACAAATACCCTCTCAGGATTGGAATATCTTCCAGTTTTAGTTTATCTTCATTATTAATATGTTCTTCATCAGTTACGGTTACAGCAAAAGCTTTACATCCTTTTTGAACAACTCTCTTTAATTGCAAGGCAAAGATTTGTCTGATGATTGTTTTCCTAGGAATACCTGTTACGGTTACTGTTTCTCCTTCATTATTTACACATGTAAAAGTTTTATCGAAACACTTCAAAACTACTCTATGTTGTTCTAACAAGTCCATACCAATTAACACGTCATAAGAGCCTAACGAAAGTACATTTAGCTTCACAGAAGTTTCAAGCTGATTCATAAATAAAGTACAATCTTTTACAAAATTAATCACTTTTTTTTTGCTCCTGTAGCTAGTTGAATCAACCATGACTTTGTAAACTTTTCTACTAGTAATTTGCATTTTTCTACTAAACTAGGAGAAACATAACTCAGGCTAGCCCCTGGGTCAATTAAGATAGAAATGAGTGTTTGATTCAGCTTACCTTCTACTTCCACCATGGAAGTTTGATAATCAGCCTGCCTGTTTTCTAGCGTCGCATTGATCTTGGGCATCCCCCTTGCTAAGTCACCGACAATTATCTCTTCATGCACTGTATGAATGTTGCTGACGGTCTTCTTTCTGTTAGGGCAGACTGATGCATAGTGAGGTCCATTACAATCCCAACATTTTATCAGTTCTTTACGTTGATTATTCTTAACGTAATTGCTGTGATTATTGGCAGGTTCTTTATTTCTAGGGCCATTAGGGTTTGAATATGAGTTACCTCTATTTCCTTATAAATTCTTATTAGGAAAATTACGTGCATTATTATTCCCAAAATTTCGATTATGTGTGAAACCCTTCTTTTTATGTTCAAAATTATTAGACCTCTTGGCTTTCTAGTTTGGCATGTTTTCTCTTTTTCAGTTCTGCTCATAGCAGAAATTTGCCTTTCGCATAGCCTCTTCCAGGGTTTTAGGGTTATCGTATTCAATTCCGTTTTTAATGTGAAAATGTAAACAACTCAGAAACCGCTGTATCTTGGGATTCTCATCAACAATGTACAACACGTAACGTAGTAAATTAAAAAAATTATGGTTTAACTCCTTCATGTTCATAGTTCCCAACTTCAGTTCATAGAACTCTTTAGCTCGCTCTTCATAATACTGCTCCGACAGAAACTTCTTTTTAAAGTTACTCTAGTTAATATTCTTTTCCTTTATACCTTTTACTCTTTTTAAATCTTGCCACCAGATATTTGCCTTTCCAATTAAGTTGTATATGACCATTCTAGCTTTTAACAGATTGAAGTAATTATAGATTTGGAAATACTTATTCATTCCAGACAGCCATGCTTCGGCTTCCTCTGCTTTCTCTGTTTCCTCGTTGAAAGTTGGTGGTTTTATTTTCTTAAATTCTCCCGAAATTTCCTCATAAGGCTTATATTTTCTTTTTATAGATTGGTAATTATCCTCACTACTATCGCTGGAATACTGGTGATTCTTCCGATGTGAGTCACCATAAATTTCAGAGGACGAACTAATTTCAATTTTAGCATGTTTGGAATTTTTAGTTTTATGTTGGTATGACGTATTTTCAGATCGTATCTGTTTATCCTTCCCTTCACTCTGGAATTTGTCCATTAGTATCTGGTTCAGCTCCTCTTGAGCTCTTAGAATTCTTTCATTCTCTTTTTTAACTGTTTCCATTTCAGTTTTTAATTCCTTAACGATTTGTAGTAGTTCCGATGAATTATTAGTAATTTATTCCTTAACAGGCTCTTTTCTAGAATCACTTTGTTCATTTAATGGGGACCCTTCATTTGCATACTCTTCAAGTCCTTCCATACCTACAATTCTAGTTCAAATTTTTTTTCTGTACAATAACATTTTAAAAATAATAAATCAGTACGCATGAATTCTATTTACTGTTTGTTTACATGAGTTGAGCCACTTCAGGCCTAGTGTCTGAATGTGTGCTTTGATACCATATGTAACACTTCAAAAATAATATTGAGTTACAGCTTGAAATGTTAGTTTTATGACTAACTCTAGTTGCGCCGAGAGGCGCTCTACAGCCCAGTATGGGAGAGATCTTGTCACATGATGTAATGTTACTAACATGTCGGCAAAAAATAATAGTGAAAGTGAATATTATGGGGGAGATCTTGTCACGTGATGTAACGTTACTAACATGTTAACAAAAAATAATAGTGAAAGTGATAGTGAAAGTGAATATTATGGGGGAGATCTTGTCACGTGACGTAACGTTACTAACATGTCGGCAAAACATAATAGTGAAAGTGAATATTATGGGGGAGGTCTTGTCACGTGATGTAACGTTACTAACATGTCGGCAAAAAATAATAGTGAAAGTAAATATTATGGGGGAGATCTTGTCACGTGATGTAACGTTACTAACATGTCGGCAAAAAATAATAGTGAAAGTGAATATTATGGGGGAGATCTTGTCATGTGATGTAACGTTACTAACATGTCGGCAAAAAATAATAGTGAAAGTGAATATTATGGGAGAGATCTTGTAACGTGATGTACGTTACTAACATGTCGGCAAAAAATAATAGTGAAAGTGAAAATTATGGGAGAGATCTTGTAACGTGATATAACTGCCCCACCAACCCTTGAGGGCCTCTTTTACTCCCTGCCTTGTTCTCCGATTCCGCTACCAGGTCCCCGTTTCGAATAACATCCCAGACATCATGAAATTCAAAATTGAGAACCTAACACTTTACAGACATCTACCCAGAGCAGTACCAATACATGGTGGAACTAAAGCGCACTCTGGACGCCAAGGGCCATTGCCTGCTCGAAATGCCCACAGAGACAGGCAAAGCAATAACCCTCCTCTCCCTCATCTCCAGCTACCAGATGTCAGACCCCTCCGTGGGGAAACTCATTTATTGCACCTGCACGATCCACGGAATGGAGAAAGTCTTAGCCAAACTTCGCCTACTAAACGATTACCAGCAAAAGGAACTCGGAAGCGTCGCTAAAATTCTGGCATTAGGGCTTAGTTTGAGGAAAAACCTCTGCATCAATGAAAAAATCTGTAGTGCCAATTCGAGGGAGAGTGTCGACGCGGGTTGCAGGAAACTAACGGCTTCCTGGGTCAGGGCTTTAGCTGTGGACAACCCCCAGATCAAAACCTGTCCATTCTTTGAAAATTATGATAAACATGGGGCCGAAGCGATCCTACCTCCTGGGGTTTATACGCTTCAAGAACTGAGAAGCTTTGGGAGGTCAAAGGGTTGGTGCCCTTATTTTCTCGCCAGGCCTATGATCCAGTTTGCCAATATTGTGATTTATAATTATCAGTACTTGCTTGATCCCAAAGTGGCTGGGATTATCTCCAGGGAAATGCAAAGGGAGTGTATCGTCGACAATGTTTGTATCGAGGCATTGAGTGTGAACATCAGAGACCAGACACTGGCTGGAGCCACTCGGAACATTACGAAGATGACGGAAATTGTTGATAAGTATGTTGGTTCTCTGCTATTTCCTACGTGCATGGTTTAATTATTCCTTTGCTGCAGTTGGCTGTGTTTCTTTGCCCACTTCTTTGTTTTTACAGGGATTGGTTGTTGTTCATCTCAGGAAGTTTTTTTCTTTAATAATTTTTTTTGTTGGTTTTTATATATGGGTGTTTTTCACCATGCAAGTACACCATGGTTACCAAGTTCGAATTTGGAACGATACTTAAAAAAATTCCGATGAAAAAAAATCCAGCACCATAGCTACCAAGTTCGAATTCAGTACGATATTGAAACAAATTGGATGAAAAAATTCAGTACATAACAAATGTGTCACTACACATCGCATTAACACTAAAAACACTATCGCATTAACACTAAAAATATTAGGTAATTTCTTAAAATTCAGGTTTGACAGCCTAATTCTCCTTCCTCGCCTTGTTCAAGGCTGCAGGGATCAACATCACTCCCTCTCCTCTTAGTAAATCCTGCAAAAGGTTTCTTGAATCTTCTGACACTCCTTGATAGGCGATTGAGGCGATTTCAGGGAACACGGGGACTGTAGATTTGAGGAAGCATGTAAGTTTAAATGTCAGTGATCATAATCACTCCCTTTCCCACTCCCACTCCTCCAGCTATCAAGGATCAGAACTTACTATCAGTAGCAGTAGCCTACGTAAACACCTCTAATTTCAATATTTATAGCCTACGCAAACACTTCTAATTCCAATATTTATAGCCAGGGTAAGACTTATATCACTCAATTATACATCAATTAAGGCAAACTCAGTCAACTATAATTTACACAGTATCAGTTTTTAGAATGGCTCTAAACGTTGAATGCTGGAATTTACACAATATCAGTTTTCAAAATGGTTCTCAAAGATGAATGTTGGAATTTACATAGTATTAGTAGTGTCTTCAAGGTTGTTGATAGAATAGATGCACCATGGATGTGATTGTATTTAACCATTCTCAAACTCAAATTCTTTGTTTTCTTTGGCGGGCGATTTGCAGAGAATTGTTGTCCCAGCTGAGTGCATTTAAATACATATACTAATATATATATTAATTTGAAATATAAATTAAAGTTAAAATTACATTTTAATTTAATTTTAAAGTAAAATATATATTTCAATATATATATACATATTTTAAATATATATTTTAATTTAAAATTAAATGAAAATGTAATTTTAACTTTAATTTATATTTCAAATTTAAATTAATATTTAAATTAAATCTAAAATAAAGTTTTATATTAATTTTTTTTTCTAAATTTAAAATATTCAATATTATAGTTAATTATATCTCCTATAAATTTAATTTAATATAATTTTAAATTAAATTTTAAAAGAAATAAATATTAATATATATTTCAATATATGTTTGTTTTAAATATTACCTAAGAGAAGAAGCTTGCCATGAAAATGAAAAGTAGAACATTCCATCCGTAGGCGAATCCCTCTAATTACTACACATACATTGAAAAAATTAATTGCACATTTTACTCTCTAATTACTACATAGACATTGAAAACATTAATTGCACATTTCACTCTTGAGAATCCCTCTATGATCCCACATTTCATTCTCTAATTACTACATAGACATTGAAAAAATTAATTGCACATTTCAGTCTTGACAATGATTGGTAGGCGAATCCCTCTATGATCCCTCTGATTCCTACACAGACATTGAAAAAAATAATTACACATTTCACTTTTGATAATGATTGGTAGGGGAATTCCTCTAATTGCTCAGTGGATTTTATTCCTAAGTGGATTTGATCCCTCTAATGATAGTAGCTTATTATTTTAATTGATTATAATGTTATCTATTTCAGAGATTGCTAATTGTGTCGAGTTATTTAAGAGGTATTATTCCAGTAAGAAACTAAAGATAGTATGTTTACATGGATATAATCCCTTGGCACATGTATCATCAATGGAAAATTTCACACCATGTAATTATCTGCAAAAAATTTAACCCCATGTAATTATCTGCAAAAATATGTTGGCCTACTAAACAACCATGCAAGGCTTCTTAAAGAACCCATGGTAAATTGCATTCAAGGAGATTTCATTATTTTTTTTTACCAAATTTCCATTAAAAATAAGGAAAATAAAAAATAAAGTACTCTTAAAATAAATTATAAAATTTCAAAAAATATATTATTTCAAACACTAATCAATACATTCATTTCCCATGACTGTTTTTCCATGAGCATTGTACCATCCATCTGTGAATCATAATGAAACAAAATTAAGATTTGCACAAATTCTGAATTCATTATTATACTTTAAAATTTCTAAAAAGATTACAGATGTACTTTCAAGTCTCTATCACTGGATGACCGAATTTCTAACCATGTTTGGATCAAGTGAAAATGGTGAAGAGCATTTCAATATCTGCCACCATGTTGAAACTCATCTAGGCGCTGAAGAACGCTGTTACATTTCCTTCGAAATGAATTTGCTACATGTTGAGCAACATGAGCACTGTTCTTAATGCAAAGATAACGAACCTAACGTCAATTCCAACCAGCTAAAGAACTTTCCAACTCTCACAAGCACCTTGTGAGAGTTAGAGTTGAGTTGAATTAGCTTCTCCTCATGCAAGATAGTCGTTGATAGTAATATCATACTCATAATCGACATTTGCATGAAGAGATGTAAGCAAAAACGATGTTATACATTTCCAAATGCAAACGACAGTTTTTTAAATTCAAACTAGAAGTGTAATTGTATTGTAATTGTTGTACTTAAAAGGTGGAGAGCTTATTAAAATTTCCTTAGTTTCGAAAATTGTAGCGGGAAACAAAATCCCAAGTTCAGAATTTACAATTGTGTTTTACTTACATAGATCTATCTTAAAAAAGTCTACCAATTGTCAAAATAGATCACATTTCTAACTTTAAATAATTTTTACTGGAAATGTTAAAAAAATGTACAGTAATGTAGAATGTGCCTCTTCTATCCAAAACAAAAGAAAAATGATTGTTTGGGGTAAAATGAAAAACCCTAGTGTGACTCTAAATCTAAACCATATTTACATTTACGTAATCCTTTCAAAATTATTGTCTCTATTTTCCAGTTTAACAATTTATTCAATCATTAATACTTATTACTTATATTGAGATAATCCTCATAATTCTATTTGTGTTTTCAACTTAACATGTTCCTTACAATGTTGATCAAACTCTATTTTTGTGTAACCCCCCACTACTGAAACCAGCCTAGATCCAAATCCTAGGCTCTATCAAGCGCCGAGAGGGATCAAATCTCCCGAGGTGCAAACCTCTCCTCGAAAAGCTCCTTGAGTGCAATACCTGAGAAGAGGTTTGCACCTAGGGAGATTTGATCCCTCTCGGCGCTTGATAGAGCCTAGGATTTGGATCTAGGCTGGTTAAGTTATCGGATAAATTCCAAGATGCGATATTAGACGAAACTTAGCAACTAAATAATTATTGACGAACTGTAACTAGAGGTTCCAAAATTACTTACCAACTCATAATATATTTACCACAACAACATTCATTCTATTGTTGATTTCTCTTTATGTCTAAAAGTTAAGAGTTAGAGACTTTAAAGAATTCATATTAGCTTTTTACTCTCTAGTATGTGTATGATTATGATATTTGCTTTTCTTGTCTTAATCAAGGGACTTTGAGGTTTTTGCGGAGGCTTACTTAGTTTCTCAAGCTAATGCAGAAAATATGCTTTTTTCAGGTCTTTACACGTAAGCTTTACTCCTGGTTTACGTGGTGTAAAAACTTAAAAATTCAAAAGACTAAAACCAATGGATCAAGCTAGGTAAGAGTTTCTAAACTTTACTTCCGGTCTCATATTATTGAATTATGATAAGACCCTATCCAGAACTTCAATCATTTAACTTATCATCAGAATTGGAATTTGCCAGTTCTACTGAAATTCTTATTATTTTTCACAAAAATCCTATAACTTAAGATCTTTAATCTTGCTAAGGACTAAAATTTCCCTAAGTCCTAAATGTATTATCATTACTTGCTTAGCAGTTATAGGTTTAAGTTTAAAACAAATCTAGTTAAGCATATCATCTATTTGATGCATGATACTTATGTGCTAATATGAATCTCTCTCTCTATATATGTATAGATGTAGCATAAATATAAATTCATCCCTACATAAATAAGTTAAACTATGCATAGGCCTATCAAATAAAGTAAACCATGCATACTTTGATATATGGGTTTTAATATTTAGAAAAAGTTAAAAAAATCTAAAAGCACTTATAATTACACAAGCTATAATATGTTCAGAACGAATTTGTTTAAAACTTAATTCAAGTAATAGTTTTGGCAAAAGTTTTCTTGCAGGGTTTACGCTATGGATGTAACTATACCAAACCCAACGAATTTCAACGTTGGTGGAATCCACGTGCTGAAATATCGTTGGAGAAAAGGGTTGGGCCTAAACCATAATCTTTTAAGTACCAAAAAGCCTTAAAAACACAGATTGTTTTCCATGTAAAGGTTTGCTGGGTGAAGGTAAGAGCCAACAGGCTTCGGCCTTCTCAGCTTCTACACACTGGTTAAAGTTAGTTAGGGTGCTAGAGTCTAGCTCTTTACCACGAAAACATTTGAGCTTATCGTTAAAGAGTATTCACTGTAAAAATTTTACTGCGGCAGAGGTAGGTTTTAAAAAAAAATTCCTTCCGTTGTTCGAACTGCCCGGGGTGTTGCCGGCTTCAGACCTGCTTTCTTTTAACAAGAAATAGGATTTTGACCTCGGCCATGGACTGAAGCAAGTTTTTAGAAGACCGGTTCTTTTCCTCCAGCGTGCATCTGGTGATTACCCTTGTTTGCTGGCCGTCGATAAGACTAAGCTCTGAAATAATTCCATGACCGTGAGATTAGTACTAATTGGTAAGTTGTTTTAATCGAAGGTTCGAAACATTTTATTCTTTTAAGAAATTTTAAAGAAGTAAACTAGCATGTTAATAGCGAAAGTTGTTGTTCGTTCATTGTGGCTGTAGGTGAATACTCTTCAACACATAGCTGGAGGTGGAATAAATATTGGTGAAAACGTCAGGGTTCAAGCTGTAAGATGCTAGTACAACCACTCGGGTAAGCCTCTGCTTCACACCCTGAGGTTCCCTTCTTCAGTAATGTGTAGGGGGCAGGTTAACAGTGGTGTAAGGAACTCTTGCTGTGTTGATGAAGAAAAATTCACGGCCGCGGCCGTTCTTTGGTTGCTTTGATATTTTATGAGGCCGTGAGGCTTAGTTTCGGCCATACACTTGTTTGGAAAGAAAGAACAATGGCTCTGGTTTTTTAGTTATGAGATTTACGGGTCCAAACGTGGAATAGCGATAATGTTATTAATGATTTTCTTTTTGTTTTGTAAATACAAGGACTTTGTTTGAAAACAAAGATCTTTATAAAATGAAACTATATTAAAAGGGAAGTTTTGAGTTTTACATATAAGTTTTAATTAGTAATCCTTTATTACCAAATAGATTGTATATCTATTAGTAGAGTTTAATTAGGGTTTAAAAAAAAAGTAAATCTATTTGTTATTATGAAAGTTTGTTAAGCTATTGGTAAAAGATTTATTAGGTATATTTTTTTTTTTATGAAAAACTGTTAAGTTACAAGAAACATATTAAGGGAGACTTTCTTGGTTAAAAAGGGTTTGACTCTCAAACCCTAAAATTACTATGGTTTTCTTGGTCATTTCAAAATTAGCAAAACTGTTTATGTTTTCTTTTATTTATACTTTTGTATTTAATTTAGCTCTCGTAAGATGATAATTTTACTGTAAAAAATGACAACATTGTTTGTCAAAGGAAAACTGTCCAAAGAATTTAGGCCAAGAAAGGGCACAGAGTGAAGTAGTCCTGAACTTAAAAACCATTCTTTATTAAAAGAACAAAGAAGTGATTTATTCTGTTAGTTAGGGTTTTGCAGAAAAATTCAGAATTAGTAGAATAGTATTATAGTTGTATTTTGAGTGTTTATATTTGGGTTTTAAAATAGATTTTAATCTGTTTAGATTATGGTAAGAAGTAAACCATAACTTAATTTCTTTATGATGTATATTAATTTAAGTTATATTAAGGTATTGTCTTGTTTAGTTACTTTACTTGGAAAGAATGTTACTATGTAGTAGATTATAAATAAATATATAATTACTAACATGTAGTGAAATTATAATTATATATATATACATTAAACCTGTAAAAAGGGATTAGTATTATACTATATATAGTTACTAGAGTGTGTAGTAAAATTCATTTTACATTCTTTACAGTATCTACGAAAATACATAAACAACTAGTATTATACTATATATAGTTACTAGAGTGTGTAGTAAAATTCATTTTACATTCTTTACAGTATCTACGAAAATACATAAACAACTATATTTAACTAATAAAACTTCTGGAGTTGAGGAATCTTTCTTTTAAACATTTCTAAAAAGACTTCCAGTAAAAAGTAAATGGTCAGATTCATACACAACTTAACTTGATTTATTCATCACTCTTAAATTCACTTACTGTACTAGAGTACTACATTTTGAGAGGTGTCAATGAATTTTCTTTTATCGGCTAACAAAATATTTTAAAATCTTAATTCATTCATTCGAATATATATTTAGCCATAGATTATTTATCTTTGAACAATAAGAGATTTCAGTGTCTAATTTTTAAAAACAATTGATTCAAGTCATAAAAATACATGACTCCTAATTTCATACATTCATAAAATTAAATAACATTTAGAACCTGGTAAAATGGTATAGGAGACAACAGCCTAAGGAGCCCATTCTACCCAACCAACTTCTTGAAGATAGCTTAGCTGCTAGACTTAGGACCCCCGAGCATGTCCACTAGTCCACCTAGTTGAAAGCACTGGGTGGGAGAATGGGTTATGAAAGCCCTGCAACTCCACATATTTATCAACAGTAATACTTCTACCTATAGCAATAAGAACTGACCAAAACATCTGCATTAGTTCAGTAAATCAACATTTTCACACTCTAACACTTCTGCCTTTCTCCTCCATCGAACCTCTTGTGCACAAATTTCACTCAGAAATTTCACAAGTAAAGATTGAATAATCCCCTATAGAATTCGATGTGTAATTATAAGCATGCCTAGGTCTTTTGGTCGGTTTTTCATTTAATGAGCCACCTGCTCTTGTTCCACTTTCTTGGGGAACATGACTACACAAATAGGGAAGTTGCCTCCTGCAACAACTATAAGTAGTTTGAGGATGCTGCCAAGTGTCAATCTGCTCTCAACCCAGTCTATTCCACCAAGTGTCCAGTAGACACTCATTTAACACCCTCCATAAGCTCTTGTCTCATCTTTTATTTATTAATTAATAAAATATTTAGTATAAATAAATACAATCATGCTTGACCCCACTTGGTCAATAATTACAAACTTTATTGCGATAAGTCTATAGATATTCAAACTTTGAAGTTTGGTTTTCATGTGATGTGTTGCTTAAAAAAGTTTTTTAGTGGAAAATGTGTCACAGATTTGACATTGAAGTTTATCTCTCATGTGACACATTGTCGAAAAAGTTGGCTTCTTATGCAATAAGTTGTTGGCTACCCAAAATTCATAATTTAATACATTTGTGTTGTGTTATAGTTGGAAAAAATATCAAGAAAGGTAATTGTTTGTTTCCCAATAAAACTCTTCCAATGTGATGTTTTGCCAAAGGCACACATTTTCGAAACCGATCAAAACATGTTAAAATAATTCGAGATTCACGTGGTATCGCTTATGTTTGAAACTTATATATGTTTCACCAAGTCAAGTTTGAAAGTTATAATAAAAATCATGATGAGGAAAATTTTAAAATCCTTATGACATAAAAGGTCAAAATGCTTAGGTTATATAAAGAAACCACTTAATCGAAAAGGTTATAAATGAACACTTCATGACCTCACGTTCACTTTCAATTTATCAAAGTTTTGGAGGGCAATTTAAAAAAATAAAAAATAAAAGTTTTAGTTATCCATTGTAAATGAATCTATGGCTTTTCGAAGCACCCCAAAGAAATTGTTGGATTCTTTGCTATTGGATTCACTTAGGTAGTTACTATGTCATCAAGTTAACTCTTAATTTGAATCAGACAAAAAGGGTTTTCCCCTAAAGTAGTTCTTTTTCTGGTTTGTCTCACATGGTCATTGTACCCTATACATTTTATATGTATTATCCATCCTAGGTAGATGGGAGATGAGTTGATTCCCAATGCTTCTTGTACACCTTGTTTTAGTTGGAAACCCAAAATTGCTTGACTCTCTCCACTGACCCCATTCTTATAATGAGTTTAGAAAATGACAAAATCCTTTGCTTTCCTTACATATTTTCTTGACTCTCAATCAAGACCATTGCCCCTTTGCTAGTCTAGATAACACCTCTTTTGTATTGGCAAATATTGAAAGGGGATAGATAGAATGAGTGTTGTCACTCACCATGGAAACATTATGTGGGAAGATAGGTCTTCTTACCTGTGCAGTTGTGCCAAATTCATTTGCTGCTATTAGATATCCCAAATGCCTCTAAAATGCACCCAAACATTCCCTCGATTTCAAATTGATCCCAATCTTGTGCCTAAGCCACCAACAATGGAATACAAATGGAATTTGCATTTTTCTTATACTAAACCTTGTAATGTTCTTTATTATTGGTATGGATGAGTTGTATGACCTAGAGATTGCCTCTAAAAGGTAGAATAAGAAGAATATTGTAATTGTTGAAATGATCCCAAACAAATAAGAATCAACCAAACTTGATGTAGACCTAGGAACCCCAAGACCATTCTATGGGGACACCCTGTGTAAAACCCTGTGTAAAGTGGAAGCAAAGGCTGGATTTTAGTGGGGGAAGGTGTATTATATGTTTAGAGAAAAAATATATATATAGCTACTGAATCCTGATGAAGGTGCATATCAAATGATCAAGAAATTGATCCTCCAGAAAGTAGCAACTAGACTAACAATATTCCCATGTGATGAAGTCATATCCTAGATAACTAGTCATGAAAACATAAAAAATAGACTAATTAGGGATGAAGTAGGGAAATCCATTGCCTATTTTCAACCTTCCAACTTGTTTTTTTAAGTTCCCCTTTCCCCTTGTGGATCTTATAGAAGAGCGGGTCTTGCAATTCACCCTCATCTATCGAAATCTCCTTAAAATATGGTGGAACAATAAGAAAACATTTAGAGCTAGAAGATTAAGAATGCATCCTATAAATCATATGAGTACTCCCTACATAATCACCATGGCCTTGATAATCATATTATATAAGGAGAATGATGTGCTAAATAGTTTAAGGAGGCTTGGGTTCCTCTTATCTATCAAGTAATCCAGGTCGAGACAATTCTCAATTAGGCCTCTATACTATCAATCTCAATGAAGCAATCTCTCTATATAGATAAATACATAGCTATAGGAACCCACCAACATTCTACATGTCATCGCACTTACTAAATGTGGCATATGATTTAAACAATTTTCTAGAGTCGACATGGCACTAAAAACCCAACAAATAGCCCATCCACGTGTGTTATTATATTCTTTTAGAACATAAGTTAGAAATCATTAAAAAAGATTTACAAACATTTCATGGTGCCTATGTATAAGATGATATTATGTAGGCCCCCCAAATGCATAAAAGAAAATACAAGGAAATGAATTAGTGAAATAGGAAACTTTTATGTCACGAAGAAAGGAACTTTCATCAGAGTTTTTGAGGCTACCAAGGGCCTACATATATTGTCATAATTTATCCTTGACAAGCTTGTTCTTCAAGAAGTAGCATACCAAACCTTTTTGAAAGGAGTAGTAGCATCCTTGTCATGTGATAAGAAGGCATTATTGCCTTTACCCTTTTTTGTAGGAACATATGGCATAACAAACGTCAAATATTAAAGATAGGAAGCATAATATCTTGCTATTTTCATTTTAGAGAGGAGAGGTTTAAAAGACATGATCCACTCAGTGTAGTGGCTTACCATTGCCACACTTTCAAGTATTGGTGGCCCTATCAAAATGAGGTTTGGAAAGAATAAGAAGTCTATTGGAGGATCACAACACTAGATGAAGTTCATAATGTTGCGGGGCAATGGTGGAGCCGACAAAAAAAGAAGCACCTAGAAAAAGGAAAGGAAAAAAAGGAAGTAAGAGAAAGAGTAGCAAATAAAAAGTAGGTATGCCAAAATGGAGTTTCAGGAAATTGACTAAAGTATTGGAAAATTAGTCTAAGTTGCCCTAAGAAAATGCCCGTCATATCTCATAGGTTAATGATAAAAATTATCCGTGAGTATCAGGCTATCGCTTATTGAAGTGTTTATTTGACCATGGTATCAGTTTTCCTAAAGAGTGCGTGAAGACAAAGTTATAGGTCTTCCAAGATGGGGTTTCAGGCTATTTTTCTCAATTCAGTAAAATGCACGCCTAGGTAAGAGGATGTTGAATCTGAAGATGAAACCGGTTTTGTTGTGCTCAGTTAAATGTATTACATCATTTGGTATCATTGGTTTGTTATTTTGGTGAAGTAAAAAATCCACTCTGGAGATGGCACAATTTGACTAAGTATAATATATGGTGCTAAAACTAGCTAAGTGGCATCAGGAAAATGCACACCATCCTCTCTATTTGAAGGGTTAATTAAAAGGATGCGAAGGAACTGGTTTGTTGCAAAGTTGAAGCCCAACGAAGGAGATGGGAGCTAGTTTGTTGCAGAGAGCTCGTGTCGAATGTGCTATAATTGAATTTTTTTTGTTATGCATTGTTTTAATATATATATATATATTATTGTTCTATATTAAGTTATTTTATTATATTTTTTGTTTAGTTTTTTTTTAATTATATTGTTTATTTTAATAGAGCATAAAAAGGTGAATAAGGCAATGTTCATGTATTTTGTAGGAATATCTAGAAAGACTTGTGGAGACAATGAAGATGATGATGACGATAATGACGACGCTGCAGATGATGAGGATGGTGATGATGACGATAATGGTGATGATAAGTAGAAATAATGATGACAATGACGATAATGACGACGACGACGATGCTGCTGCTGCTGATGATGATAATGGTGATGATGATGATGATGGTGATGGTGACGATGATGACGACTATGATGATCTTGGTAATGATGATGATGGTGATGGTGATGATGACGACGATGCAGATGATGATGATGACGACGACGATGATGATGACAATGAGGATGATGATGATGATGATGATGACGACGATGACGATAATGGCAATGAGGATGAGGATGAGAATGATGATGATGATGATGATGATGATGATGATGACAATGATGATGACGAGGAGGATGAGAATGATGATAACAATGAGAGCATTGCACGATGATGATGATGGTGATGATGATGACGGTGAGGATGATGATGACAATGAGGATGATGATGACGATGATGATGACGATGATGATGATGAGGCTGCTGCTGCTGATGATGATGACCTCAATGGCAACGAGGATGAGGATGAGGATGATGACGACGATGATGATGACGACGATGATGATGATGACGATGATGATGACGAGGAGGATGAGGATGATGATAACAATGAGAGATTTGCATGATGATGATGATGATGATGACGATGATGATGGTGGTGATGATGATGACGCCGATGATGATGATGACGATGAGGATGATGATGATGATGATGATCAGGATGAGGATGAGGATGATGATGATGATGATGATAACAATAATGACAATGATGATGAGGATGAGGATGATGATGACGATGATAATGATGATGATGATTACGATGATGATGGTGATTATGAGGAGGATGAAGATGAGGATGATGATAACAACGAGAGCATTGCATGATGATGATGATGGTTGTTAGAGTTGAAATTGTACCCCATTTTTCTAACTCTATTTTTTGTCTTTTGTTTTCATTTTTCATTTTTTTTTATTTTTACCATTCAAGTCTTTTATTTTTGGATTGAACATTGGCTTATAAATATTTAATATTCCTTTTTAGTCTTCAAATACATGATTTTATACTGTTCCTAACCCTTGTATAAATAATTGTGAGCATCTTATAAGTGAAATGTGACTTGGTACATTCCGACAACATAATCATTATACCTCACATATATGGGCACTGCCAAAATCCTGAAATCATTAAAGTTCATGGTTGGCGTATGTTCAGTTTTATGTATTAGTTTCTAGGAAAGATTGGTCTGAGATTTCGGTCAGGAAGAATGTAACATCTGTCAAGCACGAAGTACTCCATCACCATGTTTTCATCATTGCAGAGGATCAACACATTTTAAAATCTAACTCAATGGGTTAACCCTAGCTACACATAGAGGACCAAGACATCTGACCACTGATTGAAAGGAGATTGTTTCAGACATAATAGATATCCAGTGGAGCAATAAACATGAAGAAAAGTAGCAAGCTTTGTAGGCTGGAACCAGTTAACACTAAATGGGCAGAGGATTTCCCTGGATGCGAAGAATTGTTCAGAAAGGTTGGATGGTTCTCCTTTTTTGAGAAAATTAGAGGTTATAACTTGGAGGTTACTTGATCCTTTGTTCAAAACTATTCAAATCCCCGTGTTGAAATCCAAAACTTAAAGATCCAATTAACCGAAGAATTGATAGCAGAAGCAACTGGTTTAATCATCGAAGGGGAATGCTAGTTCAAAAAGCTTCCATTCAAATTTTACCCAGGTTCATTTCTGTTGTCTGGATTTGAATCTCTGGATTGGAACAAAGGCATTCACCTTAGCGCTGTCAACCAGAATGGAGGGAGGTTACTGGGACTATGCAACGTTACATAACATGTGAAGGAATGTTTGCTATAGTGTACAAGTATCATTTCAGGTCCCTATTACATTTAAATGATCAATTGTCGATGAATTTACCCTTTTTCTTTTTGAAAAGGCTCATTAAAATGTATAACAGGGTAAAGGGCCATATAGATCATACAAATCAGTCTTTCTTTCATCATGGTTTGGTCAAGTTGATAGTGTTAACATGTCTTAAGAAGAAGAACCATGCTTGGCAACACTTCTTATTTTGGTCTACATTCGAACCCGAGAAAAGTACAAATCAGGAAGAAGCCGAAAATCAGTTAGTAAACAGAGAAATCTACAGGAAAGACATTGAGTTCAAAAACAACATATCATCACAAAAAGGTTAAAAAAGAACTTGGTTGAGGATTTGAAAGATGAATTAGAAGAAGAACCAATAAAACCAAAGGAATTGGAATAGGAATATCTATCAGAAGGAAAGTCCTTGGCATCATTCAACGAAGAGATCACATCGGCTCCTGATACTCCTTATATCACCAGGGAGAAATTATTAGAAAAAGGTATGGTTCTTTCTGCATATATTGAAACTCTTATCAAGCCTTTATCTAAACTTGAAATGCCAAAGTGGAGGCCTAAACCATACCAACAAACAAGTTAAGGATAAATATGAAAAAGGTTTTAAATCCTAAATTAAAGAATGAAGAAATTACAACAATTGAAGATTCTTCAACTAGAGAATAGCCTAAAGACAATATAGAGGAGAATAATCAAAATGTGGTAGAATTACCGGACAAAGATTATGAAGTTCATGAAGAACAAATCATTCCAAACTTTGAATATGGATCGAGCTTAGGAATTGTTCATTCAGAATCTCCAACAGAGGATATGGATGTAAAAGAGCTAAAGGAGTCATACAAAATACATGAAGATCTGCTCAATAAAAAATTTGAAGTCCCTCTAACCTCAGATGATGAAGAAAACCTAGTATATCTGTCACATGCCCCAATTTTGCAAAAACAATGTTATATTATTTGATTTTATTTGAGGACAATATGTTAAATTTTATGCTAAGTTATGGTTGATGACTCAACAGAGTCAAGGATATTTAATGTAATTCTGAATATTTTTATTATAAATAAATAAAGGAGGAGACAACAGCTTAGGAGAGATGTTAAAATAGTGTTTACTGGTCAAATTGGTGGAGGGGACTGGGTGGAGAGCAAACAGACATGTGGTGGCATCCTCAAACCACTTCCAACTATTGCAGGTGGAAACCTCCCTACATTTGGCTTCATGATTCCCCAAGAAAGTGGAATCAGAGCAGGTGGCTCAATTAATGACAACTGACCCAAAAGACCTAGGAAATCTTTATAAAAATGCCCATTGAAGAGAGCTGAGACTGCTCATTCTAGAGAAGTGATCATTCAGGTGAATGTACTTCAGAGAAATTCGATGGAAGGGAATTGTGGAAAGAGTTTGAGGGGATAACTGTTGAGTGATCTAGTGCAGCTTTTAAGATGAAAGATCTTACTACTGAGTGCAGGGTGTTTTACTGAGTCATTGGACTAGTCTACTATTTGCATGCTCCACCAGTTCTCAGCCAAGAAGACCAAGAACAGGCTCGGGGGTCTTGAGGAAGCATTGTTTGAGTGCTCTCCAGAAGTTTGGTAGGGAGGAACGACCTCCTAACGCCGTTGTTGTCTATCCTAATCAGGTTCTACATTATTTGTTTTACTGTGTTAGATAGATAAATCTAAATCTGACTGTTAAATGAATGTTAAATATTCAGTTTGTAAATTGTTAGAATGGAAAATAATTATAGTCTGTGTTTTTCCACACCTAGAAGGACCAGGCTGTACTCCAGCACAGATAGAGTAATTACAGTAGATGAAAGAATATGTTAAGAGATTGAATAGAATAGATATGATTCTGCATTTTGTAGTTACCAGAGTAACTTATTTCAGTATGTAGATATTTATTAAAAAGAATAATGATATGTTTATCTATGTTTATTGTTTTAACAAGCTTATTTACTTAAATATATTGGAAAAGAAATAGCAGTAATCTAGTACAGGTAGAAGGATTAAGATAATAAGAAAAGATCTTAGCAGATAAGATGTTGTGCTTACAGACAGTAGCTTATTCTTTTTATTCAGGTTAAAATACTATGGAGGTTAAACTGTGTTATGATAGGTTATATTTCTCTGTGTTTACTTAGTAACTAGTTGCAATGTAGTAGAAAAATCACAGTCGAGTTACATTGTTTACATTCAGTTCAGTAAAGAAATAAACTACTAATCATATAGTTTATTTTATATTAATATCAACTAAACTAAGACTATCAATTACTATAAACCAAGTAGGGTTACATTAAAGTATTTAAATTATAAAGAACAAACTAAGTTACAGAACCTATGCTTATCTTTTCAAAGAACTCTGAGTAAATTCAACCTGTCAGTTTAAGTAAATAAAACAACGAGAATATAATTAACAACAAATATAGAAATAAATATCTATCTATGTAAAGAACTGTTTTATATTTATCAAACAGGTTTATACCTGTAAAGGTAAGCAATAGGGTGGAAACCCTAAACCAAAGTTAATCTTTACAAATAAAAACATTTAAACTAGAATCCATTTATTTGGATTATTTTATTAATAAGCCATTAAATTACTATAGACTATTTACAGCCCTTTTAAGAACAAATGAAAAGACAAATGTACATATACAACTTAAAATTATCACAACACACCTGTAATACTAAATAAAACAAATTTAACAAGTAGCAGAACCAATTTATAATAAATTGAAAGATTTATTTAGACAAGGGTTTCTTTCAGGAAAACCCTAGCTCATATTTCCTGAGCAAATAAGTAAAATTTATAAATTACTCTATGACTAAGTTACAGTCTTCATTAAAAACAATAATCGAATTACAAAATTTAATAAACACTAAAAATTCTTTATTAACAGTCGGTTAGGGAAAACCCTAACATACACAGAGTCACATATACAATATACTACAAAACGAGTCTGAGCTCGAAGACAAAACTGTCTTAAAAACTAATGTATTACATTGATAGGCCGTAAGGATATAAATTAAAACTAATTACAACACCCAGCGCAAGGTCGAGACTACCCATCGACTTAGCGAGGGTTTGTAGACATAATAGAACCAACAACAACCTTTAAAAAGAAACTGCAAAGCTAATGGCGAAACTGGACAAGCTGCCAAGCTCGGGGTTTCACCATCGAACAACTCCGTTGCAAGCAAGGTAAAAACCCAATCGTCGAACCCAGGGATTACTGGATTGGAGCCACAATCCCTTGAAGACAGTGTAGATTGTCTTCATCCGGGGTTGCAAGCGTAGCCACAAGTTCCTGCACAGAGAGTACGATGCTTTGTGTTAGTTTCAAAACTCTTTCACTATTTAAAAACCCTTCTGTAAAAATAACTTACTATAAATATTCATTCTAGAAAGAAAAACCAAACATTCACCTTAATAAAGAGTAACGAACAGTTAAACAAAGAGACTGTCGCCAACTGCAAAGTGCACATACAAAGTCCCAAACCCTACGACGACGATGGAGCACAACCAACAGTAGTGAATCTTGGCTTCTCACAGCAGTGACAGGCCACAGGGAAGGCAAGACGAAGCTAAGGATAGGCTGCAAGCCAAGTGCAAACAACCAGTGAACTATCGTAGAATAAAAACCCACAGCTACGAAGGAATGGCAATAAGACCAAACACCGAAGACTACAACTACGTTAAACCCAAGCGTTGGAGCAAACTAGAATAGGAAGAACACTCACGGCCGCCATGAAAACTTGCAGAGCAGCCCTAAGGCTAGCGTGAACTTCGGAGGGAGAATGAAAAAGGGTTTAGGGTTGCAATGGTTTTATATCTCCAATACACGGACAGGAGGTGACGACGTGCCCTCAAATATTTCAAACCATGCGTGGGTCGATTCCAAAGTCCACCTACAGTTTCAATCATCCGAATTATTTAAACAATGACTTTTATCAAAACTATGCTTGAACTATGAAGCACGTATATATATATATATATCACATCGTTAATCAAGTATGTTTTTTATCAAAATGTTTGAAAGCTCGAGTTTGAGCATTGGGTAAAACAATAATATGTTAACGTTGACCTAGTGAAAGGTGGAAATCACTTAATCATTTGGTTAATCCTGAAATCAATCATGCTTAGAACTTTTCAATTTATAAGTAGGTTTATATGCTTGTAAAGCATTGTTGAATATGCATGTTTTGTAAACCAAACCTATCACTTATAAACCAATCAACTACAATGGTTATAAATATGAAGTTGAATAGCATAATAAAAGAGTATAAACATGACTTTACCAAGTTTGATGTTGGTTTAAACTCTCTTAGATTTTAGTTACTTCTCAACCTGTCAATGCTAGAAGTTACCATATTTGTTTATGTTGGACAAGATAGTTGTGATTGTGCAAGATAACCTGTACTTAGCTGAGGTTAGAATTTTGATCATAATAGAAATATCTACCAAAACAGTTACTATAGACATAAACTTAATGTAAGAGAGGCATCATGGTAATAATAAAAATTACAAAGGAATAACCTTGCTCAAGTCTATAATGATTGAACGACACTGATTGACTTAGACTTAGGAAGTAAGGACAAATAGTATTCTATGTGAAACGATGTAGTTGATTTTACATTAATCAAGCTTATATTATCAAGGAGTTTTACAGGCAGTAAGTTTCCTTACAGAATGTAAATGACAATTAGTTTGGTACTTAAGTAACGACTACCATATTGTATGTGATTACAATAATACATGTAGTACGACGTCGATGAAGAAGCTGATAAGATGCTAGTGAGCAACTGGTTTGTACATATAAGTAACAGGTTGATACTTACCATAACTAGTAAGTTAAGAATGAAATCAATTCCTATATCAACTTTACCTCTTTGAAGTTTCTTGAAAAATTATCAGCTTATTATACTAGCATATTATTTTGCAAACATAAACACTTCTTGATACTTTATGATTTTAAACGTCTACTTGTTCGATCGTACCTATAAACTTGTAAGAACCAGCAATCTGTCTGCATTAGCATAAATGCTAAGTAAGCCCAGGATTCAAAGTTAGATTCCACCTACTTGCCATAAAGAAGACTCATCAGTAAACTGAAAGAAAACAGTATGCAAGTAAACCCTATTTACGTTATGATAAAGAAACTGCTTTAGTTAACATAATTTGAAAATGTGTAATACTAATCGTTGGACTGTTTCATTTTCTGCTAACCGTTAGCTGATAGTAAACCGCATATTCAACATTTTATGTTATCTCAAAATTTTAAATTTTTGTGAAAATTTAGGGGTTTTGACAATATCAGGAAGAAATCCAAATAGGTTCAGAAGTTGAAATTCTTAAGAAATCTTTACAACAATATAAAATCCATAATGAATATTTAAATGATGCAAATGATAAGCTCATGCAGGATAATAGAAGATTTAGAGGAGGAAAAGGAGGAAAAATTCACAGAGCCAGGTTGAAGATTTAACCAAGCAAAATGAGGAATTATCAAACAAGGTTCGAGTGCTAGAAGCAGAACAGGTTTGTCTTCTCAAAATATCTCAAGCGTTGGATGGAACCACTATTCTGGCAGAAGCAACTCACCAAATATGAGATTAAAAATGATCATTCAGCTGTTAAGTAAAGTATAATGACACATCTAGGTGATAGATACGAAGTTCATAGATTTTAGGAGTTAGTTTTGCTATATTTAGAAATTCATTTTCTTTGTATACTTTTTAAACAAATCGACTCCTTAAAGTTTGGATCCGTTAAACATCTTTTGAGGACCTTTTGTAATTATAAAAGGAAGAATAGTAGTAAAAATTAGGAAGAAGTTTTTGTGCTGGAAAGGGTTAGATTCTACCAGGCTATGTACCAGAGACACATATGACAAACTCTCAGTAAGTTTTGAAGACTGTATTTTTTGGAATGAAACATATTATATAAGCCATGTTTTAAACTATATTTTTAGTTGAAGTTTATGATTAGTTTGATCACTTTGCTTATCACTTCGTTTCTTGATGAAATTTTTTATCCTGAAATGCTTTTAAGTTTGTGGACTTAACTAAGTTCTTTCACTATAGATTTATGGTTTATGTATATGTTTCATAATCTTTTATCCAGATCTTCAAGACTAATTTCTGATTTAGTTATTATATGCTATTTGTATTTCTTTACCCTATCCATGCATGATTCCATCACAATTCACAAAAATTAAGCCTTTTTCCAGTCTTTCTTTTGGATGTTCTAACTTGTACCTTTGTAGTCTAGGTACAATTTATATTACAAACAATGGTGATGATGACGACGACAGTGATGATGATGGTGATGATGATGATGATGGTGACGATGCTGATGATACTGATGGTGATGATGACGACGACGACGATGCTGATGCTACTCATGGTGATGATGACGACGACGATGCTGATGCTGCTCATGATGATGATGACGATGATGATGACAATGAGGATGATGATGAAAATGATGATGAGGATGAGGATGATGATGATGATGATGACAATAATGACAGTGGGGATGAGGAGGAGGAGGACGACGACGACGATGATGGTGGTGGTGATGATGACGATGAGGAGGATGAGGATGAGGATGACGATAACAACAAGAGCATTGTATTAATGAGCTGATGATGGTGATTGTGATGATAATGGTGGTGATGATGATGATGACGACGATGCTCATGATGATGATGATGATGTTGATGATGATGATGACGATGACAACAATGAGGATGAGGATGATGATGATGATGATGATGATGACGAGGAGGATGATGGGGCAGGTGGGTAGACCGCAACCCGCCCCAACTAGCACCTCCAGGATCTTCGACTACTAAACTTAGTAGGACTTCCAAATTTATCCAAATGGCCAAATTTTGCTTTAAAACTACCACCCCGTAAATTGCCTCTGTAATCATCGTCCCGACACTCTTTTTCCGCAACAGAGTTTCCGCTGTCGGGTTGCAGGATGCAAGATCTCAAATATCTAACATTGTGCCCCACAAATTTCCTCTCGAAACGACTTTCCCGAAATTGGGTTTTGGGATGTGGGATGCCAACTTCCAAAGTTGTGCCCCATAAACTTTCTTCTCGATGACGACGATGAGGATGCGGGATGCCAAATTCCAAAGTTGCGCCCCCGACCATCTCTCCGTGACACTGTGATGTAGGAGCATTAGCTCTCAAGGCCAACTACTAAATTTTTGGTCAGATCCTAAGATCGAGACATCATCCCAAGGAGGGGTTTATTGTAAAACCATTGTAAATATCATGTATAAGTGTTTATTTTCCTAGCAAGTCTAGATAGCATAAAATATCTGATAGGTGTTACTAGAGGATGAGTCATTTTGCTGAGTCATAGCCTATTAGCGGTGTGAGAATCATTTCGAATCATGAATCCCTGTGTGGAGATCAAGCTGCAGTTGGTTTTTTTTAGATAGGGATGTTTCTCAACATGCGTAGTAGTGGTTTGTTTTGGTTGCAGGACCACTCAGAGTAGGAGTTGACAGTTTAGGTTAAATAGGAAGATTAGAGAAGTAGAGAGGGTTTTTCCTTTCAGTGGGAGGATTGCAAGTTGTACATAAGAGAACAGACTTGCGTCTGGTTCTACTTGTAAATATTTTGAGAAGATTGAAGGAGATCCCGACTGTATGAGTTTTCCTTTACTGCTTAATAGAAGGATTAGCCGCATGTTTTGAAGTGTTGTTAGCCTAGATGCATGTATGATTTAGACTGTGTGTCTATGCAAAGCCGACTTCGATGATTTACTGAACATCTGTGTATTTCATTGAAATCCTGTTGATTCAAGTGTTAAATGGTTGAAATAGAGTGTATATGCATGCATAGGAGTGATAGGATAAAGAATCAGGGAGATTGCATGCTGGATTGATCGTTCCATGATCAATCAATGCAACCCGCAGATTCTCTGTTATTAACAAGTTTTGTAGATAATGAATGGTGGAGAATGAGTTTGTAGATCAAGATCTGATGGTCTAGAAGAATCCCGCAACGGAAGTTGCGAGGAAGTTAATAGATCCGCAGAGATTTGAGAAGTCTCTGTCAAGAAGAAGATCGACAGTTGAAGTGAAGGCCGAAAAGGTATGACGGCTAGAAAAATTGTGGGGGAAGAATTTCGGGAAGGAAGTTTCGGGGGCACAAATTTGGAAGTTGGCATCTCGCATCCCGCATCCTGAAACCCGATTTCAAGAAGGCCGTTTCGGGAGGAAAGTTGCGGGGCACAACGTTATATATTTGAGATCCCGCATCCTACAACCCGACATCGGAAACTCTGTTGCGGAAACAGAGTGTCGGGATGGTGATTGTGAAGGAAATTTGCGGGGTGGTAGTGTTAAAGCAGAATTTGGCCATCGACTAAATTTGGAAGTCCTACTAAGTTTAGGAGCCCGAAGATCCTGGAGGTGTTGGTTGGGGTAGGTTGCGGTCTACCCACCTGCACCAGTTTTGGTATTAGAGCAGGAAAATATTTCTTGCATGTTGGGAAATAGAAACAAATTCCCGGAATGATTGGGTAGAATTTGTTGGGTGATTCCACACTTGTGATTGTGGGTAGAATTGTCCAGGGAGTGAGTAATTGATGCAGAAGCTCGTGTGAAGGATATGCGTGTGTGAGGGAAAAGCATAGTAGTAGAATCCTGGAAGAGCAAAGAAGAGTGCTCATGAGGTTCTAGATAGAGAACCAACATTACCAAAATTCCAAGTACAGAGAAGGGGCTTGGTGAGGTAAGGTGTAGCAGTGTGAAAGAGAACTGTTACTGCAGAGGCTTAGTGTAAGAGGATGGTTGCACGCGTAGACAGAGTAAGAGGTCATGACAGAAGTAGATCATAAGTGAATGCAGAATTTATGAAGGTAATGAGGAGAAGCGCAATGACGCGTGAAGGAAGAGGGTAAGTTTACTCTAAGAAAAAAGGAAAGAACACGGAGTACAAGACCGTATTCTGTGAAGTTAGAAGACAACCAAGAAGTCCATAAGAGAACCTATGAGTGGAAGAGCTTTGCATGCCAAATAAGAAGAGGCTTGGAGCCTGAACAGTAAGATATAGGCATAGATATCTACTTTGGGAGGAGTGTACGTGTGCAAAGGGGTAGCAGCAGAAGTGAAGCATCTCAGCAAAGAAGATCACAGTCATTGAGGGCGGTGATGAAAGAAACTAGAGAAGATTTCTGAGAGAAAATAAAAGTGTGGCCAGAACCTATTGTTTCAAGTGAAGATTGAAGTATAAGAGGACAGTTAAGTTCTCATCCAGATCAGTTGTGAGAGAAATCCTAGAGGGAGCATAGAGATTTGCTCAGAAGGGTTCTAGAAAGAGGACCAATACTTGCCAAAAGACCAAGCACAAAAGAGGTTTTGTGAGGTGAGGTGTAGCAGGGAGAACTGTTACTGCAGGGGCTAGTGAAACTCATAGAGAGTGAAAGAAACTCAAGAAGATGACTATTGAGAGCCATAGCAGAGGTTCAAGAGGCAACTGCAAAGAGAGGAAAGAAAATGCCAAGGAAAATGGCATATGGAGGAAGTTGAGTGATGAAGAGTATGAGAGAGAGAAGGCTGATATAGAAGTCTGTCTGAGAGTACTGATGGAGCTGTTACAGAAGGAGGAAGAAGATTAGAGATGTGTTTTTCTTGTGAAAAGAAAGGTGAAGTGGCATAAGCTACAAAGGAGAGAAGATGAATTGATGAATGCTCAGTGTGAAGAAGAGATACTTAAGGCGAGAGAGTGTCCGAGAGAAGTCTTGAAGGATGAAGCTTCAAGAGTGGCCAAGAGGTATCAATGTTTGGAAACTAATATTTTGTGTGTGTCTACAGGTACAAATAATGAAGGAAAATATGCTAATATTGTCATAGAAGATGAAGGAAGAGGAAAGAATCTGAGTTATGTTTTGGAAGAAGATGAGACAGCTGAGTCTCATGCAAATACACTTACACTGAGAGAAGAAGGTGATGCTTTTCAGCATACTGTGAAAGTTGAAAGCAAGGAAGACTTGGCACATGATGATGACCAAGAACAGAAAGAGGCAAAAGATGATTTCAAGCATTCATATGTTATGCTTGAAGAGTCTGAGAAGAAGGGTATTGAGGATTTGCTGAGTCCTGTAGCAGACTTGGGACAACATGAAGAATTGGTGATTGAGTCATCAAATAAGACCATTGGATCTTGTGAGTTTAATTCTGAAAATTTGAGTGTCTTTGGAGGTTGTGCAGAAGGAAATCTATTTCTTGGAGTTGTCTTGAGTGAAGAAGGAGAGTGTCTTGCAGGTAAAGACACAGATGAAGTGTTACAACAGAAGGAAATTGAAAATTGCTTGTCAAGTGATGAACGTAACACCAATGAAGATGAAGCAACTATGCTTCCTATGATGAAACCCGATATTAACGAAGATAAAGAGGAGTTGACCTATCTGCATGGGCAAGAAAAGATGGTTGGACAGACATCTAGAACTGTCATAGTGATGAAGGATCAGAATTTTATTCTGATAGAGATGAAGAAGCAGTGTCATAGAGAGACTGGGCTTGTGACAGAGAAGGAGATAGCAGTGAAGATGAAAGTGTGGAAGACCGAGTTACTCCAAATGGACCGATGGGAGTGTTGCCAAGGAATGACAAAATCAGAGATGAGTTATTACAGCAGAAGGAGTCTACAGAGTCCTTACTTAATGAAGGAAACAACCTTATTGAGGAAGACGAGACAATCATATCTCGTATGGAAGAACCTGTTGTTGATGAGGACAAAGGATAGTTGGCTTGTGTGAATGGCCAAGAGAAGACCGTGAGACAGACCTCTAGAGCTGCCATAGTAGTAGAAAATCAGAATGCTATTGTGATTAAGGGAGAGGAAGTATTGTCACAAGAGGACTGCCTTACTAACAAAGAAGATTTGGTTTACTTAGAAATCCAAGGTAAGAGTGATGGACATACCTTGGGGACTGTCATGAGAACATAGGATCATAATTCTATTCTGACAGAGAGGGATGAGATAGTGTCACTAAGAATTTTATTCAGTGACAAGGAAGGAGAAGATCATAAGGATGAAGATGAGGCTACTGTGTCTCAGGTGGAAGAAGAAGCAGTATTGGGGTTGAGCAAGACTGGATTGACTGACATAAGTGGTCAAGGAATTAAAGGAAAACTACTCAAGATTGTCAAGACAAAGACAAAGGAGAGTTTTGCTGAATCAGAGATTCAACATACTGAAGGAGTGCCTGAAGAGAATCAAGTAATCAATGGATGGGTGAAATGCTTGTTGGAAGCATTTGAACAAGAGGAAGAAGCCGTAGTTAATACAAGAGAAGTGTCTCATGTTGTAAGAGAGGCACGAGAAGATAATGGTTCACAGTTCTGTAATGTGTTTACTAGTATACTAAAAAGTGGGAGTGATTCTGTTACTGTAGCTAAGAGGTTAGAAGATAATTTACTTTCTGAAAGTGAATTTCCAGACAGTACACAGGAATTGGATATTACAGAGGGAGATGCTTACAAGAGCATAAAGGAAGTAAGGGTGTTAGCAATATTTGGGATTTCATTTGACGCAATATCAAGAGCAGTGCCTAAGGGAATACCCATAGCAATATACGGGGCAACATTTGAAGCAATTACGCAAGTAAAAATAGAGGTTGAGTTGAGAAAAGTTGAAGAAAATGTTTAGCAGTTTAGAGATGAATGGGAAAAGTACAACATAGTGCAGTGGCATAGTGAAGAAAACAAGAGTAGTTTGCAGCATCATACTGAGTTGAAAGGTGCCATAGATGAATTATGGGAGTTAATGAAAATTCCTAAGAAAAGCCACAGCAGGGTAAAGCATGCAGACCACTGTAAGGTTGGATGGAGAGTGAAGAACAGTGAAGGAAAAGACATTGGAGTACTATAGCATAAGGTTTGGAATCCTGGAAGGTTACATCCAAAGAAAACTGAAGATAGTGGAGCTTTTGGACAACAACAAACAAGAGTTTGGGATCTAGGAAGATACGAGTTGTAGATGCATGACTAAGAGGTCATGATTCTTTCTACTTTGGGAGTCTGATTGAGGAGCATTAACTCTCAAGGCCAACTACTAAATTTTTGGTCAGACCCTAAGGTCGAGACATAATCCCAAGGAGGGGTTTATTGTAAAACCATTGTAAATCTCATGTACAATTGTTTATTTTCTTAGCAAGTATAGATAGGATAAAATATCTAATAGGTGTCAGTAGAGGATGAGTCATTTTACCGAGTCATAGCCTATTAGCGGCATGAGAATCATTTTGGATCATGACTCCCTGCGTAGAGATCAAGCCGCAGTTGGTTTTGTTTGGACAAGGACGTTTCTCAACATGCGTAGTAGTAGTTTGTTTTGGTTGCAGACCACTCAAAGTAGGAGTTAATAGTTTAGGTTAAATAGACAGATTAGAGAAGTAGAGAGGGTTCTACCTTTTAGTGGGAGGATTGCAAGTTGCAGAGAAGAGAACATACTTGTGTCTAGTTCTACTTGTAAATATTTTGAGAAGATTGAAGGAGATATCGACTGTATGAGTTTTCCTTTATTGCTTAATAGAAGGATTAGTCGCATGTTTTGAAATTTTGTTAGCCTAGATGCATGTATGATTTAGACTGTGTGTCTATGCAGAGCCGACTTCGGCGATTTACTGAACATCTGTGTATTTCGTTGAAATCATGTTGATTCAAGTGTTAAATGGTTGCTTGAATGGTTGAAATAGAGTGTAGATGCATGCATAGGAGTGATAGGATAAATAATTGGGGAGATTACAGGCTGGATTGATCGTTCCATGATCAATCGACTTAACCCACAGATTCTCTATTATTAACAAGTTTTGCAGAGAATGAATGGTGGAGAATGAGTCCACAGATCAAGATCTGACGATCCAAAAGAATCCTGCAACAGAAATTGCAAGGAAGTTAACAGGTCCACAGAGATTTGAGAAGTCCGCGTCAAGAAGAAGATCGACGGTTGGAGTGAAGGCCGAAAAGATCTTACGGCTAGGAAAATTGCAGGGGAAGAATTTTGGGAAGGAAGTTTTAGGGGCAGAACTTTGGAAATTGGAATCTCGCATTCCGCATCCCAAAACCCGATTTCGGGAGGAAATTTGTGGGGCTCAACGTTAGATATTTGAGATCCTGCATCTCCCAACCCGCCAACGAAAAATTTGTTGCGGAAACAGAGTGTGGGGACATTCGGCTAAATTTGGAAGTCCTACTAAGCTTAGGAGCTCGAAGATCCTGGAGGTGCTAGTTGGGGCGGGCTACGGTCTACCCACTTGCACCACACTACTTCTTCATCTTATATCAGAATAAAATTCTGATCCTTCATCACTGTGACAATTCTAGATGTCTGTCCAACCATCTTTTCTTGACCATGCAGACATCTCAACTCCTCTTTATCTTCGTTAATATCAGGTTCATCATCAGAATCATAACTGCTTCATCTTCATTGGTGTTACTTTCATCACTTGATAAGGAATTTTCAATTTCCTTCTGCTATAACACTTCATCCGTGTCTTTACCTACAAGACACTCTCCTTCTTCACTCAAGACAACTCTAAGAAATGGATTGCCTTCTGCACAACCTGCAAACACACTCAAATTGTCAGAATTAAAGTCACAAGACCCAATGGTATTATTTGATGACTAAATCACCAAATCTTCATGTTGTCCCAAGTCTGCTACAAGACTCAGCAAATCCTCAATGCCCTTCTTCTCTGTATCTTCAAGCATAACATATGAATGCTTGACATTATCTTTTGCCTCTTTCTTTTCTTAGTCATCATCATGTGCCAAGTCTTCCTTGCTTTCAGATTTCATAGTATGCTGAAAAGCATCACCTTCTTCTCTCGGTGTAAGTGTATTTGCGTGAGACTCAGCTGTCTCATATTCTTCCAAAATAAAACTTAGATTCAGTCCTCTTGCTTCATCTTCTATGACAATATTAGCAGATTGTCCTTCTTCATTCTTTGTACCTGTAGAGACACACAAAATATTAGTTTCCAAACATTGAGACCTCTTGGCCTCTCTTGAAGCTTCAGCCTTCAAGAATTCTCTCAGACACTCTCTCGCCTTGAGTATCTCTTCTTCACACCGAGCATTCATCAGTTGCTCTTCTCTCCTTTGTAGCTTATTCCACTTCACCTTTCTTTTCACAAGAAAACCACATCTCTGGTCTTCTTCCTCCTTCTGTAACATCTCCATCAGTACTTTCAGATGGATTTCTATCTCAGCCTTCTCTCTCTCATACTCTTCATCACTCAACTTCCTCCATATGCCATTTTCCTTGGAATTTTGTTTCCTCTCTTTGTGGCTGCCTCTTGAACCTCTGCTATAAATCTCAATAGTCATCTTCTTGAGTTTCTTTCACTCTCTATGTGTTGCACTAGCCCCTGCAGAATCAGTTCTCCCTGCTACACCTCACCTCACCAAACCTCCTCTGTGCTTGGTCTTTTGGCAAGTATTAGTCCTATTTCTAGAACCCTTCTAAGCAAATCTCTATGATCCTTCTAGGATTTCTCTCACAACTCATCTACATGAGAACATATCTATCCTCTTGTACTTCAATCTTCACTTGAAATACTAGGTTCTGGCCACACTTCTATTTTCTCCCAGAAATATTCACTAGTTTCTTCCATCACCGCCCTTAATGACTGTGATCTTCTTTGTTGAGATGGTTCACTTCTGCTGCTACCCCTTTGCATGCATACACTCCTCCCAAAGTAGATATCTATGCCTATATCTTACTGTTAAGGCTCCAAGCCTCTTATTATTTGGCATGCAAAACTCTTCCACTCACAGGTTCTCTTACAGACTTCTCGGATGTCTTCTATCTTCACAGAATACTGTCTTGTACTTTGTGTTCTTTCAGTTTTTTCTCAGAGTAAACTTACCCTCTTCCTTCACGCGTCACTGCGCTTCTCCTCATTACCTTCATAACTTCTGCGTTCACCTATGATCTACTTCTACCATGACCTCTTACTCTGTCTACGCATGCAACTATCCTCTTGCATTAAGCCTTTGTAGTAACAGTTCTCTTTCACATTGCTACACCTTACCTCGCCAAGCCCCTTATATGTACTTGGTCTTTTGGTAATGTTGGTTCTCTATCTAGAACCTCTTGAGCACTCTTCTTTTCTCTTTCAGGCTTCTACTGCTATGCTTCTCCCTTGCACGCGCATATCCTTCACATGAGCTTCTGCATCACTTACTCACTCCCCCAGACATTTCTACCCACAATCACAAGTGTGGAATCGCCTAACAACTTCTACCCAGTCATTCCTGAAAGTTGTTTCTATTTCCCAACATGTAAGAAATATTTTCCTGCTTTGATACCAAAATTGGTGTAGGTGGGTAGACCGCATCCCACCCCAACCAACACCTCTAGGATCTTTGGGATCCTAAACTTAGTAGGAATCCCAAAATTAGCCGAATGGCCAAATTCTTCTTTAAAACTACCACCCCACAAATTGCCTCTGCAATTGCCGTCCCGACACTCTGTTTCTGCAATAGAGTTTCTGCTGTTAGGTTGCGGGATGCAGGATCTCAAATATCTAATGTTGCGCCCGCAAATTTCCTCCCGAAATGGCCTTCTCGAACTCGGGTTTTGGGATGTGGGATGCGGGATTCCAACTTCCAAAGTTGCACCCCCGAAACTTCCTTCCCGAAATTCGTCCCCCACAATTTTCCTAGCCGTCAGATCTTTTCGGCCTTCGCTCCGACCGTCGATCTTCTTCTTGATGTGGACTTCTCAGATCTCCGCGGATCTGTTAAATTCCTCACAAATTCTGTTGTGGGATTCTTTTGGATTGTCATATCTTGATCTGCGGACTCATTCTCCACCATTCATTCTTTGCAAAACTTGTTAATAATAGAGAATCTGTGGGCTGCGCCGATTGATCATGGAATGATCAATCCGACCTACAATCTCCCCGATTCTTTAGCCTATCACTCCTATGCATGCATCTACACTCTATTTCAACCATTCAAGCAACCATTTAACACTTGAATCAACATGATTTCAACGAAATACACAGATGTTCAGTAAATCACCGAAGTCGGCTTTGCATAGACACACATTCTAAATCATACATGCATCTAGGCTAACAACACTTCAAAACATGCGGCTAATCCTTTGATTAAGCAATAAAGGAAAACTCATTTAGCTGATATCTCCTTCAATATTCTCAAAATATTTAAAATTAGAACCAGACGCAAGTCTGTTCTCTTCTCTGCAACTTGCAATCCTCCCACTAAAAGGTAGAACCATCTCTACTTCTCTAATCTACCTATTTAACCTAAAATATTAACTCCTACTTTGAGTGTTCCTGCAACCAAACCAAACCACTACTACACATGCTGAGAAACGTCCCTGTCTAAACAAAACTAACCGTGGCTTGATCTCCACACAGGGAGTCATGATACGAAATGATTCTCACGCCGCTAACAGGCTATGACTCAGCAAAATGACTCATCCTCTACTGACACCTATCATATATTTTATCCTATCTAGACTTGCTAGGAAAATAAAAACTTGTACATGAGATTTACAATGGTTTTACAATAAGCCCCTCCTTGGGCTGATGTCTCGACCTTAGGGTCTAACCAGAAATTTAGTAGTTGGCCTTGAGAGCTAATGCTCCTGCATCAGATGAGGATGAGGATGTTGATAAAAATGAGAGCATTGCATGGTAATGATGATGATGGTGATCATGATGATGATGACGATGATAATGATGACAATGAGGATGACGATGACGATGAGGATAATGATGATGATTATGATGACAATAAAGGAAATGAGGATGAGGATGAGGATTACGATGATGATGATGATTATGATGATTATGACAATGACAACGATGATGATGAGGAGCATGAGGATTAGGATGTCAATAAAAACGAGAGCATTGCATGATGGTGATAGCAACGTAGAGCATATAAAGTAGAGAATATATATTAAGGCATACCTCATACAATTCAATGGACTCCATCATGATCTTCTTCATCCAAGTTGTCATCTGTATCATCCGATCCAGATCCAACATTGTAAGGATTGTCCATATCATCATCGTCATCTGTATCAATTTTGATCATGTCATTATCGATATTGTCTTCATGGACATTGTCTGCTACGTCATTTGATTAAACTAACTCTTTGTCATCTTCCTTTGGAACATGATGCTCTAACCCATGTTGATCATCCTTAACATCATCTTCTTCTTCAAGGCCCTCTTCATTATCATCCTCCACATTATACTTTATTGACCTTACCCTTGGATCGTGTCTCACGACAAATGACCAACCCCCTCTACTTGGAACCTCAAAGTAAAATATCTATTCACATTGGCTTGGAAGAACACAGGACTCCGTTCCTGGATCAAACAACTTTGTATTAACCATGGTAAGGCCATTATCATGTTCAATAATAGTTCTATCGGGATTACGTTGATTCAATCGTAACCTATACCATTTGACAAACGAACAAAACTAATTTGAAGGAGTTAAAATCACACTGAATAATATATTCCAAATACCCATAGTATCGATTTTCTGAGAGTTCTGGATGTATGTCACTTCTACAGGAAACATTGGTCACCTTAAAGACTCCAGTTATCCCACAATAAAAAAATCTCCGTTTCATCCAACTTTTTGATGCGAAATTTATGACCAGTGCACCACATAGCCTTATGGTGTTTTACTTGCAACAAGCCATCCACATAAATGTTACATCCCGAATTGATCATGATTAAGTGCATGTTTATGTTATGCAGGGAAATAAATGAATGTGTACACCAATATATTTGATTTTTTTAATAGTATGGCTAATTAGTATGCTTTCCTACTTATTTTTTAAACCATATGCTAAATCGATTTCCCTTTCTGTAATATTGGTATCTCCATTACGACGTGCTAATTTAACCGATGAAGCCACACCTTCCCATTATATTCCACGACCATATTATTCACATCATTCAATCCATACCTTCTTCCAATCAAGATTATTTGCTATGTATAAATGAAGTGCATCCCACTCACGACCAACTGCTTCATGAAATTAAATTTACAATTAAGTACAATTATATATTCACTTAACACTTTTAAATCATGAATATATAATATTAAAAATGAAATAAGTATGATATATACATAAAAAAGAACAGTCAAATGTACTATAAAAAATCTCCACTAGCTAATAATTATCTTTCACCTTCAACGGTATACCTTTCCCAAAGAGGTACTCCCCTTTGAAATTGTTATTGGATTCTAGATCACAAATGCGACCTAAATTGAGCTTTGATGCTAATATAAGAAGGTATTCAATAATATACATCATGTTCTAGTATACCATATATCCCTCCATCCTAGATTCCTCTGAACGTGCTCATTGTCTAACCAATCCCTTCAAAAATTTCAAGTGACTTTCAACCAACCACATGGACCTTGAGTGTACTGGTCCACATAATTCAATCTCCTCAACTTGGTGTATGAGGTAGCATTCTTGTGCATTAAAAAATGCCGAAGTTAGATGCTTTTGCATTTCACACATCATACACGGAATTTCTCTCCTCCAATACTTTATATCTTCTTTATGGATTTCTTTAGATGACAACCATCTACAAGTGATGCAAACAAATAATGAGATTTAACAAAAAAAAAATTCCCTACAATGTATTTTGGCCGTTGCGATATTTATTCTTCTTCATTTAAATCGTGTTTAAATCCCCGACATTGAATACATGGACAATATCATTTCCCATCACCCTTTCTTTTTAGTCCATCCCATAATCTAGCAAGCAATTCACGATTTTCTGGAATATTGTTATGTTCTGACATTTTCTGACACCAAGCTTGACTGATGATTATCGATCTTAAAAAATCAAGGTCCACACTTCACTACTTTTAATCACAGGTGACAATTGAAATAATTGCGCCTTTTTGTATGTAAAACAGTCCATGTGCAGAATATAACTTTTGCAAATCGTTGCTTGTATAGCAAACGTGTCAAAATATTCCTATTATATAGTTTGTAAAAACAATTATCATTAGATATCCAAAGAAATTAATATTTTGACCATTGTAATTTTTTCCTGGGTAATCTGACGAATGTCGTCGGATTACTGACAACCGTCGAATATCCGACACAAAATGGAGCAAATTTAAAATAAAAAAAAACAAAAAAAATCGTAATTACCAAGGTGAAATTTGACGATAGGGTATATATATAAGTTGGTTGAGACAAGGATGAGACATCCATGTTATTGGCCCCTGAGATGTTCCAGGGATGCTTTGGAACTATGCCATGGAATCGATAATTTTGTATTTGCTTGTATTTGAGTTTGGTTGTTTATGAAACATAAACATATTGTATTTTCTTATGTATGTTATTTGAGATATTATGAGTATTTGAAGTATATGATATAATAGACTAGGTGGGAATTTTTATAGAAATACCAGACATATAGTTTAGATGAGATATGGATCGACAGGATGGAGAAAAATGGAAACAAGGTACTATGAATAACAAATATTATGCCCAAGAATATAAGAAAATGTGTTGGGTATTAAATAAATCAACAATTTAACACACAATGTGATTGTAGATATAGATGATACTAAGAAGGACAACAACTTTTACTTAACAATTCATAACATATCAAGAGAAAATGAATTTGTTCACCACATCATATGATCCAGAAGGTAGGATGAAAGGGTGCCTTGTGGGATTTTCATTATATATCATTGGAGCAATTACATAGGATATGGAATATATGAAGTTTCAACATAATGATACAAAACAAAAGAAGGATTATAGACTGATAAGACCAAAGGTATGAATCCACCCAACCCAATTACATAAAAATCCCAGATTACAATCTCTAACAACTTTAATCAAGCAAGAATAGAAGTTACATTATGCCCATAGAAATGTTGATGTCAATTTCGGTGTAGCTCCTTGTTTTATAGATTGTGATCTTGATTGTGTTGCAACAAATTCTGTTTGTTTATTATGGTATCCTTTTCTATTTCAACCAAAACTACTCAGCTGAGCCTCCAGTCTACCATTGTTGATGACTGTGATGTTGATCATTCTGCTACCTTGAATGTTGAGTTGTCATATGATTGGAATGCTTACCTGGAGCTTGAAGTGACTGTTGAATGGACTGCTGAGGAGGTTGTTGAGGTGGTAGTGAAGAAGATGAACATAGAGTTCCTTGAGGTACAATTAGTAGGACATGTTGGGAAGAGGTCAAGGTTGTATACTTAGCTATATTATTCCATTCTTTTCCCATTAGACATTCAAACGTCCTCATTCTCAGATGCACATGTCAATATCAATGTAGTGTGAATAAGTAGATGGTGGAAATCCCTTGAACACTGATTGCACATTTGAATTCAGAAAAAAATCATCCATCATTTGATATAATATGATTTGACCTTTGTTCCAACCTTCAACCTCTTCAAACTTAAGGTCTTCATTTCTGCAATAGGCTATCAATTTTTCATAATGTTGCTTTATGTTCAAACCTCCATTTCCATCCCAAGGGGATGGAAGTCCTTGATTGAGACAATCATAAAAAAATTACTTTGAATGAATTAACATCCTTTTCCCATTGAATGGATTTATCCTGTGCCTGTTGAGCCAACTTTTTCTTCATGATTAGGCTGGATGCATCCATAACAATTTTTCTTCTATATTTGATTGCCATTTCTTCCAATTCTTTATTTGTCTTGGCATTTAAAATTTCCATGTCCGATGTGAAGGTCTTCTTGGCTTCATGGAATCCAACAACTGTCAAAATCCATTCGTCCTGAGCAATGTCAAAGTGGTTTCAATTATTTGTTAGTACCACTAATATTTAGGCCCATTTCAAATGTTTAGCCCCTTTCAAAGGGGACTTCCAAGGATGCTTATTTGTGAAGTGTTCAACCTCCTCTTGAAGTTTATCTTTTGTATTTTGTAGGTCCAATATTCCTGCATCTCTCTTTTGTTCCAAATGTTTCAAAACATCTATTTCTTCACCTTACTTTAATAGATATTTGTCAACCTTGCTCATTTATGCTTCTTTTAAGGTCATATCACCCAATGTCTTGGCTAATTGATCAACACAATCAACGTATGCAGATGCTAGGAGAGAAACACCTATTGAAGACAAAATATTGTAATTTTCTTATTTGAGACCACTAATATGTTTTTCCAAGTTGTCCACCTTCCCCTTGTATTCCTACACCAGTCTTTCCATTTTCTCTTTCTCTTCCTATACCACCAGCAGTTATGGCATTTGAACATGTTCTGTAGCAGGAACTTTTAGTTTCTTTTTCAATATTTGGATTTCATTATCCTTTTCTTTCATAAGGTTCCCTATAGGGTAGGGTTTAGAAGATAAATACCCCTTTCTATTATCGTTTTACCCAACTAAAATATTCAATTGATTGGCCTTGTTGGCCACTTTTTCATTCCTTAACTGTCTCTTTAATATGCTAATTGTTCCTTCTAGTTTGTTGACACTCATATTAGACTTCAAAACATCTTTAAATGAAACTTCTCATGTCTGTATGTGCAACTCTATCTTATATAAAGGGATGGAAAAATATAGATTATATGCAAGGTGAGTGGATTTATATTGGTATAGGTTCAATCTTCCATCATAATCAATGGGTTCCAACATAGCCGTTTGAAAGTGCCTTGTTTGGGGTCCACAACTAAGATCAGTCTGGGTTGTCCTATCGATGAATCTCTCCCCTAGAGAACATATATTTTTTCGCATGGACATTCTCATATCTGATTTGAGAAAATAATCCTGCCAATCCAAATATGAATGGAGGAGTATGAGAAGATGTTCATTCTCCTTATGGTCATTACACTGTTAAAAATATTCCAACCATGATGGCTGGTTTGGTAGAAGATGAAGCTACCTCCCTTTGAGCCTAATGAGCAATTATTACATAATTTGGCTCTATCTTGTTTCTTAGACTCTGACTTATCCTCCTTAGTTCCTTCCATCTCCACATCAAAAGTGGAATCTGTGTGAGACCTCTTCACTCCTTCATTTATCTTGAAAGTAGTTGGGACTACCTGTGATTTAAGATGTTGTCCCGGTTGAAGGATCTACTGGACTTCTTCCTAGATTTTCAGATTTACAATTTTGTACAACTACTCCATAGGATTATGCAAATATTATGCTAACTTTACTTTCTTCCTTTTATTAGCGATAACCCTCTTGTCTTGTACGTCTATTTGAATCCCATATGAAAACTCAGTGCATATAGAATTCCCTCAACAATAGAATGTGCAGTTCGAGTTTTAGCTATAAATGGGCCAACCTATTAACGGAGCTTGAAGGTAATGATACTCTTGTTTAAACATGATTATACACAAGATATATTTGTGATGTAACATTGTAACTTTGCATTAGTTTATGAGAAAAATCGACGTGTTTCGATTCCATTAGGGATCATCTTCAGTAGCTCAAAGGATAAAATTAATCTGATCATTAATAAACAATAATTGAGACCAGGAAATAGCATAAAACCACATAACAATCAACTACAACAATGGATATTCATAGGATTTTAAATGTTTGGTTTTAATGTATAAATTAAAGGTTTCTAGTTTTCACTAAGTTTCAACCCTTCATCCCTATTGAGGTTGTTAGAGTTTAAATCTATTTGTAATAATTCCCACATCTTTCTTTTCCCAAAGTGGTCAACATTTGCAATGATTTTGGAATTATCTAAATAAATTAGGTGGATAGTACTAGAGGAATGTTCAACTAAGGGCGACTTCTGAGTTTAGATATAAAGTGGAACAAAAGTCAGAAGTTGGCCCTAGCTGAATATTCCTATGGAACTAACCACCTCTTTTTTTTAGATAATGAAAAAATAATTGCAAATGTTGATCTCTTCGAGAAAACAAAGGTGTGGGAATCATTAGAAATAGAGTTAAACCCTAACAACCTAAATATGGATGAAGGGATGAAACTTAGTGAAAACTGGAAACCTTTAATTTATACATCAAAATAAGAAAAAATAAACTCCTATGAATTTTCATTATTGTATCCAACTCTTCTACGGTTTTAGACTATTTCTTAGTCACAATTATTATTTATTCATGATCATATTGCTGTTATCCTATAATCTTCTTTATCTCTCAAATCGAGCTCTTGAAGATGATCCATCGTGGGATCAAAACATGTCAAGTTTTCTCATCAACTAATGCAATGGTCCAATTTTACATCACAAATGACACTCTTGTTCTTCACAAAAATGAATTTGGTTAGAATAAAATCTCTGCCAAATGTATTCAAAGGAAAATAACCCAAGCGTAAAAAAGGCAGGAAGCTAAAATGGGGGAAGCTCACTCCCATAGATTCTAATTTCCATATGGTATTCAAACATAAACCAATCTCCCACTACTATATTAGGACTCAATTGGAGTAATTTCTTACATTAATGGAAGGGGGGGATACCATACAAGATTGTGTAAATATCAAAATTTCCCTACTGACAAATTCATTCTATCTGTTATTGATACGATGGACTCTAACTATTAAAAGAGTGATTTGGGAAAATAGTCTGGAAATTGGTGGAAGATCATATATAGTAAGTACGATCAATATCTATTGAATTTTATGCAAGAGAAAGTACTAAGTTGGTCGTGTAGAATATCAGAGAGAAAAAGGGCAAATTCGAGTTTAACATTTGGTTCAATAGGCGAGAGAGACATTTCAATTAAAATTTGAAACACGGTGTCATCGACCAATTGGTCATTAATGTAGCCAAGGATTTGACAGACCATACACATAGTTGTTCAATATAACTTGGAAAATACCTCTCTAACCTATAAGGGAGTTGTCCCGATGGCAATCTAGCTTTAGGTGGCAACACAGACCCAATAAACCTTTCCTTATCCTCTACTACCATCTCCTTATACCTGGTTCTTAGGGAATTTTCATCAATAAAATTTCAAGGAACGTTTGGAAAAATACCATTGTTCCATCTCGGGCCACTACTGCTCTCATCTCCATTAAATATAGCTCCACACAACGAGTGATTGATTATGGGAAATGGCATGTTTTAGGGACTACTACTAGTGGGAGACTTGATTCCTAGAGGTGAAAAAATATTGGCTTGCCTTAAATCGGTCTTCTGCTTCTTTTGGATATTGATAGACGCCCATAATTGCGCTGAATGTATCACAAACTTCACCTAGTGCATCTCCTAGGTGATATTGCTACGGGAAATTCATGGTTAAGGTTTTAGGGGCAGGGGAGACTGGAGAAAAGGCCATGACGGGTAGCTACAAAGGATATTAGCAATGGAAATTGAGGAATTATGATTCTCATATAGAGGCATGGACACAATTAAGAGGGTTGCGCTCTTAATAGTTCTTAGAGCTCTCAGAGAATTTAAAAATTTAAATAATGAGAGATTTGTGGGCTATATATAGATTCAAGTTTTGCACATTTAATGAAAGATACATATGGCACAATGTCATTAGATGGGGTGACTAAGCACATGGGGGATAAATGATTTTAGTCGTGAAGACTTGGACATGTGGCAGAGGCTAATTGGAAAGACTAGTAGACAACTTGACGGATAATCCTTCGACTTTAAAATCGGAGGTGTTAAGTGGTTTCATGCTCAAGGGAGGAGTGTTATTTATAAATTAATTTTGGGAACCCAAATGTTTGTGGAGGCACAAAGAATCCTAGGCAGTTTTCCTTTAGGCTCGTGTGGCTCAGATAATGCCTGATCACTTTGAGGAGCATGAATCCCTATAAACCATTGATCTTCTGAAACATATATGTATACATAGTAAATGGTGCATCTTTGGTGGGAATGAGTCACTTCACTATGTCATATCATTGGATCACATTATTATGCCATCTGTATCCTTTGTGAGTTAGGGTGAATAGTTTCAGGCTCGCGAGAAGATGGATTTTGGAATCTACTTTTGGGATCTTGAATGCCTGTGGCAACCGCATGTGTCCTATGAACTTTTATTTTAGAATGGTGTGTTTTAAATAATGCCCAAGCATATTCACGGACGATAAATAATGTGAATCATTGATATGAACAAACATAATATGAGATGTCAACTACTTGCATTTGTGCATTAACTAATGAAATAATAATCCTAGATTGCTCCTTCTAGGTTAGTAGTTGATCTGAAAGTCATTCTGACTATGTATCTTTGTCATATTTCAGTTTCGTTGGTCTTCATACCTCATCATTGGATACTTCATTAAATGTATCTATGAAACTTGGTTGGTTCCATACTATTGTCTCTGTCATCTGTCAAATAAAAATGTAGTTTGATTGCTCTCCTCCATCATAATTCAGTTGAGATGATATTGGTACTAACATTGGACCAAATAGGGATAACCTTTTTTTATAGAAGAGGTTGAGATCTGAATATCGATGCCTTGTTCATGGGGTTATGGAGTCTTTTCCTTCTTGAAATGGATCTTGGAGGCTTCTCTTTCATATTTTTTCAAAATTTACAAACAAAGATCAAATTGAAAAAATTACATGAATGAAATTTTTTATTATTATAACTCCTATTTTACATAATTTACAACTTTATGAAAAGATTAGTAGTGAAAAACTAGTTTAAGGAATCTTCCATTGACAGGATACCTGGACAATTCATTGTCCAAGCGACCCAACCCATAGGTATTGTTGTCTTGTATTGTCATGAATTTAAATGGACAAATCCAAAGGTTATCAAATTTTCCATGCTTAGATTTGTCTTCCCTTCTAATCTCCCATTTCTGAACAAGGTCTCCTAGATGAAGGTTCTTTTCCATTGATTTTATGTCAAACACAACTTTTATCATGTCTTGGTATAATTGATTTTTGGTATCCAAATGTTCCTTCTGTACTTCTATCAGTTGATGGATCCTTCTCCCCATATGATTTGGTTCTTTTTGTTTAGGCTGCAACAACTTCATGGCTGGTAGGTAAAGCTGAATGGGGAAGATTGCCTCTTTACCATAGACTATCTGGGAAGGAGAAGAACATATGGATATTTTGATACTAATCATGTCTGCCCATAAAGTATACTTGATGTGTGAGTCCCATGCCTTCTTATTCTAAGTGAGCATATTCTTGATGATTGTAATCAAGATTTTCTTTGATGATTCTATCAATCCATTACCTTGTGGATAATATGTTGTTGAATGAACCATTTCTCTATTGTAATCTTGGCAGGTCTTTGTTATCGTGGAAAACTTAAAATCCTGTGCATTATCAATAATTATTTTCCTGGGGAATCCAAGCCTTGTCAGAATATTTTCTTCCAAAAATTTAATGTTTTTTGTATCATTTGAAGTTATAGTTGGAAAGCTTCTACCCATTTTGGAAAGTAGTCAATTGCAGTAACGATCCATTTGTGTTGACCACTTGAATTTGGGTGAATTTATCCTATGAAGTCTACTCCCCATTGTTGAAAAGGGGCTTCCACCCCTTTTGAAGTATATTCATTTAAGTATATTTATATTGATAAAGTTAAAAACAGAGGTATAAATATAGACAATGGCACTTATATTATCTTCTTCAATGCCGATAAAGCATAATAAAGTCTAAATATGCACCCAAATCTAATAACTTGGCATCTTTAAGCAAAATAAATTTAGCCAACAAGTGCATGCATACCTCATCCCTCCACATATGACAAAAATATTGGAAATAATTGAGCTCATTCTAAAAAATATACCCACAACAAGTTTTTCAAAGGACAAATAAAGCATAAATCCTCATACAGTTCCAAATACCGTTGAAAGAAGAGTGAACTAAAGACTCAGAGTCCACAAACAAAACTACATGCCAATGTTGTATCCCCTTAAAGAAGAGCCGAGTGCTAAATTTGCACATGATCCCAACATCTCTTGATAAATTAACAATCCCACAACACAAGCTTTGTTATTCTAGAACAATTGTATAAATGGTAGAGACCATTCGAGAAATTGATTTTCACTAGTTGAGCCTTTGAAGGCGGGCTCTCACAGATAACTAACCATGTAAACTATACACCCACACCGAATAAACACTATGCAACCTTGTAATCCATTAACCCTTACCATAAAAAGGCACCCACTATACATTGAACACATGGCCAACTATCTCATGGCGTTGATGCAGGGTGGAGTACAACTAATTTGAGTCATACTAATATAGTGGATTCCTAAAATTCCACTCCTAGTGATGCCATATAGGTCCCAACATCTACAACACAAGTGTCTTGATTTGTCCATATGAAAGTAGAACATCTAGCAAAATCCCACCGTGCATGATTGCTAGGTATTTTCTACTTGATGAACCTTGTCATATTCCTCCAATAGACCAAATACTCATGAAAATAAAAGAGTTTGATATCTAAATATGTTGAAGCACTTAATTGATATCACATAAACCCCAACACTAGATAAAATAATTCCTACTGATTTTCCTTGCCTTAATTTTTTTTCTTCAGCTCACTGATTATTTTATACTTGTTTAGATATATTAACAGAAACAAATAGCGGAAGAAGATGTAGGAAACAAATCAATAACGCATGAACAATTTTCTTCCCTTCAAAATTAGTTTTTCATTGAAATATTCTATGCTTACAATTGCTCCCTTAATGGGAAAATGACCCTGAGAAAAATATACAATAAACTCGGCAAAATCCACCCTTAGAAGATAAAACTCCAGCTATAAATTTGCCCCATAAATATACATGAAAAAACCCATAAATTTTCTACTTCCTACTACCCTGTATGTACAGGTTGCACAAATATGTACAGTACAGTCGATACCATTTTACGGATCCATAATGTGTGTTTGTACGTCGTACAAACTTCTATATAGGATGATTGTCGATATGATCATATAGACTTGTACACCATGCTCTTACGACCATATGTACTGTCTCTCTGTACAACCTCATTGCAAAAACTTCTTTTCATTCTTGGATAGTACGACTGCCTTGCTACTTCCCAAAATGTTGTTTTTCTCTCCTTGACCTATAAATCAGAAAATCCTTCTTCTTCCCATAACTAGATGAAAGTCCTTCTTCACCCCCTTCCACACTTAGATGAAAGTCCTTTTTCACCCAATCAAAGAGATATCATTATCTCCCTCTGTGTGTCTCTTCTGTGTCTTCTCTTATCCCCTTGGCTACCTTTTATACTTTTGGGTTGAAACAAAATCCTAACTCTAATGGTTGAGATTAGATCTCACTTACTTGAGATCGAAAACTAAGATTCAATTAATTAGCTTATATCACCAATGCCCAATACTTAGGAATTTATCCAAAATAACCCCAACTACTTATAAAAAGGCACTCATTTTAATAATTCATTTAATTAAAGTAAATTTCTTAAGTTTCTGAAAGGTATTAGTGACGACTTCCACATTTAAGGCACAAAACCATAGCGGAAGAACCTGTCCTATGCTGAGATGTGAGAAATCTATGTCTCAATAGGACCGCCCATAGAGAATATCCCTCTAGATGATAAACCACCCACTTGGTTGCAAGAATTCTCCCTTGAGTCTTCACATTATAAATATGACTGCAATGTCTATTCCAACTATTGAAATTATGCCTTACTAGTCAATCAACATGAAACATAATATATGTGAGAATCTTAAAGAATCCTCCCCAAAACTCTCAATTTCCAAACAAATAGGAGGCCCTGGTTAAAAGATAAGTTTTCATTGCAAATCAGTGACGCCATTAATCCCACATGAAAACCATAGAAAGCTCCACTCCAAAGGGGATGCAAAGATAATGCATAGTAACACCTTGGCGAACAAAACTCCGAGTTGGAGGGGTTTAGCCAAGAAACCAACCAACTAATAATCAATTTGATCATTAACTACCACCCCTAAGACCTTACGAAAATAGCCAAATCGTCCTTGGTTCGATCAACTGATCCGATATTTGCATGACAAAATAGAACAAATCATCTGTATAATGGTTGTTAACTATATCTAAACCATACAAGAGAGAAATACACTATATGTGCCCATGGATGCTAGCAACTTCATGGGATTACCCAATGTATTTGTTGTCAACACAACAATATAAGGGGCTAGTGGACACCTCTACTACATAGATTGATGCAACAAAACACCTAGGAATAGGGATTTGCACATTAATACAAAAGTTGAGGCATTGGAAAAAATGTGTTCACTATCTAAATGCATAAAGGACCAAATCCACCAAATCCAAAACAACTAATCACTAATAAAAGATCAATTATTCTCACCACATAGGTCTTGTAAAAGTCAATCTTCAATCTTCAATTAAAGAACTTGATAGTAAAACTCCTTAACCCACTCTAATTTATAATAAACATAAAATTACAAATTACCCCAATATAATTAATATCAGTTATAATTGCATCAAGATGTTCTATGCACAACCCAAATGAGTGATATGTGTCACATTTGTAAAGCTTGCATGGCACATGTGAGCTAAAAAAACAAATATAATTATTTTTAGAAAACCAAGCTCATGTCGGCTCTAAGATTAAATTGTCTACATTGTAAATTGACCAAAGTTACGATGGAGCTATGCATTTTCCAATGAAAAGCTATTGGAGAAGATGAATTGAGAAATATCAAGTAAAAAAATTTGGGATGTGATTTATTACTATGATCATTAATGTTTATTAAATATGTTTATATGGATGCCCACTTAACACTATAAAGTAGTGTTTGAGGAATTCATGTACAATACTCTTGAGTGTCAGTGCAACTCTTTTTATATTAGTTTGGTGGAAAAATGAGGGAAAATCATGTTCTTTGAATTGCAGCAGCTGTGCTCAATACGTCTGTTCTCATTATACTTTGCTCACTAAATTTATAGCTTCTTATTGATACTTTTTACAAGATTTGGTAATCATTATAAGTGCCAAGTCATCTCTATTGAAGGTTCAACACCAAAACGAGTTGAATTAAATTGAATTAGTGAAACTTGCTTGGGCGAGTTTGATCACTTCCATGTGCACATGAATTTATCAACACTCACGGAGTTCAATCAATACTTAGCTAGTGTTAAATGAAAAAAGAAAAACAAGAAAAAACAACCTTTATTCTTCTCATTTTTTTTGTTGATATTTTCAAAAAAGGGTTCTTTAAAGTGTCAAAGCCCTTTTTTGAAGATTGATAAATGAGTGTAAAAGAGTCAATATATGAATTATTAAGCTAATTTTATTTGGTGAAATCAATATATAAATTTAATTTCTTAAAATCAACCAACAAAGATTCATCGTAACTCTTGTTCTATGAAGCCCTAGAAGAATCAAATATACTAAAATGCAAACTTTTGTAAAGTCTTAAAATTGAAAAAAAATTGCACAAACAAGCATATGATATTAAATCCGGTAATTAATATTATTTAATATCATTTAACATAAAACTATTTTTGAACATGTTTAATGTAATTTTGATTATCACTAAAAATAACAAATTATAGGTTGAAAAAAATATTTATTAAAAAGATTTTATATATTTTTCTAATTGTAATATTTATAAAGATTCCATGTATCTTTTGAAATAATTAAATTTTAATATTTATAAAGATTCCATATATCTTTTAGTAGAGAAAGAAAAGAACCAGGGTGTTTCTTGTTTTTGTGTATATAAAGAGTTTAACATATTATTTTCGAAATCCAGAGTAGAAGAATGGACAAGCTGTTTCTAATTGTAAACCCGCGGAGGCTTGAATCGCTGCTTAGATAGGTTGGTCCGCGGCTTGAATCGCTGCTTATATAGGTTGGTCGAGCACCTTGAATCATAGGTGAGTGGAGGATGAAAGCACCTCTGTTTGGCATTGAGAGGTGTCCGGACTCTGCTCCTTCCCAGAGCACTATAGAATGGAGCGCAGTGTTGGCTGAACCAGGGCTTAGGTGATTTTGATCCATTGGTCCGGAGCGAAATGTTTATTGAAGAGCTATGATTCACCACTAGAAAAGGGAGCGAGGCCGAGGGTGTTTCTTGAGAGTGCTAGGATTTCGGTAATAACGGGTCCGCTTTTTTTCTAAAGGCTCCAGAGTCAGTATATAAGGTTTATAAGGTTCCAATTGCTACTCCCACCTAAAGATGCCAGGAGGCGCCATAAGGATAGAGGTCCCTATGAGCAGAATGAGACAGTGACTCAAGCAGAAACGCTTTATCCAGGCAAGTCTTAGGGATCAAAGATCCATGTAAAAGTTCCTTCAATTATTCGAGTTGATAATATGCAGGTTTAAGGTTTAAAATATTATGATTTTTGAACTCCAGAGTAGAAGATTGCAGAGCGAGCAACGGCATCGGCCAGGCTGGCGCGTTCAACTATCCTCTCCTGTTGGTTTCTCTTTTACCGATAGCCTTTGAAATCAAATCTTTGATTCAAACAGTAACTGTGGTTGGTTCTGTGACTACGCTATCTGGCGGATAAAATCGCAGCACGGTAACTCAAACAGTTGGTTATTGAAGTTAAATAAATTATTCTGCGACAAACAAGCGCACTAACTCAGAAACATGAAATAAAATCTTTGTTCCCATAGCCATAAGAATAGCCCACGCAAATTGTTGAAGCAAGGTCAAAATTAAGGGTTGATGCAGATTTAGGAAGAATGTTCTCAAGGACAAATGGTGGCCAAACTCTTTAAAAAATTTCTTTTCGGCATATGTCTCACCATTCTTCCGAATAGTGCTCTCCATCCCATCTTTCTTTGTTCGACCTTTATTGTTTTCGATTTAGTTTATTGTAAAATAAACCCACAAAAGAGTCCGGTTGTAACCATCTTTCATTCATCCCATTGTTCTTTCATTCGTTACTGTGTCTCTCCTTCCATCCTTTGACCTGTGGCAGCATTTTTCTTTAACATATTCTCTTTATTTGCTAAATTTTAAGCTGGCTGGCGTTCAGGGCCAAAACCCCAACTCCATGCTTATTAGGCATTCACGTTCTCACTGTGGGAGTTTTGTGTCTGGCATCGTTCAATCATCCCATAGCTCTGTCATTCATTACAGTCTCTTGCAGTGCTCCCATCCCGTGACACGTGGCATCAATTTCCTTGCCATCTTTTTCCCTCTTTTGCCAAATTTTGAGCTGGCTGAAGTTCAGGGCCCTGGCTGTTGTTTATTATCTTCATTGTGAACTGGGCCGACTTGTTGAAGGGGTTGTTATACGATTTTTTTGTTTATTTTATTGCTTGTAGGTTACTTTAATCATAAAGTTGGCTGATTACCTCATCTTCTTATGTCTCCAACATGGGTCATTTGGGTCACCATATGACTAATTATAGTTTTGAATTTGCTTTTCATGTAAATGGAATATGCGTAATGTATTTATATGCATCAATCATGGAGTATAGTGTCATTCATGAGTGCTCCATTCAACATGTATACATATTGCATGGGCTTCTTCTTTTGCACAATAATTATAGAGCTCCATACATAGTTTAGATTTCTATGATCTCTTCATCAAGAGCAAGTGGACTCCATCATCAAGTACAAAGGTACATGCAAGCTCGAACATGATTATATTGATAAATATGGTGTTGTCATTGATGACAACATTAATGACAAAGGTTATGTGTGGATGGCAAGAGATGACAAAGCACACAGACATTGGATGTGGGCTTTGGAGCCATTGAAACACCTAGTGGGCCAAATGACCCAGTTTGTGGTCATTTGGGTATGATGTGGCTCATGGGTATATGAATGACCTTGACATTATATATGATGACCCCATTGCTTGTAGTATCTTGGACCATGCAAAATTTATGGTCATGTCTTGGAGACTTGGGTCTTAGAACCCATACACATGATGGTATGGTCATACTTTGCTTTTGGTGGCTCTTGCATGGGTGAATGTTGCCTTTGCGATTTTGAAGAAGTCCATTTCAGCTCTTATCTTGATGATGAAACCCTTGTGTCAATTGGAACCCTTGAAGTGTTTGAAGCTCATTACACCCTGAACAAATTAGATGATGACATGGCAAACACACCTTGAACCAATTAAATGATGACATGGTTGTGTGAACATCAAGCAAGGTCAGCCTCCTTATGAAAATCTGTGTATAATATAATATAAACATATATATATATATATATATATATATATATATATNGACATGTCGGCTCCAAACTAAAATGGAAAATCAATATAAATAACCTACCACGTTTTTGGTTTATTAAAAATGTGAGGGAGCACTAGATGAGATTTGAAATTCGAATGCCCTCTGAGGTAGAATTCGCTGAAAACAAAGAAGATTTTTTTGGTGGCAGAAGCTGAAGTCAAGCTTTGACAGTGCTCTGAAATTTCGGTGATTGAGCTCAGCAATTGAGGAAAATTTGTATGGACTGAAGTAGCCAAGGGTCACATCTTGTGGAAAAATCTTTTGTTCTTTGCAAAGAGATGACCATCTGCTTTTAGACTTGTCTTGGGGCTCTCATCAACACACAATCAGTCCATACTTGGACAATCGTAACACTAACATACACAGTCCCGAGTTTGATACTGTGGGTGGTTTCTTCCTCAGACAAACCACCGAAATATTGATAGCATATACACAAGCCTGAGTTTGGTAGTTTTTACACATTATCCAAGTTTGAAAATGATTGAGGTGGTGTCTAAACAGTCTACAATCTTATCCAAGTTTGAAGGGAGATGCTAACTACCCTAAGCCCGAGCTCATGAAGTGATCAACAACCCTGAAGTTTTGCTACTTGAAGACTATACACAGTCTGTCTTTTAGGGCTTCTTCCAAAACATACACAGACCAAGTATGATGGAGTCCACAATGTAATGCACAGTGGAGTTGATAGTGCTTGAGTTCATTCTCAGGTTGGCTTGACTTGGACACTCTTCTAAGCATCTACACAGTTCTAGTGAGGACAGTGTTTGGGGGCTCTTCCTAAGCATTTAGACAGTCCCAAATAGCCCTAGAAGTTGACATGTTGATGATGAGGCCTAAGCATGAACATGACAGTCCATGATGATAGCCTTAGAAGCTGTTGATGAAGTACAAGGCTGATACACAGTTAGAGTGACACACAGAGCAAGGTTGATGCCCAACTTAAGAATATGCCAACTCTTGCTTGGTGAGTGGATGACAACTCAAGTATCGACAGACCAAGTTTGGACTTGTGTTGGGCTCTTCCTCTCAGTCAATACACAGTCTAAGTCTAAGTACAATGAAGAGTGACTTGAAGAAACATCCTAGTGACAAGAAGACATGACCAATGATAAATGATGATAGTGATGAGGTGGCAGTGATACCTTCGGCAGAAGACATGATGATGATGTGATAGTAAGGACAAACTGATGACATGTTGTGACATAATTGACAAATTGGCAGAGGTGAATATTGACATGACAGTGATGATGTGTTTGTGATAATTGTGATGTATGAGATGTAATGTGACAGATATGTACTTGTAATACAAGCTGGGTCTTGTACATGCTTTCTTAGTAGGATCTAAGAAAAACTAGGCAGGGTCCTATATAAGGAGTTGGCATTTTTTGTTTTAGTAGGTGCTGAATTGCCATCATGGTCGTAGCCGTTTGAAATACAAAAAAATTACAAATATTATATCTGCGTCTCTTGTGCAATGAGTTGATGATTGTCACGTCCCCATCCCTCAGACCGGTGAAGAGGACGTGACGAACATCAAACACGACCGGGCAACCGCCCCATGAACATAATCAAAAGTAATCAATGCTGGAATTAAATCTTACAAGCATACACAGATGCAGAATGAATCAACATTCAGCGGAAGCAACACACATACATTTCTAGCATAAACATGTTCATCATAATTCATTTTTCATCAATATAATTGCAGAGATAGAAGAGCAGCACTTATCTGTGGATGAAGAACTCGCCCGCAACCAGCTACGTCGCTGCAACGTTCCACCCAACCATAGGCCAGCTTGCTCATCAATCTCTCAGCAACGCTGCCACCCCCGAGCTGGGCATGATTCCTCCAGGATAAGGGTCATTACAAGCTTACACATAGCCGAGGGACACAACCAGCCAAACCAAACACAGCTGGGTTTAACAGGCCTTCAACAACAGCCAAGCCAGCACATCCCAAGGGGACAACCACTGCATACCAGCAGCAAAACAAACCCTTCACAGCCCTGTGAAGAAGCCAACAACCGGGAATGATCCCCAAACCAAAGGTGAGACACAGCTCCAGCCTCCAAGGCAACTCAGAGTTGATTTTGGCCCTAACGTGGCCAAAACAACTCAGCTGCAACCCAAAACGGGGTACCTCAGCAGCCACAACACACAATGAAATGACAACGGCATTCCACGATTCCAAACAGGGAAATTCAACCAACAACACTCACAATTCCTCAATGGAACGTCTGGGCAACATCACACAGTCCACAACGGAGGAGAGGCCAGCTCTCAGCGTGGACAGAGGGAAATTCAACCAACGGGTTGGAAATCCACAGTGGCCCAAAACGAATTTGAGCACCACGGCCAACAAAACGTAAGGAAGACCACAGTCCCAAAACGAAATCAGTGAGCATGGCTCACAACATGAAAACGACTCCGGCAGCATCCAACAGTCGTGGAAGAAATGACAGCAGCCCCAAATCGTGGGTGAAAATCAACAGCAAGCAGAAATCGTGGATTAAAAACCACGGTCTGGGCACATACCAAGAGAATTCGGGCCCTTGAGGCCGTTCTACCTGCTCGTTGCGTGCACAACCAAAGAAGAGCCGCGACTGGTGTGCGAGGAGGAACAAAACGTACAATCCCAGCCTGCGCGTGAGGAAGAACTAACCAGGCGTGAGAGCAACCGACCATGGGGAGAATGAAGACCAGCGTGAGGGAAACGAGAGTTCTCTGCTGGGCATGCGTACTATCCAAACTGACAGCAGCCTGCCAAACCCACGTTTTTCCATGCCCACGTTTCCTCATGCAATAACTGCTCCCAACTAACAAAGTCAAGACATTGAAGAGGTTGGAGAGGTTGGGTAAGACAAGAAATGTGACTAACAAACAAAGGTGGCAAAACAAAACAAAACAAAAGTGATAAAACATGGGTTTTTTTCCCATAACCAAGGTTTGACATCCCCCACCCCTTATCCTTTGGAACCATGCCCTTTTCATTCAACGTTGCACTGCTGTAGCTGGTTGTGGGTTTATTTTATTTGATGTGCATGTTTACATGATGCCGAATTATAATGTGCCTTATAGCACGACATACCATCGGCAATTATCCCTATTGCCGAAACATACAAAACCAAATCGATGGTGGGGCTTTTTCCTTTAGCTCCTCACCACGATTAATTACATTATATACATCATGCAAACGGGGTCAAAACCGGGGTCATTACATTCCCCTCCCCCTTGGAATAACACCGTCCTCGGTGTTCCATTACATATATACAATACATATACATATACAGTTGCACATCAAAATTCCAAAATTGCAGATCTGCCCCACGTTCAATCATCTACTTTGAATGTTCACGACCAAGCCTCTCAGCTTTCACGGACTTGTTCTGCTGGTTCTCAGCTTCTAGCTGATCCCGAAGTCTAGGAACTTTGTGGCTATTGCCCTCATCATGTTCCCTCATTGGGCAGTCCCGACGTAAATGATGTCCTCCGCATCTCCAGCATTTCACTGGCTGCTTCATCTTTACCTGCTCAATTTCCTTTGAGTCTTCATGCGTGGACCGTTTCTTATCGGGTCGCTTGGACAATTGTCCCATTGCTGATCTACCTTCCTTTCCCTTGCCGATTGCTCCCAGAAGGCTCTTCACCTCCCTTTGCAAACCAATAGAGTCTTGCAAAATCTAGTGGTTCATTTCACTTTGCCTTCTCTTTATCTTGAGCATCTCCCCAAGATTCTCTTGGGTCTTGGCAATCATTTGAAGGAGACTTCCAGCCAAGTCCAACAACTTTTGATCTGCTGCCATAATCAATGTGCACCACCTGGTCTCACTTTTCTCACCTGTGAAATGCACCATTGAAAGTTTATCAGACCAAGCAGAGTATAGGCATCAAAATCAGTTAGTTAATTACCCAATTGGCATGACAGTCCAAGTTCCATTAAGGAAACTTTCATATTTTTCATGCCTTCCCCAACAGGCACATGAGCTCCTTCATGTCCATTCCTGGGCAGGGAATTAACTATTCCAGCATTCACAATTTACTTATGTAAATACACACATTTCGTTCTCAATCATACATGCATTCAACAGTCCTTTGTTTTCACAATGCATAAACACACACACACACACATATATATATATAATCAAAAGGAAAAAGAGAGCAGTAAGAGTTTTTCTCCTCTTTGTTTTGTTCCATCCTGGAACCCACACCATCGCTATGGCTTTTCATGCTCTCAGCCTCTTTCACTTCACCGTGAATGCTGGACCAATCTCTCTTGGTCATGACACTTAGTGTCTTTGGTCTATTCCAGACCTCTAAACCATGGAGTCTCTCCACATGGTTTTGTCTCGGCTGCTAGGACTCCCCCGTCTTACTAGCACCTTTTTCATTACCGCTCGTTCTGAGCTTTCCAGGACAGTCACATGTCCACATGCATCTCTAGGATGCTCTCATAGTCTTCACTCCCATCGATACCTATATCCAATCATTGAATAGATTCACATGTTTAGTTTACTCTCATCAGTTTTATCTCTAAAGCAAGAGTTTAAAACATCATAACCAAATCATATACACATGTATATTCATAAGCAAAATAATCCAATACTTATCTGTATTGTACGTTTCCTCGTTCGTCCACAGGATCCTGCTTCGCTTTGCAAGCCTTGGGATCGCCTATGGACTTAGATGTTAGGTCAGCACGTAGGATTCTCCTCAACATCAAATAATTAATGTCCAGCCAGTACATAACCATGTCAACTGGGCTTGGAACTTTATCATGACCATTTCTAGGTCTAGGATCTACTATGGATCCTTAGGCATTCACAGCCCATCTTATACTTATGTCAACAATGACACATACACTTATACCAACCATACACTTATACCAACATACACTTATATCAACAACAACCCTTACCCCGCAACCCCTCACAACAACCATTTACCATTTTACCTTTACCTGTAGCCTGTCAACCCAAGCAACACAAGCAATACAAGCAACTCATTAGCATTATTGCTCAAAAGCTGTAATCACATTCCATATCATTCACTATCAAGTATTGAGACACCAGGAGTGCGCCCACTCCCTAGAGTGTAATCAATATTGAAAATCCTTTCATGACTCGACATCGGAAAAGTGTGCACCCATTCCCGGTGTGTGCCATGCAGGCCCTATTCATACTCAAGCAATCGGTCATCATGGAAATAAATCAAACATGTTCTGCATATGGTAATTTAATAATTAAACATGCATATTCATAGCAAGGGTCACATAACACTTATCCATTTGCCGTCGCCGTATGCCTTTATATCTGTTAGGCACCGTCAAGGAGTTGGGAAAGGATGAACGCTAAGCTAGTGAGCTCGCTGCAGAGCTAGGAACACCTACACCAGAACTAGCCTGACTTCTAAGACACCCAAACACACCCAACACAAGGAATCAGTCCCTTCTCTGCTACTCAGTCCCTCAGGCCCTGCATTCCCTTCTAGTGCTATCCCGGGGTTGTGGAGAAGAAAGTCAGCCCTCTAGCTCTGTCTGTGTGGTTTCCAATCACCAGGTTTAAGCAAACCAAGCCCCCATTCATGCTCCCAACACAGTTCGTATCCACACATGTCTTACCGACATAACACATACCATCTCACTCATGTTATTACCAAACATGCAGTGCAGATGATACATTCCAAAATGTCTAACGGCGTTTCACCCGAAACCCATTTCCAGGGAAAACCTTCCCATGATGTTTGGCTTCTGCAGGCCATCACACATGATCTTCCTGCAGTGTGTACTCCTGACACATTCATCAAATAGCCAAACAGTCAGTCATTGCCTGATACTACAATCCTGATTGATCATTCCATAACCAAGCAATGACATTAGCAATCAAATTCAATAAGAATTTGCAATTCTATCTACTACAGAAATTGACTTGCTCAATTGTGGGTTTCTTGTAAGCAGCATTACTATGCCCATTATAATTTATGCTTACTATCATAACATAAATACCCACTTACCATGTGTCCCTCCTGACACAATCTCACACAAGCCAACAGTGATTAGTAGTCGTTAGCACTTTCTTAAATCCGAAATCCACAATTCAAATTTAACAACCCGTACCAACTAATTTTCACAACTATGAGACTTCTTCTCATAAATGGTAGATTCTGGCATTGGTCAGGGTCTTACCTCTCACTGCCATGCTCGAAATAATCTACCTGAAACATGAATTTCAACCAACCAAACACAATCTTGTGCAAGCCAATAGTGACTAGTAGTTGTCAGCAGTTTCTTAAATTTGAAATTCATAATTCAAATATAACAAGCTCTTTCACATGGTAGATTCTGGCATTGGTTAGGGTCTTACCTCTCAACGCCATGCTCGAAATAATCTAACAACCTACTATGCATCTCATATGGTAGATTCTGGCAGTGGTCAGGAGCTTACCTCTCACTACCATGTTCAAAAGAATCTACCTGAAACATGAGCTTTAATCAACCAAACACTTGGTAAGTCTGGATGCATATAACCTTTTCATTGCTACAACCATCACTGAAGCATTCTCAGAATTTATAAAATTCAAATACTTCAAAGGTTAGTCACATCAATATCATCAAAGCTCATTTACTTCATGCAATCATCATCATGCTAACATTGCAAGGTGTAGTCATATCATTCATGCCATGAAAGGTTTAGATACTCCTTACTTCACAAGCGTATCATTCATACCACCTTGCTCTTCAATAGAGCATTTCTGGCGGCCAATTGATCATGACTATCCTGCATTCATAACAGCCTTCTAAACAGTTCCAGAATTATCATTAATTCACCATTTCAGTCATTAGTTAGTCCGCATATCACATGCATTCATCTCAATGCATTCATGCAATGCATCACAACATTTGCACCTTTACTTAGGCAATCAGTCACTCACACCCTTCATATGCATACATTCAATGCATAACAACAAGATTCATAAAATATTCTTAATGCATGTCCATTCAACGCTACCTTGCATTGATTCATGAATACTATGCATTCAACCATACCATGGCCTAACCATGACTACCTCATATAGGATGCATTACTATAATCAATATCATTAACATGTATGAGCATGACACCTTTCTACATTCCAATATTCACATGGTATGAGGTCTCTTACCTTTACCATTCCATGGAATTTGTCATAAGCAAACTCTTATCTGCATGGGTCTTACTTACACCCTTGACATGACCAATTTGGTTGGTCCTTGCAGGAGATTGCAGAATCCGCTCACCAACTTTCACCTTGGACTTGTTGCTTTACCCCTTCTTCATAGGGTTGCTGGTCTCATTCATCAGCATCAGCAACATATTCATCCGTGTCCATGTCATCGTTGGTTTTTCCACTAATGCCAACATCAAAACAATGATTATCATTAGTGGTTCATTATATATATATATATATATATATATATATATTCCAATATTCTTACCAATCATGCAATATCCTATGCATGTAAGACATATCCTCATGCATTTCAAGCATAAACTTAAGAAATGTAGTTATAATCAACAAGATAGGGTTTAATGAAAACTTCCCTTTCAAGTCCCTCATCTTCTCATGGAATTCCTTTTTCCACACAGCAGCTGGGTGACTTCGTAGTCTTTGCTGCCCCTGGGCATGCAACTGTCCAGATTTGTTCATTTGATAACAGCGGCCATCACTAGCACTTTGCTGCTCCATGCTTAGATTCCGGTCACTTATCCTTGTTCCTTGCTGAATAAGCTTTCCAACGCCTATTCACATGCGCCATTCCGACCTCGTATGTGGAAACCACACCACTTCTAGGAATGAGGACTCCCATCAAATCTTTGGATTTGACACACAGCTGCATTTTGGTTGCCAACTTCAACCATCTCACTTCCATTGCATCATTCATCCTTTGGGTTTTACTAGTTTTCCCAAAACATAGGATTCTCTTTTCACAAGAATGACTATCTCAAGGGACGACGGGGGTCAAGGGGGCTTGCCCCCTTTTGGCTTCTGCCACTGCAGGGCGGGTCGAGGGCAGCGCCCTCGTTTTTTTTTTTTTTTTTTGGTAAAACATTGGTTTTTGCGCAATCTGGCACATTAGATCGCTGCCATTTTCTCGCTTTTCAGCCCATGAGAATCCCTGAAAAACCACTGAAAAATTCCACTAAAACAGTCGAAATCTGCTTGAGTAATCCCCTGGGAATTTCAAAATTTCCTTGCACAGGATCGGCTCCCAAACCAATTTCACAGCCGCAGAATCGGCTCTCGGAAGCATCAGCACATCCGATGAATCGGCTCTCGGAAGCATCAGCACATCCGCTGAATCGGCTCCCGGAAGCATCAACACATCCGTTGAATCGGCTCCCGGACCATTCTCCCTCTTGCGGCTTGAACGTCGGGCGTCGGCAGACTTTTGGATCGGAAGCCTTAATGCTTCTGCTTCCGCAACGACGGCTCACAAAAGTCTGAATCCTTCCGATCTGTGAACTGTCTCGACCGGAATCGGAAGTTTTCTTACATCGGACGTCGGCTGACTTCTTGCATCGGAAGCCAAATAACTCTGGCTTCCGCAACGGCGGCTCCTCGGAAGCTCCAACCTTCCGCAACGTCGGCTCCTCGGAAGCTCCAACCTTCCGCAACGTCGGCTCCTCGGAAGCTCCAACCTTCTGCAACGGCGGACGGAAAACTTCACCAGTTCTCCCGCAACGACGAACGCCCACTTCGCCGGCTCTTCCGATTTGGCACTTAGAACCACTTGACAGTCGGACGTCGGCGGACTCTCGTAACGTCGGACGTCGGACCACTTTCCCTTCCGATTGGTGAACCAACTTCGAGCCTTAACCCTTTTGACGCGTCAGCGATCGGAGGAATCTCCCATCGGAAGACTTGATGGTTTGGTCTTCCGCAACAGCGGACAGGAACTTTGCGGAACCTTCCGCAACGGCGGACGGGAACTTCGTGAATTTTTCCGCAACGGCGGAAGTCAATTCCTCCAATGGCCTGATTGTTCCATACTTTGCCGAATTTTTGAAATTTCCACGTCAGCTGTCGGATGAATTCCACATCGGATGCCGAATCCCTTAGCCGTCCGCAACGGCGGATGGGAGAACGTTAAACCTTCCGCTACAGCGGAAGTCAATTCCGCCAATCCTTCCGACGGTTCAAGCATTTAGGCGATTTTTTTGGAAACTTGCTGCTGCTCTGCTGATCAGAGAAGGTGATTCTACCTTCTGTCACTGCATCTTCTTGGCCCATAGAGGCCCATTGCTGCAACCCAGAGCTCTGATACCATACTGTCACGTCCCCATCCCTCAGACCGGTGAAGAGGACGCGACGAACATCAAACACGACCGGGCAACCGCCCCATGAACATAATCAAAAGTAATCAATGTTGGAATTAAATCTTACAAGCATACACAGATGCAGAATGAATCAACATTCAGCGGAAGCAACACACATACATTTCCAGCATAAACATGTTCATAATAATTCATTTGTCATCAATATAATTGCAGAGATAGAAGAGCAGCACTTATCTGTGGATGAAGAACTCGCCCGCAACCAGCTACGTCGCTGCAACGTTCCACCCAACCATAGGCCAGCTTGCTCATCAATCTCTCAGAAACGCTGCCACCCCTGAGCTGGGCATGATTCCTCTAGGATAAGGGTCATTACAGGCTTACACATAGCCGAGGGACACAACCAGCCAAACCAAACACAGCTGGGTTTAACAGGCCTTCAACAGCAGCTAAGCCAGCACATCCCAAGGGGACAACCACTGCATACCAGCAGCAAAACAAACCCTTCACAGCCCTGTGAAGAAGCCAACAACCGGGAATGATCCCCAAACCAAAGGTGAGACACAGCTCCAGCCTACAAGGCAACTCAGAGTTGGTTTTGGCCCTAACGTGGCCAAAACAACTCAGCTGCAACCCAAAACAGGGTACCTCAGCAGCCACAACACACAATGAAATGACAACGGCATTCCACAATTCCAAACAGGGAAATTCAGCCAACAGCACTCACAATTCCTCAATGGAACGACTGGGCAACACCACACAGTCCACAACGGAGGAGAGGCCAGCTCTCAGCGTGGACAGAGGGAAATTCAACCAACGGGTTGGAAATCCACAGTGGCCCAAAACGAATTTGAGCACCATCGCCAACAAAACGTAAGGAAGACCACAGTCCCAAAACGAAATCAGTGAGCATGGATCACAACATGAAAACGAATCCGGCAGCATCCAACAGTCGTGGAAGAAATGACAGCAGCCCCAAATCGTGGGTGAAAATCAATAGCAAACAGAAATCGTGGATTAAAAACCACGGTCTGGGCACATACCAAGAGAATTCGGGCCCTTGAGGCTGTTCTACCTTCTTGCTGCGTGCACCAACCAAGGAAGAGCCGCGACCAGTGTGCGAGGAGGAACAAAACGTACAATCCCAGCCTGCGCGTGAGGAAGAACTAACCAGGCGTGAGAGCAACCGACCATGGGGAGAATGAAGACCAGTGTGAGGGAAACGAGAGTTCTCTGCTGGGCATGCGTACTGTCCAAACTGACAGCAGCCTGCCAAACCCACGTTTTTCTATGCCCACGTTTCCTCATGCAATAACTGCCCCCAACTAACAAAGTCAAGACATTGAAGAGGTTGGAGAGGTTGGGTAAGACAAGAAAGGTGACTAACAAACAAAGGTGGAAAAACAAAACAAAACAAAAGTGATAAAACATGGGTTTTTTTCCCATAACCAAGGTTTGACATCCCCCACCCCTTATCCTTTGGAACCATGCCCTTTTCATTCAACGTTACACTACTGTAGCTGGTTGTGGGTTTATTTTATTTGATGTGCATGTTTACATGATGCCGAATTATAATGTGCCTTATAGCACGACATACCATCGGCAATTATCCCTATTGCCGAAACATACAAAACCAAATCGATGGTGGGGATTTTTCGTTTAGCTCCTCACCACGATTAATTACATTATATACATCATGCAAACGGGGTCAAAACCGGGGACATTACAATGATTATGTTTTTACTTGATGAATGAGTTGATTATTGAAGCACAGTCTATTGGTGAATACAATGTTGAATTGAATGTGAAATGATGACTTAAGTTTTAGAGTTTGAAGAAGTTAAAATTGAAGTAAGTTCAAGCTCACTGATTCAGCCCCCCCTCTCGGTGAGCCATTGTGTCTAACACATATAATGTCTAGGGGTCATCACATGTGTGGGTTCTAAGACCTAATCAAGTCATAGCCCACCTGGTGCTCCAAAGCACACACCAACAATGAATGGTCTCCAATGCCCAAATTATCACGTCTTGCTTGCCATGTCATCAACCTTAATTACTTCTTTGTCATTAATGGCTTGTCATCAATGACACCATGCTCAACAAACTCCCCCTTTGTCATTGATGGAAACACTTCTTCAAATACTCTCCCCCTTTGACATTAATGACAAAGGGTCCAACACTTATCCATCAAATGCTTCACAATGCCCAAAAAATATTGTATTCTTGAACACTTATGAGATCATGCAGAAATAATTGCTTCCTCTTTCATATCATCTCTCCCCCTGTCAATCAACACTCTTATTTTGGCTACCTTTGTCTTTGTCATGTCATGGCTGTCACAAATCACTGGTTGTCTTTGTGATATTAGCCTTTAAACTCTGCAAGTAAATCAGGTTGTCATTACCAAGCTGTCACATTCAACTATCAATGTCATGCTCCACATGAGACAATGCTTGGTCTTCTGTTGTTCCATCTTGTAATTTTACTGAACTTTATTGATGGTATTCTCCCCCTATCAATGATATCATCAAAAGTATGCTTATGTCGAGTTCTGATCATATGTTGTTCTTGTCACTTTCCTTCAAGCTTGTTGAAGGATCTCTTGGCTGCTCCCCCTAACACAACTATTCCTTATTGTTCATGAGTGCTGCAAGACTGCTTCATTCATAGTCCAGATCACATGATACAAACTATGACTTTGAATACTTTCATTCTACATGAGATTTGTTACACAGTCTTGAGTAAGACATTTCATAAAAAGGAACTCCATTAAATTATTTACGCAGTCCTTCACATACCCAAGGTCAAGCTCCCACTTAGTTCTCAGACTAGGTCAGAGATAAAATGAAAAACTTCATGTGTATTATGCTACTGCAAATGATTTTCTGAACTTCAAACTTCAATTGTTTATTGTGTATTCTTCATCTGTGTGCTTCTTTAGTCAGTCATTGTACCCACAATTCAGAGTTCTTCCTTCAACTTCTGTTGTACCTGTGGCTTTGCTACTGTCCATCTAGTGACCCAAAATTTAGTATACTAAAAGATTGCAACTTCATCTCTTTGGCATACTTGAGATCCCCATTTTTTTTGTAATGCAAAATGTCTTAATCGAGATAAAATTTTACTTGAACATGTTTCCTAGATCAGACCTTATGTTCACTATAATTTCTTAGATCAATACTAGTATAATTCCTTTAGCTGCCTTTCTAAGTTTTCTTCTGCTAGTAGAATATAAGTTTGTGAGATAAGAGTTCTTCCTTTGGACCTTTTATTGTCTTTGATAAAATCTTGTAAAGAGATCGAGATTAACCTTAATATCCTTTCTTTTGTCTTATTAATCCAAGTATATTTGGATGCTTTTGAAGCCATCATGAAATCAGAGTTTTTCAGTTTCTTTTGAGTTTAGTGTTTGTCAACTGAAAACCAAGGTAGAGAGAGTCTCTATACCACCAGTGGATAGGAAGTTAATACTCCAAGTAACACTTCATTGACAATCATCTAGTAAATTCATAAAAGGTAAGCATGCATTAGGAATAATATGCCATGTTGCTTTACTTCATTTGCTTCAACTACTACCTCTACCATAATTTCTTCTTTTTGCTTCTTGGCTCCCCCTATCAACAATGAACATTCATACTTGTATAACGATCCAAGGACTTGTTTCTCTGTTTGGAGTAACCATCATTTACCTTTGAGTCCATCCTCCAAACTCCATGAACTCAAAGTATGCCAAGGTCTTTAAAAGTCCCAAGCTTGGCTTGCCACATGGTAGCCATCTTCTTTACACTGATCAACTTCATTCACATTCAACAAAACATTCTCTACTCAGTATGCCACATTAGCCATCTTCTTTACATTGATTTGGAAAATGGTATTCCAAATATACTCGAGGGGTACGAGGAATATGTCTGAATTTACTCAGAAGTGGTTCTCATAGTGACGTGTGGGCTAGATGGAGTCGTGGGGTTGTGTTCAACACTACACCAACAAGGGTGTAGCCTAATGGGGCCCCACAGTCACTTTCTAGTAGTTCCTGCTTCACTTGCAGAATTTCCCCACTAACAAGTATTTTCGAAAAGTGTCGGATTTTCACTTGGGGAATTTAATTGGAGTGTGAAACTAATTACTAGTCACTCCAATCCCTTTTTGATTGTCCCACCGATCCAACCAACAACCCGCAGTGGTCACAAGAGAATACGAGAATTGAAGCCTTGTTTATTTTAAGAGTTTTAAAATTAAATATGAGTTGTTTAAATCACATACTCTCGTTACCGAGAACACAACCAGATTGGTAATTTTTACTTAAGGAATTAAAAGAAATTACAAAAAAAAGCTGAAAAAATAAAAAAAGTGCAAATTCCCCCTGGGGGGATGGGGTGTGGGCACTTGGCTTCCCACTTGGATTTGTGAATAAAATTCTTTGGAAGAAATCTCGTGTCTTTGTTGCTATATGGTGATTTGCTTCCATGCTCAATAGCTGCTCAAGTTTGGCGAGGACAAAGAAGCAAACTTCTTTGCTTTGGTGAGATTTGTGGTATTTTTGCCATAGATTTTGTGAGTTTTCATTTTTGTAGTTAAGAACTTTATGTTTTTCTTCGTTGAAGTTTATGAATTCTTGGCTCATCATATGAATCTCACATTCTTTTTAGTTGTGTAGCAAAGATCTCTCAAGTTGCAGGTTGCTTGAATTGGAGAGTGGGATTCATCGGTTGGATGCCCCACTTCTTCAAAATTTGAAGAGCAAAGGGCATTCTTCTTCATTTCTAATTTAAATTTCTGCATATTTATTTTATCATATTCACATTTTAAATCCTTTTAACTACTTTCAATCTTGAATACTTTGAAGCTAGTTACTTGATAAATTTTGTAGAAATTTTGTACATATTTTTCACAAACACTCATAGTGCTCCAAAGTGATTTTGGGCATTTTTACCACTATTTTGCTTGCTGGTTTTTAGTAGGTTTGTGACAGAACAAAGGGAAACTCTGCCAAATTTTAGTCACAAAACACTGCAAAGGCTACCTATGGAGCTAGAGAGGTAAAGGTTGTTGGGAGCCTCGTGGCACTTAGTGTCCACCTGTTGAGTGGCCAACTATCTTTGGGATTGAATTGTGGAGCTAGAAGGAAACCTTGTGTTCTTTTCTTGAGCACCCAACGATCTCTCTCAAATTGAAAGAGATAAGTGTCTCGGGTAGTCACACTAGCTAATATTTGCAGGTATGTTTCACACATTAATTCCCCAAAGCTAAAGTGAGACTTATAACGAAATAAAATTTACAAGACCACTTGCAAAACATTGCTCTCTTGTTTCATTCTCACATTTACTTTCAAAGTGATTTTTAGTTCAATTTATTTAAATTTTCAGAGCAAGTTAAATTTCATGGTTACATTTTATTTAATGCTTGGAAACGCAGTGAACTTGTCGGGTGAGAGCTCCTCTGTCTTCTCAACAAATCTCTTTGTTTGACTTCTCTCTTGTCTGTATCTCTCGTATACATGTAACCTCTCCACCAAATTTTCTTTTAACTCAATGGCTAAGCAAAAACCCTAACCCTTACTATGGATCCATGGATGAGATCCTCTCGTGAGATCAATGGCCAAGATTAGATTAGCCATCACTTAAATTATTTCACTTTTCAGTTTATAAAAGTGATTCATTAAGTCAAAATCAAATTAGAATAATTAATGTATTTTCCTAAGTCCAAACTTAGGAAAATCACATTAAATACATTTGGCTTCCAGTTTAATGTCTTCCTAGCATGCAATGACACATGCAATGCTAGAAGACCTTCCTTGTTGCCACTTTCTAACAAGACTCGATCATTAGAACACCTTTCACCACTTTGGGGGAAATTTTGAGGGAAAAACTCATAATTAAAATCACTGAAAATGAATTTTAATTATCCAAGGGAAAAAACACTCGATGAAAGGATGTTCGTATGATAAAGTCCTAGGCAATCAAGTTTTACAAAAAACTTGTAGAATTTTCAGCACTCTCCCAACCCGGTTTCCAACTCCGTTTTAAACATTGTTTAATGCCCAACCCAATTTAACATTCTATTGCAAATTAGATTTTTCTCATAAACAATATAGGAATGAAACACAGGAAGAATTTCTACAACTTTTATGACCAGCAAATAAAACACATTCACACATAAATATTCAGACACATAAATTTTTGGTCCAATGAACCAGGAAAAACCCCAACCTTCGGGGAAAACCTGTGAGAGAGAAAATCTTTATTTATCTTTGAAAAATACAGCAGTAGAAAAAAAATCAGTCACAACTTATCTCAACCGGAAGATAAAAATTATGCCTCTAATTTTGTGCCAAACCCAGAAAAACCAAACCCATAAATTTTCTGTTTGCGCCCTCCTCGTTTTCCATGCTGCTGTACGGACTATATGATTGTTGTACGACCTGTACTGTATGGTACTGCCTCAAAAAAAATGATGGCTGCATTTTCCTTGGGATTCGTGCCCAAACTCAAATCCTCAAAATCTGTACCCAAAATATCTGTCTCGAAACTCATGCATAAATTTCTGCATCGGGATCCGTGCCATGCAAGGAATTCGTACTTTATGGACAGTACAATACAACAACAATAAATGCACTTGCTGTTGCCTTGATTTTCGTGCCAAGTTGCTATACTTGCCTCCTCGATTTGCGTGGAAAAGGAAAAATTGCTCCTACTGCGTTTTTCTCTCTTTCTTAAAAAAATGTCTCTCTCTTTCTCAAAATGCAAAAAAGTGCCTCTCCACTTGGAAAATTTTCCTTTTAGGTAAAAAAAATCAGGGTCAGTGAAAAGCCATCTAATCCAAGGGGTCATATTAGATTAGAGGAGTGGTTGTGATAAAATCACTTTTCTCCACAAATTAAAAATTAATTCACTCACTTTTTAAATTTTTACTTAAAGTAAACTTTATTCTCTAAAGTGCGTTTAATGCTCATCTCAAGTCATTAATATAAAGTCCAAGTGACTTAACCCCTTTTTATAGTGACTTAGGCAAAAGTCACTTAGGGAACAACTGCAAGGTATACAATTCAACACTCCCTCTTACAGAGGAAGTTGTTCTTCACCACACCTAACTTGTCTCTGAAATGAATAAACTTGCCTCTTCTAAGAGACTTCGTGAGGATATCTACAACCTGCTCATCAGTGGAAATGTACTTCAATGCCATAACTCCTTTATGAACATAATCACACATGAAGTGATAACTTATCTCAATATGATTTGACTGTCATGAAATACAAGATTCTCAGATAGCTGGATGCAACTCTGATTGTCACAGTAAATCACTGTAGGCCTCAGCTCCTGATCAAATAAACCCACCAATAACTTGCGAATCCACAATGCCTCGCAACTGGCCTGACTGGCTGCCATATACTCAGCCTCTACAGAACTCAAAGCAATAGACTTTTGCTTCTGACTGAACCACGACACTGCTGCCGAGCCCAAACTAAAACAACATCAGGAAGTGCTCTTCCGATCTGCCACACTGCCTGCCCAATTTGAATTGTGAATCCAATCAATCTAATCCCATGTGTTCTCCTATAATCCATACCATAATCCACTATACCTGCAAGGTATCTCAACACATGTTTTGTAGCAACCAAGTGCACCCTCATAGGCTCCACCATGAACTGACTGAGAGTGTTCACCGCAAAACACAAATCTGGCCTAGAGTTGACCAGATACATCAACGAACCTATGAGCCGATGATATAAAGTAGGATCCACCAGCTTTCTCTCAGAAGCATGAAGCTTCTTCTAGTTGGTGACCATAGGTGTAGACATCGATCTACAATCCTCCATCTGAAATCTCATCAGAATATCAACTGCATACTTTCCTTGTCCCAGGAAAATATGACCAGGCTCCTGCCAAACCTCCAATCTTGAAAAATAGTGCATCAACCCAATGTCCGTCATCTCATACTTTGAAGCAAGATCATTCTTTCAAAATGCAATAGGTCTCTCACCCCCTGTGATAAATAAATCATCCACATACAACAGAAGAATGAGCAGATCATCTCCAACCATGATGAAATAGAGATTCAGATCAACCTCACTCTTCTGAAAACCCATCGACAGTAAGTAAGAGTCTATCCTAGAATACTAAGCTCGAGGAGCTTGCTTCAGCCCATACAGGGGTTTCTTCAGCCTGCACACATAAGACTCTCTCCCATGAATCTCAAAGCCTTGTGGCTACTCCACATAAACCTCCTCATGTATGATTCCATTGAGAAATGTAGTCTTCACATCCATCTAATGGATCTTCCAACCCATTTCTATAGTAATGGAAATCAATGATCTGGTAGAAGTATAACGAGAAACCGGTGCAAAGGTCTCATCATAATCAACTCCCTCTACCTGTGAGAACCTCCGTGCCACAAACCGAGCCTTGTATTTCTCCACACTGCCATCAACATCATGATTTAGCTTGTAAATCCAATGAGAAGTCACACCACTGACTTCCCCTCAGGTCTCAGAACAATCTCCCAAACATCGTTCTTCATGGTGGAATGGTACTCTTCCATCATGTCATCTCTCCAAACATGATGCTAAGAGGCCTCCTCAAAAGTAGATGGCTCTGAATCACAAAGACTAGCAACTAATGCCATACCCAACCTGTTTGGCATCACTATATCCCTCAATGGCTCCTTGGGCGTTCCAAACTCCTGAGCTTCCTTCAGAGTCTCCCGAAGCTACTTAGGCTTCTTCTTCCATGAAGGCTGCTCCCAAACTGGTTTGTCCTCATCTGATGAACTCCCAGAGGTAGAAGGCCCAGTAACCTATGAACCAGAGGTTGGTGAACCAACAACTGATAAAACCTGTGATCCTGAAGCTCTATATGGTGAACCTGTGACCCGAGAATCACAAATTATCCCCGAAGACCCTGCTGGCTGAACCACTGAAACATGAGATCTTGTGCCTATACTCTGTGGTCTAGTAACCCCGAAAACCTGTGAACCTTTCATCTGCACTGAAGGTACATGTGCTACCTGAGGTGTGGGAACCTGCTGCTCTTCCTGCTCTGACTCTCTAGACTTCCTAAAGGCCCGATCCTCCTCAAATCTCACTTACCTCCTCAAAACAACCTTCCTTTGAGAAGGAAGATAAATGCAGAAGGCCTTTGAAGTCTCATCATACCCCACAAAGATGCCTCTCTCTATTGTGGGCTCAAACTTTGTCCTCTTCTAAGAAGGGACATGTGAATAGGTCAGGAAACCAAATATCTGAAAATGAATCGCCTCATGATTCTTTCCTGTGAAACTCTCTTCAGGTGTCTTGTTCCCCACAACATGATGAGGACTCCTGTTCTGAAGGTATACAACAGTACTACATGCCTTTGCCCAAAGGAAGCAAGGAAGTGATTGATCATGTAAAGTGGCTCTCGCAGCTCCAACAATAGATTCGTTCTTTCTCTCTGCCACTCCATTCTGCTCAGGAGTGTATGCTGCCATAAAATATCTCCGAATTCCCTCTTATCTGCAATACTCATCGAAATCCTAGGAGGTATACTCACCCCTGTTATCTGTCCTGAGTGCCCGAATCTTCCTCCCAGTCTGGTTCTCCACAAGAGCTTTGAACTCTTGGAACCTCTGCAAGACCTCCTCAGATTTCTTACTCTTCAGGAAGTAGATCCAGGTCTTCCTGGAATGGTCATCGATGAATGTCACATAATACTCGAACCCTCTCAGGGAAACAACTGACATAGGAACACATAAGTCAGAATGTATCAAATCAAGAACTCTTGCTGACCTGCTATCACTGCTCGTAAAAATAGTCTTGGTGTACTTTCCCAAGGCACACCCCCTGCAAACATCATTGTGCTCAGTGCTAAACTTTGGAAAACCTGTAACCATATACCTCAACATCCTCAAAGTTGGATGATGCAGATGAGCCATCCTCTTCTGCCACATCTCACAAAGCTCGCTAGCCGCTATGTGCCAAAGCATGCTAGGTATGAAACAAGAGCTTCTACAATTTCCCATATCTGACTCCAATGGTGTGGGAAGCAGATGGTGCTGCATTCTTGGGAAAAACATGCACATGTCCATCCAGGAGGGACACCCTAAGACCCCTATCCTCAATCTTGGAAGCTGAGATCAAGTTCCTCTTCAACCCAGGTACAAACAAAACATCTCTTAAAATCATGGGACTCATGGGCTCTCTTTGAAATGTAATGGTCCCATGCCCAACAACTCTGACAACTGTGTCATCCCCCAACACAACCTCCACATCTACCCCTTCCTGTGAAAGCTCGAAGAACATCTCTCGAGCACCTGTCATGTGGCCCGAAGCTCCACTATCAATATACCACGTGCTGGTGGTCGATGCAATCAAAGAATGGCCAGTCAACAAGGAATACTCCCTCTCAATATCAAAGTCTGCATTGGTGATGATGGATTCTCTCTCTGTATCAACATGCCTAGTACAAAGAGAAAAATCTCTCTCGAATCTATCTGTAAACTCCTCCACCTCTGCAGAAGATGCTATCTACTTCTTCTTCTTTTGTGGGCACTGTCCAACATAGTGCCCAAACTTGTGACAAGCAAAGCACTTTATAGTGCTCAAGTCCTTCTTCTGTCCCTCCTGCTGCTTAGCCCCACCCTTCTTGGGGCTCTTCTTGAACTTCTTCTTTCCCTTTGCAGTCAATGCCATGTTCTCCTCATCCTCCCTGCTAGTAGAAGATCTTCCCTGCAAAAGACCTCTCCGGGTCCACTCCTGAACAAAGTCATCCCAAGTCCTGTACCATGTAGGTAAGTTCTCCTTGGTTAGTATAGCCTTCACAAAAACAACCCAAGGATTTGAAACCCCATTCAAAGCTGTTCGCACTAGCTCCGAACTAGGAACAACTCCCCCCACTGTTACAAGCTCATCTCTCACTTGATAGATCCTAGTAAGGTAGGAAATCACACCCTCAACTTTGGCCATCTTGATACTTTCCAACTTCTCTCTCAAAACCATATTCCTATTCTCATTTGACCTTAGAAATAAGTTGGTCAAAGCTTCCCACATATGATATGCACGGGTCTAACTCAAAATGCATGGAATCACATGGTCTTTAACTGCATCTAGGATAATTCTTCTAGCCTTTATGTCCTTCTTGTTGAAGGCAGAAAGTGATACGACATCGGTGGAAGCAAGTACTACAATAGGATTTGATGTAGTGTTGTACACTACCTCAACCCACAACTCATTTTCCTCCAATATCAGCACTAGCCTAGCTTCCATGGGACAAAATTCCCAGCCCCATCAATCCTATCCTATAACCTAAGTCCTGTTGCCATTTACTCTGCAAAGTTCAAGTTTCAACAAGGTGCTGCCCACTGACAAAAGAAATCACTAAAGTCTGAAATTTTTTCATTGTGTAAAATTCTTCCCTTTCTTTAACAAATCTCTGATACCATGTAGAATTTTCAACACTCTCCCAACTCAGTTTCCAACTCTGTTTTAAACATTGTTTAATGCCCAACCCAATTTAACATTTTGCTGCAAATTAGATTTTTCTCATAAATAATATAGGAATGAAACACATGAAGAATGTCTACAACTTTTATGAGCAGCAAATAAAACACATTCACACATAAATATTCAGACACACAAATTTTTGGTCCAATGACCCAGGAAAAACCCCAACTTCCGGGGAAAACCTGAGAGAGAGAAAATCTTTATTTATCTTTGAAAATACAACAGTAGACAAAAAATCAGTACCAACCTAAATCACAGGGTTTGCCGAACTTAATCCTTGAGGTTCGAGGTTCGACGAACCTCAAAAAAAAATTAAGGTTCGTTTAGGTTTGCTGAACCTAAAGCCGAACCTAATTGACACGAAATTGAACCTAATGACGAACCTAAACGTGAACCTAACATGAATTTTATTTAGGTTTGATTTTTTAATTGAAAAAAATAAAATTAAAAAAAACGGGTAAGGCTCGATACCTAACTTACCCGATGTTTGGCATTGTTTTTCGGTTTACCTCCAACTTCCAAGTCGGCCGCCATGACTCTACTGCATTCTATAACTCGATCACCATAGACGACATTTTCCAGTGATTGTTCCTTCATGATTCACACCAGAGATCAAGGGATAAAGCTGCAGCTTGCATCACGCGACTGTATTTATCAGAGGGATCAAGTTGCACCTTGCAAGCATCACAATTTCGTGGATGCATCTTGGAGGGTTCAGCTGACTGTGATTTCTTGGACGCTAGGGTTCAAACTTCAGCCGACTGTGATTTCTTGGACGACAGGGTTCATCCGACTGTGATTTCTTGGACGCCAAGGTTCAGGCAGCTTGAAAACTTCCAACTGGTAAGTTGAGTATATTAATGATAAATGTTGTGTTTATTTATTTTTATAAGATTTTATAGATGTTGTGTTTTTTTTATAAGATTGATCAATGGCTCTAGGTAGTAGGCATGTTATTTTAATTTTCAATGGTAATAAGCAAAGCCATAAAACAAACCAACTAAATTCTAAAACATGATTTGTAAAAAAAATAATGCAGAAACATTTGCCATGGCACCTCCAAAATCACCAGCAGAAGCATGGAAACATATGGAAAAATTGGATGGGAAAACTAGAAGACATGTGAAATGCAAGTTGTGTAACATTGAGTTTGTTGGGTCTTTAACAAGAATAATGGACTACTTTTTATTAACAATGAGAGAGGAGGTGGAGTTGAAGGCTGCAAAGTGGAGTCTGCCGAATTGAAGAAGATACTTCAAAAGGATTATGACAAGATAAAGAGGGACAAGTAGGTGCAAGGAAACAAAAAACAACGTGTTCAATCAGAGATTGAAATGAATTACAGGTTCAACCCATTTTCCTCATTTTCTCTGACCATGTCTGCAGCCGGAAGTTCCTATCAACAAGTAAAAACAAGTGGGACACCTATACTAAACACTTTGTGGAAGCCTGTACAAAAGCAAGATGTTGATGATGCTTTGGCTGACATGTTTTTTGAATCTGCCATCCCTTTTAATGTGCTTAGGAGCCCTTACTTTATCAATGCATGTAAGAAGATATCATATTTTGGAAAAGGATATGTACCTCCCAGTTCTGAGACAATGAGGACCACGCTTCTCAAGAGGTCAAAAGAAAGGGTGACAGGTAGACTATATAGCATCAAAGAGTATTGGAAACAAACAAGGTGCACCATTTTATCAGACGGTTGGTCAGATATGTGTCATAGGCTACTGATAAATGTGCTGGTTTATTGCCCCAAAGAGGTATTATTTTTGAAGGTAGTTGATGCATTTGGGCAAAAGAAAGCTTCTAATTACATTTTCAAGATTTTAGAGGAATCCATTTATGAAGTTGGGTAAGAAAATGTGGTCCAAGTCGTAAATGATAGTGCCTCAAACTGTGTGGGCGCTGGAAAGATGATAATGAAGAAGTTCCAAAAAATTTATTGGACTCGTTGTGCTGCTCACTGCCTTGATTTACTGTTTCATGATTTGGCAAAATTTCCATGGATTAATGACGTAGTTCAAAAGGGGAAACATATTTCTCATTTCATATTTAACCATCACCTCACATTCAAATTGTACATGAAGCACAAAACTAAAGAGCTACTAAGGCCATGTGATACCAGATTTGCCACATATTACATCACTCTTAAAAGAGTGGTTGAGGAAAAGGCAAGCATAAGTGGTGTTATTTGTAACAATGAGTGGGAAAAATCTCGCTTTTCAAAAGATGCTAAAGGGAAGGAGATTGAAGAAATAATTTTGACTAATGTTTTTTGGGAAAATGTTGTGAAGGTTTTAAAAGTACGGAGCCAATTGTTCATATGCTTCACATGGTTGATAGCGACACCCCTTGTATGAGTTTTGTTTACGAAGGCATGGATAGTTGTAAGGAAGCTATTGCAAAATCCTTTAACAACGTGGAAAATGAATACATGGAAACATGGGAGGCAATAGATGAAAGATGGAATATGTTGCAAAGCCCTTTGCATGCAACAACTTTTGTTTGGGATAGAAAGAAATAATGATGCAGAAGTCATGAATGGTCTTTATGATGCTATTGAGCGGTTAACTCCAGATATTGAAGAATCGAGGAGGCTTAGAGAGCAGTTTCAAGCATGCATATTAGAAGAGGGGTTATTTGGAAGAACCTCTACCAAAAATGATAGGGCCAATATTCCTCCAAGGACATGGTGGCAGTTTTATGGAGCAGAGTCACGTGAATTGCAATGTTTTGCAATTCATGTTTTGAGCCAAGAATCAAGTGCATCACCTTGTGAAAGCAATTGGAGTAGCTTCAACCATATCCAGTCCAAGAAAATAAATAGGTTGTTGTCTACAAGGTTGGAAGACCTTGTTTATCTGTGTAGCAATTTGCAATTGGACATAAGCAGTGTGGCCAACGACTCATTCGGTTCCTCTCACCCATGGATTGGGCATAGTTTGAGTGAAGAAGAAGATGATCTTAACATTGATGGTGAGACTAGTGATCAACCTATTGATGATAGAGTTCCACATACTGATGAAATTGATGATCATAGTTCTAGTGGCTTTACCACCCCATGTGATATTGATGATTTAGAGCTTTATGATGTTACAAGTAGGCCACACGAATAGGAGTTTTGATTATGTTTTAAATTTTGTGAAACAATTCCAAGGATTATCGCTATTGACATTATGGACATCCATTTATATTTTGAAATTTGAAGAATATGTTCTACTTCATTTTTGCATTTAAAAAAATAAGTTCTACTTCTTTTTACAATTTGTAGTTGCACTATAAATATGTGTTTAAATATTAATAAAACATTGATGATTGGATTTTGTCATTATTAAACATATGTGCATTGTTTATTGTTCATGATTCTTATTGATTATTGTTTATTGATCATGTATGTTGATGCTGATTTTTAGTTATTTATGTTATTTATTCTATATATTCAGCTCTCATATATTTTTGTTATTCAATATGCCTATATTTATTGATCATGTATCTATCTCTATATTAATTTAAGTTGTCTATAAATTAAACGCTCTCTATAACTTGAAATAGCAGACTTGTAGTATGCATAAGAACACACCAAACAACAAGTAAGATCATAGATTTACCCCTAGGAACAAACTGTTGCTATGGGAAGCATGTAAAACTACTATTAAACAACTAAAGCATGCTCTTAGATGCATAAACCTGTGAGCAGACTTGTCATAAAAAACAAGTATATATGATGAAAGTTTATGTATATATATTCAAACCTAATGTCGAACCTCATCCGAACCTCATCGAAAAATTTGAACCCGAACCGAACCTAATCCTCGCCGAACCCGAACGTTGTGACTTAGGTCCCAACTTTTCTCAACTGAAAGATAAAATTTTTGCCTTGAATTTTGTGCCAAACTCAGATATTGTCTGTTTGCACCCTCCTCGATTTCCATGTTGCTATACGGACTGTATGGCTGCTATACGACTTGTACTGTACGATACAGCCTCAAAAAATGTGTCAGTTGTATTTTCCTCCAGATTCGTGCCCAAACTCACAGCGTCGAAACCCGTGCCTGAAATCACTGCCTCAAAACTCATGCCTAGATTTCTACCTCAAGATCCTTCCCCTGTACGGAATCTGTATAGTATGGAAAATATGGTACAATAGCAATAAATGCACTTGCTGCTTCCTCGATTTTCATGCCAAGCTGTTGTACTTGCCTCCTCGATTTGTGTGCCAAATGAAGAATTGCTCCTGCTGCGTTTTCCCTCGTTCTGAGCAAAATGGCTCTCTCTCAAAATGCAAAAAAAGTGCCACTTCACTTGGAAAATTTGCCTTTTAGGTAAAAACAATTAGGGTGACTGAAAAGCCATCTAATCTAAGGGCTTAGATTAGATTAGATGAGTGGTTTTGATAAAATCACTTTTCTCCACAAATTAAAAATTAATTCACTCACTTTTTAAATTTTTACTTAAAGTACACTTTATTCTCTAAAGTGCATTTGATGCTCATCTCAAGTCATTAATATAAATTCCAAGTGACTTAACCCCGTTTTCTAGTGACTTAGGCAAAAGGTCAGTTAGGGGAACAACTCCAAGGTATAAAATTCAACAAAAATGACCCTCATGCTAACATATAATTACAAAAGTACTCATAGGGGTGCGGAAATTTCATGGAAAAAAGATAAGGGGAGAAAGATCTGAAATTATTTAAAAAAGGAGGCCATTACAAAGACTTTCTTCTTTTGTCAAAATTCCGACCATGTCGATATTAGTCTCTGCTTTGAAAAATCTATTATGCACCTTACTAATGAATTGATTGAGTTACCTGACTATTACCTACAATATTCATCTTTTAAAAATGATGTTATAATGTAGATAAGTTTACTTTTAAGGGAATCCTTTTCCCTAAATTGAAGTAAGTTAGGGACTATAAGTCATTATTAGATTTTTTACGCCACCCTTTGCTCTTAAGTGATCCATTTAGATCTGCTTCCCCATCCACTAGGTAATCTTTGTTAAGATCAACAATAACCTTAGTATTATTCATTGTATATAAACATTAATAAAATTTAAGGAATTGATTGAAGAATAGGAGGTCTTGCTATGAGCCAACTTATCATGATCATAATTGTTTTCAAAATGACATCACCATAGTTGGTGATCAAGCCAGGATGATGGATCTTAATCGTTAGATTAGGAGGCAATAGGTCTCATCGCGAGCCAACCTTTTCATCTCCGACAACCCTCGTGAATGATGCTGCCATTATCTAGTCACCAAGCCAGGGTAATACTCTTCAACCAATGACCTTATAACTTTTAATTTTTCATTGTAAATAAACGATAATAATTAAAGGGATTAACTAAGGAACATGAATTCTCATTATGAGCTGACCTGCTCATGATCATAGGTTCTATTAGGCTGACATTGCTTATATTGGTTACCAAGCCAGAGTAGTGCCTCTCGGTTGAAACATCGGGGGACATGGGGTCTCATCACAACCCAACCCGCTCACTTATAATAATGATTGTGAATGGCATTGCCATCATCTAGCATGCTAGGGCATTTGTTCGTAGTTAATGTCTTCATAAAAAATGAGAAAAAAAAAACTAAGAACCTTATCACTTTTAATTTTTCATTGTAAATAAATGATAATAATTAAAGGGGTTAACTAAGGAATAAGAGGTCTCATTATGAGCCGACCTTCACATGATCATAGGTTCTATTAGACTGACATTTCCTATATTGGTTACCAAGCCAGGGCAGTGGCTCTCAGTTGAAAAATCGGGGGACAGGGGGTCTCATCACGAGCCAACCCGTTCACTTCTAATAGTGCTTGTGAATGACATTGCCATCATCTAGCATGCTAGGGCATTGATCCTTAGTTAATGTCTTCATAAAAAAATGAGAAAAAAATAAAAACTAAGAACCTTATCACTTTTATTTTTTAATTGTAAATAAACGATAATAATTAAAGCGGCTAAATAAGGACCATGCGGCCTCATTATGAGCCGACCTGCTCATGATCATACGTTCTATTAGATTGACATTTCCAATATTTGGTTACCAAACCAGGGTAGTGGCTTTCGGTTGAAAAATTGAGGGACATGGTGTCTCATCACGGGCCAACATTCTCATTTCTTATAGTGCTTGTGAATGACATTGCCATCATCTAGCATGCTATGGAAATGGTCCTTAGTTAATGTCTTCATAAAAAAATTGAGAAAAAAAAAATTAAGGACCTTATCACTTTTAATTTTTCATTGTAAATAAACGATAATAATTAAAGGGGCTAACTTAGGAACATGAGGTCTCATTATGAGCTGACTTGCTCATGATCATAGGTTCTATTAGACTAACACTGCCTATATTGGTTACCAAGCAAGGGTAGTGGCTCGGGGTTGAAAAATAGGGGGACGAGGGTCTCATCACGAGCCAACTTGCTCACTTCTAATAATGCTTGTGAATGACATTGCCATCATCTAGCATGCTAGGGCATTGGTCCTTAGTTTATGTCTTCATAAAAAAATGAGAAAAAAAATAAAATAACTAAGGACATTATCACTTTTAATTTTTCAATGTAAATAAACCATAATAATTAAATGGGTTAACTAAGGAATAGGAGGTCTCATTATGAGCCGACCTGCTCATGATCATAGGTTCTTTTAGACTGACATTGCATATATTGGTTACCAAGCCAGGGTAGTGGCTCTCGGTTGAAAAATCGGAGGACAGGAGGTCTCATCACGAGCCAGCCTGCTCACTTCTAATAATGCTTGTGAATGACATTTCCATCATCTAACATGCTAGGGAATTGGTCCTTAGTTATTGTCTTCATAAAAAAAATGAGAAAATAAAAAAGATAAAATAACTAAGAACCTTATCACTTTTAATTTTTCATTGTAAATGAATGATAATAATGAAAGTGGTTAAGTAAGGAACATGAGGTCTCATTATGAGCCGATCTGCTCATGATCATAGGTTCTATTAGAATAACACTGCCAATATTTGGTTACCAAACTAGGGTAATGGCTCTCGATTGAAAAATTGAGGGACATGGTGTCTCATCACAAGCCAATGTTTTCGCTTCTAATAGTGATTGTGAATGACATTTCCATCATCTAGCATGCTAGGGCAATGGTCCTTAGTTAATGTATTCATAATAAAATGATAAAATATAAAATATAAAATAACTAAGGACCTTATCACTTTTAATTTTCATTGTAAATAAACAATAATAATAAAAGGGGTTAACTAAGGAACAAGAGGTCTCATTATGAGTCGACCTACTCATGATCATAGGTTCTATTAGGTTGATATTGCCTATATTGGTTACCAAGCCAGGGTAGTGGCTCTCGGTTGAAAAATCGGGGGACAGGGGGTCTCATCATGAGCAATCATGCACACTTCTAATAATGCTTGTGAATGACATTGCCATCATCTAGCATGTTAGGGAATTGGTCCTTAGTTAATGTCTTCATAAAAAAATGAGAAAATAAAAAAAATAAAATAACTAAGAACCTTATCTCTTTTAATTTTTCATTGTAAATAAACGATAATAATTAAAGGGGTTAACTAAGGAACAAGAGGTCTCATTATGAGTTGACCTGCTCACGATCTTAGGTTCTACTAGACTGAAATTGCCTATATTGGTTACCAAGCCAACGTAGTGGCTCTCAGTTGAAAAATCGAGGGACAGGGGGTCTCATCACGAGCCAACCTGCTCACTTCTAATAGTGCTTGTGAATGACAATGCTATCATCTAGCATGCTAGGGAATTGGTCCTTAGTTAATGTCTTCATAAAAAATGAGAAAACAAAAAAACTAAAATAACTAAGAACCTTATCACTTTTAATTTTTCATTGTAAATAAATGATTATAATTAAAGGGGTTAACTAAGGAACAAGAGGTCTCATTATGAGCCAACCTGCTCATTATCATAGGTTCTATTAGAATGACATTGCCTATATTGGTTACCAAGCCAGGGTAGTGGCTCTCGGTTGAAAAATCGAGGGACAAGGGGTCTCATCACGAGCCAACCTTCTCACTTCTAATGGTGCTTGTGAATGACATTGCCATCATCTAGCATGATAGGGCATTGGTCCTTAGTTAATGTCTTCATAAAAAAATGAGAAAATAAAAAAAATAAAATAACTATGAACCTTATAACTTTTAATTTTTCATTGTAAATAAATAATAATAATTAAAGGGGTTAACTAAGGAACAAGAGGTCTCATTATGAGCCGACCTGCTCATGATCATAGGTTTTAATAGGCTAATATTGCCTATATTGGTTACCAAGCCAGGGTAGTGGCTCTCGGTTGACAAATCGGGGGACATAGGGTCTCATCATGTGCTAGCATGCACACTTCTAATAATGCTTGTGAATGATATTTCCATCATCTAGCATGTTAGGGAATTGGTCCTTAGTTAATGTCTTCAAAAAAATATGAGAAAAAAAAACTAAGAACCTTATCACTTTTAATTTTTCATTGTAAATAAACGATAATAATTAAAGGGGTTAACTAAGGAACATGAGGTCTCATTATGAGCTGACCTGCTCATGATCTTAGGTTCTACTAGACTGACATTGCCTATATTGGTTACCAAGCCAACGTAGTGGCTCTCGGTTGAAAAATAGAGGGACATGGGGTCTCATCAAGAGCCAACCTGCTCACTTCTAATAGTGCTTGTGAATGACATTGCCATCATCTAGCATGCTAGGGAATTGGTCCTTAGTTAATGTCTTCATAAAAAAATGAGAAAACAAAAAAACTAAAATAACTAAGAACCTTATCACTTTTATTTTTTCATTGTAAATAAATGATAATAATTAAAGGGGTTAACTAAGGAACAAGAGGTCTCATTATTAGCCGACCTGCTCATGATCATAGGTTCTATTAGACTGACATTGCATATATTTGGTTACCAAGCCATGGTAGTGGTTCTCGGTTGAAAAATCAGGGGACAAGGGGTCTCATAATGAGCCATCCTGCTCACCTCTAATAGTGCTTGTAAATGACATTGCTATCATCTAGCATGCTAGGGAAATGGTCCTTAGTTAATGTCTTCATTAAAAAAATGAGAAAAAAAAACTAAGGACCTTATCACTTTTAATTTTTCATTGTAAATAAACGATTATAATTGAAGGGGTTAACTAAGGAACATGAGGTCTCATTATGAGCTAAGTTGCTCATGATCATAGGTTCTATTAGACTGACATTGCCAATATTTGGTTACCAAGGCATGTTAGTGGCTCTCGGTTGAAAAATAGGGGGACAGGGGTTCTCATCACGAGCTAGCCTGTTCACTTCCAATAGTGCTTGAGAATGACACTGCCATAATCTAGTTATAATGCTAGGGAAATGGTTCTTAGTTAATGTCTTCATAAAAAAATGAGAAAAAAAATTAAAAAAATAAAACAATTTGATTTGTTAGCTATCTATATCTAGTGGATGGGATACAAGCATCTAAGTGAGGTTAAAATTTTTACCCTGTGGTATTGGGGTTGTATATGTATGCTATGTGTTCAATGACTTATTTTGATTTTGAGAAACTGATTCCTAGTAAAGTTTTCTTCTTGCAATTGTAGAATAAATCATTTATCTTTATAGGGTTTTAGATAATGGTCGAGATAGTTTGATCGATTATGAAAGTTTTAGGTTCAATCTGTGTTATATAAGCCAATGGTGAGATCAAGTTATGTGATTGGAAAGTTGACATCTAAAGAGATCTTTATCTTTCTTACCCTTACATCCTTAAGATTTCAATTTATTGTGCAGAGATAACTAGTTCGCCCAGCATGTCGCCAATTGTTTCCCCCGATCAACATCCCCTTGATTTTACAAAATAAAGCCTCCCCTCCCTCTCATTAGAATCATGTAAATTGTTAGCTTTTGGTTTTCTTTGATTTCAACTTGCTTGATTTAGTTAGTTATTTGATGATGTCCTTTTTGGATACTTGACTTTTTGCGTGGCCTTTTCTTTGACTTGGTTTTGATGGAAGATTATTTGGTTATCATTTTCTTTCTCAAGTTTTGGATTTGAGTGCTTCACGATTGATACTTATGTTGGTTTTTCATTTAACTGATTGTTTTGTTGACAATTAATGATTTTGACTTTTCTTATTTTTCTGATGGTTGAACGACACTTAGACGCTCTCATTTGACCTTAGCCGAGTTGATTGTATCCCTCGGTTTGAAAGAATTGGATTATCTTGACCTTTCGACTAATTTGCATTGAAACAGATACATATACGAGGGGGGGGGGGGCATGGATAAAACAAATTTTCAAAAAATCTAGATACGATACGGCAAGGAAACAACATATATATATATATATATATATATATATATATATATATATAATCTAACTAAAATTTAACATTCATCATTTAAATTTTAAATTAAAACTACATATTAACAATTTAACATATTACATAATATGATAATTCAAATCATCAACATATTAACATAAGTAAAATATGCAAATTACAAATTGAATTGAGTGGCAACCTATTGTCAATGCATATTCATAGTTTCGTTGTTCATTGTTCAAACGTTCAAAACATAATTATAAATTACATTTACATATCATAAAAAATGTCCTCGTCTAGGTGACGAAGGCCCACATCAACACTAGCACTTTGATTGTCTCTAAAAGTAGAAGCGGGAGCATTGCTTCCATGTCCATTTGATGGTGCCCCCTCATCAAATGGATTCATATGAGACATGGCATTCTATGTCATATCCAAGTCAGGCAATTCTGGTTCTAGATCCCATAGTTTGGTGGGCCCCAATTTGTATTCATCCTTCGTATGTGACAGAAGGCGAAAGTTGGAATGGACATAAACAAGTTCCTCGACCTTCTTGGATCCCAATCTGTTTCGCTTCACCGAATGGTTGAAGCCATAGTTTCTGATGAGGAACTAGCAACTTGTGACAAGATCTTGATGACCAATTTTTGGATATTTGGAATTTCCCCACCATGGAAGTTCCACCAGTTAAGTGGGCTTAGTCTGGTCTTGTCCTGCATAGTCACAATATCTGCACCCAAATTTCAAACTTCAATGTTCAAAGTTCAAATCGTTGTATCTTAAATGAATTTGAAATGATCTAAGAAACCAATATGAAATAACAATGATTTTGACACTTAAGATGATAAAGAACCATTACCTGCACCCAAACCCTCAGATCCCACAAAATGTGAAAACTCTTCACGAATCATATATGCAATATCATGATCTACAGATAACTTCCTCAAAGCTTTCTTATACCCTTGTGAGACTTCTGGGTCGTTGTTTGGTAAAGTTCTTTCTGGATCATTTATCAACTTTGCAGAATAATATTTAGGAATCATTGCATAGGCCAAAAGGTGTAATGAAGTGGTCATCTTGTTCCACCTTTTGGTCAATATGTCTTTTACTTCTCTGTAAAAAAGACTTCATTTGGGTCCTGCTACTTGGCATTGATGACCACTCTTATCTTCTCTATCATGGAGTCAATGCCCTCATACACCTCTCCTAAATTGGTCATGTTTGTGTCAAACATACGTAGAAAATACACAATTGGCTTAGTAAATGCCAATAGGTATTCCACCTTATCCCACCATTCATCATCAACAACCAACCTCTTCACTGCTTGTGCTCTTTTAGTTTGGGATTGCCCCCATTGATTCCAAAGAGAACTACATACCATTGATTGACATAAACCTCATCAAGACTATGATGTGAGAGGAAAAACGAGTCTTTGCAACCTGTAAGTGACAAGATTTCAATAAATTAAAATTTAGAGTCATAATATTTATGAAATAAACTTTAAAGTTTAAAGTTTATACTTTAGATTTTTGGTACCTTAAGAAGCTCCAACTTCACAAATTCCCTGTAAATGCCTTGGGACATGTGGTGGTTTGTGATGAAGGCTTGTATTTCCTTTGCCTCCTAAAAAATAAGTCACATCCACTCAATTTGAGTCCCCATCTTGCTCAACATTAGGTTCAATGAATGAACAATACAAGGGGTCCAAAATATGTGTTGATATTTGCTTTCAACAATTAGGCCTGCTGCTCTACACACTGTTGCCTTGTCTGTTATGACTTGGACAATGTTTTCTGCCCCCACAAATTCAATTGCTTCAATCAAGAAAGTTAGCAATTAATTGAGTATCTTTTTAATGCCCCTCACAATCAAGTGCCTTCAAAAACATTGCCCCTTTAGGGCTTTGAGCAATCACATTGATCAAAGGCGTACTCCTTTGATATTTTCATCCATCAGAAATGATGGACACCCCCGATAAGTGCCATGGATGATGAATGGGGTTCAATGCACCCTCCAAACGTAGCTTCTCACCTGTCAACAATGTAGTGCGTATCTTCTCACCTGTCAACAGTGTAGTGCGATGTCCTATTGGGGTTTTATTAACTTCTCTAATCATCTCTGCCCAATAAGGAGATCGTACAAGGTTAAAAGGAAGGCCATTTGCATAAATGCACCAACATATAGCTTCATCCACTGTGCCTCGAGCATCATTATTAAAACTCTTTTCAAGCGGTCCCAAATTAGACCGCTTGAAGATGGAACTTGAAGGACTATCAATTTCATGAGAGGGAAATTGAGTCTTTGATGAATATGCCCCAATTCTTGTAGGTTGTTTGAATTGAAAGACAACGTTTTACTCATTTGTTTTAGGACCTACCTCATCCTGTTCTTTCTTATATTTTTCTATTTTTTCTTTGCTCAAACCCTTTCCATCTTTTCCATCCAATTTAGGTGGACTGGTGCATACTCGAATACCATTGTTTTTTATCCCAAGCAAATGTGATTTCACTCGGGTGTAGGATGCCTTGAATTCCTTGTGACATTCACTGAAAATCCATGTTAGTGACCCCCCTCCTTGGATCTTTCCCACAACAGTGACATATTTCCAAAGATGAGACTTTGGATCAGTTTTCTCTATAGGGGCAGATTCAATTTCCTACTCCCCAACATTCATGGATGATGATTCCATGGCGATTCCTTAGGCTGTAGCTTTGCTGCTAGTGCTATACATTGCAGGACCAACAAATATACAAAGTGATCATCAAGGGAAAATTATATAAAAAATCAAAAATCAAAGACAGACTGCTATAAAAATTTAAAAACTAAAAAATTAAAATCGACATTCTCTCGACTAATTTGCTAACTTGCAAAACTATGGGAGTGTATCACTGTATAATACTATATAGTAAGTATAGTAGTATACTGTATAGGGACCGTGAGTGCATTTTCAATTTTTCCATTTTCCATCAATTCGAGAATTTTTTTCACTAGATGATCACGATGGATCCAAAATATCAACAACAGAAATTTGCTAATTTGCTCTCACATCGTAGCCTTGGCGAAGCTTATAAGTTATACAAAACATTTTAATTAATTAATTTTAATTTTAATTTTTAAATCTTGTTAAAATAAATTAAAATAATAAAATGTAATTTTAAAGTTTTAAACTACAACATTTCACAACCCTTAAAAATGTACCTTTTCCATGTTGAATGCATTCTACAGTAATCCACAGTAATTTTTTCAATCATAAAACACTTTGTTGCATCGAAGTTTGAAAGTTCAAATCATCATCATCATAAAACACTTTGTTGCATCGAAGTTTGAAAGTTCAAATCATCATCAAGGAGAAACATAACATATTGAGAACCGATGGTAGGGAAGGATCTCTAGTAACTGAAATTCTAGACTACCTAAAAGACATCTAGCACAGTAACATACAACATAAAGCTTAAATTTTACAATTTAATTACCAATATTTAATAAAGAAAACTCAGTAAAACTGGCTGAACCAAAGGGTGGTTGTTGAATTTTTTGATTTGGGAAATGGCCTAATATGACAAGACTCTAGGCCCTAGGGCCATCAACTAAAAGTCTAAGAATAATGGAAATTTAAAACAGTAAAAGGGAAGTGTGTTAGTCATGCCAAGTTAAAAACATTTAAAGAAAAAAAAAAGTGAAACAACTAACCTCCGTCCTCTTGGAGTCTGCTATACAAAATAACAGTGAATGAATGAACCAATCAACAGTGAATACGAACGTCCAATACAAGCTGACTGCAGACTGTTGAATGCGAAAGAACCACAACAGAATGCTGAATGCTGAAGCATGAACAATGAATACGAACTGCGGAGTATGTAGAGTCTCTTGAATGTTGAATACGAACTGCGGAGTCTGCGGACTGCTAAATGTCGAATGGACGAAGTTATGAATGACGACAGATTGTGCGTTGAAGTTCACCTTTAGGGATTGGAAATGCGACCCAAACCCAAACTCAACCCAAACCCAAATTTAAACTCAAACTCATACGCAAACCCAAACTCAAACTGAAACTGAAACGCCCTTTTTTTACACTGAAACGTTTCACGATTTTATACAAAGGTTCAACAAAGGTTCGATAAGGTTCAACAAAGGTTCGACTATATACTTTTTTCAATATATATATATTATAACATAAATATTTAAAGGTTCAGTGTTGTTTATTTTTAAAATTTTTATGTTATAATTCATAATATAATAATAGTGTATATATATATTATATATTATGAATTATAACATATTTTTAAAAAAATAAACAACAATGACTTTTAATAATAGTAAAATTTAAAAATAAACAACGAATTATTATATATATATATATATATATATATATATATATATATATAAAATNCAACGATTGGCAGACCACCATTTGTGACTCATTGCTCATGGCTCGATATGAATAGACGAGGCCCGACGCTCAATGCGACAAAGGATACTACGAATGTCTCCAAATCCAATCAATATCTCAATATTCGATTAAAGGGTCGTGGCTAGCATGCAGCTGCTAGAGCTTTGGCTCAGTATCGTGGCTTGCAGGGTGCTTGCAGCTCGAGAATTTGAGTGTGTATTCTCTGTCACTAGAGTGCGTTTTGTGGAAGACGTTCAACCTTATCCATCGAGGAGGTGAAAAATCCTCGCCGTAAATGATTAAACCCATTCCAAAGTATGCCCAAACCATTGATGTTAGGGTTTTTTAAGAGGTTCGACGAACCTGATGGCCGAACTGGTTCGCCTTCAAGTTCGACATGAGGTTCGACCATCAGGTTCGTTGAACCTAAATGAATTTTTCAAATTTTTTTAGGTTCGCCGAATTCCGAACCTAGAGGTTCGGGTTCAACAAACCCTGTGACATAAGTTTCCGCTGCTGCACAGATCCTTCTTTCAGAGAGGCTCTGATACCATGTTAGTTTTCCTTAGATATTATTAGCTTAGTTAGGATCATTATCCGAAAGAATACCAAGTACAACAATATGCATAATATAGAATAGATACACAAGACTCAAATATTTTCACCAAGGAAACCATAAAGGAGAAAACCCCGCAAACTTTCTCAGAATAGTACAGTCACAAAGGCTGTGCCATAAGATGATCAAACCCAGTAATAAGAAGTCTCTAGCAGCTATCCATCTCTCCTCCTTGCCTCTCTCTCTCTCTCATGCCAACTTGAGTGAGTGTGAGGTGTGTATAAATGAGGGAGAGCACCTCCCTATTTATACAAATCAAGTGGCTGACCTTTTACATGACTGGGGATGACCTCTTACCCTAACAGGGCCGACTTCTCCTAGAGAGACTCCAAAAGTGCATTACATGATGTTTCACTGGGGACTATTGCCCCGACTTACAATGAAGGTTGTACCTCAAGGTCCATACACAATAATGACATACTGAAAGGAAGTAAACACATCTCCGATGAGGATACAACAACATACAATGATAATAAACATTAGAATATATTTCAAAGTTACAAATACATCAACAACATTGAGAGCAATTCATGTTGATCCATAGAGACTCTATTTCTTTTGCACGTCACTTCTATCCTCATCTTAAGGACCATATTATTATATCTGGTGATTATCAAGGCCTCTCTTGCACACTCAGAGAAGTTACAAGCAAAAGTATGTGGAAGGAAGGGCGCCTTCCTATTCAGGTGATTCAATTTGCTAGGATCCCTAAAGGACTCCAAATCTCTGCATGTGTCCATCAATCTCTTAGGGAGATCCATACTACATGACCTAGAAAGTTACGATATCATCCTCCAAGTATTGAAGCTGTTCCAAAGGAAACTATCATCAAAGAAGGACGTTTTTACCTTGCATGGGCGTCACAACTGAGAAAGCAACAAGTTTATGGAGTTCTAGTGGATGCATGGAATGCATGTATTTTGTAGACTGAGTAACTATCACAACTATGATTATTGGTATGTCATTACAATCTTATTGAAGCCTATTTCATATTTTATCTCAGTCTTTGTTATATTTGGGGTTTGAGCACTTAATCTATTATTGCATGCAAAAAAAATTAATACTTAAACCCATAAACATACAAACAACCATTATAACCTATTCGCATTGTTGACCACCTAACCAAATAGGTGGCCAACCATATACCATGCACATATACCATGTGCTTTGAAGACGAGAAAGAAGTACCTAATAATGTTTTTTCAAGCGAGGCAACTCTTCTTATCTTTTCTCCATGAAAATTCCGCACCCCATTCAGGGGATTTTGTAATGATATGTCAACATGAAGGTCTAGTTTTTGTATAACTTAGTTGCCTAAGACATTTTCATTAAGGAAGTTCTTTCATCGAGTGTTTTTTCCCTTGAATAATTAAAATTCATTTTTAGTGATTTTAATTATCTAATTTTTCCACTCAAAAATACCTCCAAAGCGGTGAAAGATGTTCTAATGATCAAGTCCATGGGGTGAATAAGGCCCAACAATGTTCTATGTAACCATTCTAGACACTATCTAGAGTTTTGCAGAATTTCATTAAGTTTTATCTATGATTTTTTAATTTTTGGTGACTAAAAATTGTCCTAATGCCCACGAATAGGGGTATGGGTACTCAAAATCAATTGCATGAGTGTGCCTACACCCTTGGGAAAATTTTGAAGTTATTCAAACACGTCTTGCTAAGATTTTGGGCACATTTGTCTAAGTCAGTCATGGAAATCAGGAAAATCTGCAATTAATTAGAATGCCAAATTTTTGGAAAGTGCCTAAAATCACTTAGAGATTGGAAAAATTGTTTCCTAAATTCAAGTTAAGGTGAAATTAGAGGCAAAAGCCTCTACACCCCACCCCATGCAAGTGTATCACAAGTTTGAAGTTGCCTCCCTAGGGGGGGGCCTCCCTCTTCATGGAAATTGAGATAATTAAAAATAAGCCAAAGTAAGGGGTCCCACTTTGGTGGTCCCTTCATTTGGGCCTAGAATAAAGATTAAAATATTAGAGGGGGATTTTCTCCCTATTTATATTTGGTTTCTCACCTTAGGAGGCGCCCCGAAGAGAAGTGCGCCCCCCTCTTTGAGATCCCACTCTCTCATTTTGATAATTGGCTTACATGCACTTGGGATCTCTCCTCACCCATTTATTATTTAAGGAGGCTTCCCCTCCTTATTTGGGTTGGACAATCTTGGATGCTCTTACGCATTCTCTTCTTGCTCTTACTCTCATTCTCTCCCATTTTTGGGCCATTGTAATTTTTATCCATTTGGCTTAGTTAATTGAAATCTTTGGAGGAATCTTGTGTCTCTTTGTGTTGGAATATTTGCTTCCATGCTTAAGTAGCTACTCAAGTTTGGGGGGAAAAGGAAGAAAACCTCTTTGTTTTGGTAAGGTTTATGGTAATTTCTTGCCATAGATTATGTGAGTTTTCGTTTTTGTAGTAAATAATTTCATACATTTTCTCGGTTGAAGTTTATGAATTCTTTGCTCATTAAATGAATATCACCCTCTTTTAGTTGGGGAGCAATTATATTACAAGTTGCAGGTTATTTGGACTGAAGAGTGGGATTCCTCAGTTGGATGCTTCATTTTTCAAATCTTGAAGAGAAAAGGGAAAAATTTCTCCTTATTATTAATTCTTGCACATGATCTAGGAACTAGGAATCAAAATCATCAAAGAATAATTAACAAATACTCATGAATTGGAAATAATCGGATCCAGAATTGGTTTCCTCTCTGTATATTTAATAAACAATAAAGGGTTACAATTCCAATGCTGAGCAATGGATTAACTCCATGAAGAATTCGAATACCTAAGGAGAAAATTCGAATTCAGTGAGTGAGTCTAGCTTAACTGACTCTAAACCATTCAATCTCACTCAGTTAACCACTTGACCAAAACCCTAATTGACTCACCAAACCCTAACTGAAGTCGGAGTGCAATAAATGACTGAATCTCAACCGAAGGAGATCAAACATATGTCATAGAAATCCAACCATCAAGTGCTAGTGCTCCATGAATCCTATGAACCCCGATGAGGTTAACTAAGCAGTAAATCAAGAATTGGTTCTTCTATGCAGCAGTATCCTGAGACTGTGCATGTGAACCTATGAATCCAAACTAAATGAATATGTCTGGAGGAATCTTCCACTTTGGAAGAAGAACAATGCACTCAACTGAATCAGAAATATAAACAGCTGCACGGTGAAAACTGGACCCATGTAGAGTAGCTGAAATCATCTGAAGAGAGAGCAAAGGTTCTTGAGGATTCAAACCATGTGTGGAACACTCAAGAAACTGATATGTTGCACCCTTGAACAACAAACCATGAGTGGTAAAATCAGCCCCAATGTTTAGGAGCAAGTGTCCAAGCGGATGCATAATGTCTTCCTCTTTACTAGTTGTGTGAGGAGATGAGCTTGTGACCAAACGTAGAGAATCCCTGGGACTCTGGAGAGCGAATGCTTGAGCTCCATAATCTGATATAGCTTTAGAAATATCTAATGATTCACAAAATAAAATATCAGCAACCTCATAAGAGGAAACTAACACCAAATCCCCAGCAACAAAATTGAAGAAGAACTGCGGTACTTGATTTTTCACACAGGAATTGGTGAGAGCAGCTACAAGCATGACTGAAAGCTCTTGGATTTTAAAATATGAACAAAATAATATCAGATCAGAATGTAAATTAGATCTAAATAAGTTCACAACAGATCCAAAACTATGAAATGAAATCAAATCCCCGGCAGTAGTTTTGTAGGAGACTTGCGGTACTTGTCTTTTCACACCGTTGATGAGAACAACTACAAGCAGTACTGTTGGTTGCTGGGCAGACCCAGGTTTACTATAATGAACCAACAACACCCCTAGCTCATTGTCCCTTTTAGCGACAGACCGCGGAGCGGCCTGAAGTCTCACCCGAAGTGATCCTAATGGGTTGGCCAAAGACTCAAGTGTCTCGACCAGGTTCTATATGGCATCCTGTGCTCATCTCGCAGCTCTTCTTAGCCTGCGAGATGTCTCTCTCTTTTCTGCGATGCACAGTTTCCTCTTGGTGATGAGCAGCTTCCTCTTACTCGCGATGATCCCAACCCTTATCGCATCGCCTCATCCTGGGCAACACGTAACTCTCTCCCACGCTCGATCCTTAACCGCAACGCACCATAGCTCCTCTGCTGGTGTGGTATCGCCTCCCTGCGACATCCTACCGTCGCGGCTCAGCGTACTTATCGTTACTCATCTTCAACATACATGACTCAACATACAATGATGTTTTATACTGCGACTCTTAACTGTCTTGAGTGAAACTTAGACAAACTCTTATCCAGAATACTTAAAGACTTTAACTTGCATTTATCCTTCTATGATGCTGCAACTGAATAACACATACATACATTCACTGTAAGCAAAGTTCATGTAATGAGTGACAGATATAACAAGTAAATACAATCACATGAATCAATCACATAACACTCTGATTTTACGTGGTTCACTTCCAGGGTAGAAGCTACGTCCATAGAACTGTGTTTCTATATTATAACTTGAGAGAGGTACACAGTTCTGCTGCACCGCATATGCAGCTAGAGATTTTCTGGGTAACTCCGCACACAGCCTGGAGCCCTTCTCTCTTAGATCTCTTCTCTATATTTCCTTCTTACAATATATCCTCACTCTCTCTCTCTCTCTCAATCCTTGCGGATTGTTACATACAAGCTCAATGAGCTAGCTACTGGTTACAGTAAGATAATTACCGCTGATAACAGAACCAGAGCTCAGCTTCTATATTACAACTGTCTAAATGTCTACTTGTCTAACTGCTTAACCAACTTGCCAACCTTTTACAGTACAAAATACATCCCTTTATAGGCGGCCCGAAGTTCTCGCCATTACAACACTGTGGGCCTGTCCCAACAGTAACCCAAACCCTAACTAGTGACAGTCGGCATATCTGTAGTTGGGGTAGCCGCTTTTCGTCACACCACTCCTCTCTGCAGTCTTCCATGCTTCTCGGCACTGACCATGGGTACTATGCACCGCTTCCCTTCTTCTATCCTTTGTCTTCAATACCTCGGCCTCATCGCTCCTTTTCCTTTATGAGGGTAGCTGAGCCCTCCTGTCTTTGCCGCTGCCTTCAATGCAGTGGTTGAGCTCTTTCTTCTCGGCCGCTCAGGTACTGTCGTCTTCCTTGAATTCTCTGTTTCAATAGTCACGGTTTTCGACTCTGCTCTGCAGCTAGAAACATGCTACGGTGTCGTAGCTTTACCTTATCTCCTCGTCTTCGCTAAACTGTCTATCCGCCAAAATGGCAGCTTTTCTTGTAGCTGCGGGACTCTGCTCCAACAGTCCCCTAACACTTACTTGTGGCTCGTCCCCGAGCCACTA
>LPNX010286898.1:169912-242157 GCA_001517045.1 Pseudotsuga menziesii
GTTCTTCTCTTAGCTGATGAAATAGGTCATCTTCCTTCTCCCGTTGCTTTCTTTTTCTCATTTTTACTTTCTTCCTGGCGGGAGATTTCTTCTCATCATTCTTCTGCTCTGCTTTCTTATCTTCAGTGATCGGCTCGACTTTCTTCTTCTCTTCAGCAGAGACTTTGATGACATCTTCTACATCCTGCGCTTGACTCCTCATCCTTGGTGGCTGTTTGACCTGTGATGATCCTAATTTCACAACCCTGGGTGGCGTCGTCATAGTGAACATACGGCCACCAGGGTTGAAACGTCTCAGCATGTCTTCTAAAGGTTCCTCCTTGGGAAGAGCCCACTCGGTGTTATACTTTGGATTGGCAATGGCTGCAAAATATGGAAATCACAGCACTCTGTAACTGAAATTAGCTCTGCACAGGGAAAAATTAACAATGCACGCTATAGCTCTCGGCTCTTTGCAAATGTAACCCTCCTGAATGAATAATTTCTGCTTTTATGCTGAAGGCGATAATCCCAGACGCAACAGTCATCTAGACTGAACCCGTCGATCGTATTAATTGCTTGGACAAGACCACACCCATCATCCTGATCCTCAATAAATGCTGAAATCCAATCAATTTCCCTCGAAGCGTGTGTATGCAGGCGCCGGTCTCGTCGAAGATTTTCCAAATCTGGAAAAATTGATTATACTATTGCCAAATCTACGGTAAGGTATACAGGTCATTTCTTCATTAAATGCCTGTCAGAAAGCGACTTGACTAGCCCTTCGTCTCGTTGCAAAAACTAGGTACGTGGCACGGAGAAACATCGTGCTGCTGCGATGCCTCACCGCATCACTTACTCAAAACAAACTTAAGCGTTTTTTTTTTGAACCAAAATGAACCGTCATTTTGCGATTCCTGCTACTTAGAATACCTGCCGGTGTAGACTAATTCCTGGTGCGATGCCTCCTTTCAACTACACTGGACATCTGCACCTCTTGCAACTCTGAGTTAAGGCTGAGAGGTGGAGTGGCTGTCACTATAAAGCTTAAGCCTACTGCCATTGATCATCATGGGAAGAAGCTCCCCATTTAGTTTGCTGAGCTGAACGGCTCCTCCCTCTGTGACTTGCTGTATCTGATATGGCCCCAACCAATGCGTTTTGAACTTCCCTGGAAACTTACTAAATTTACTATCATAGAGGAGTACTAGGTCTCCGATCTGAAGAGTCTTACTCTTAATGTGTCTATCATGCCAAGCTTTTTCTCGTGCCTTCTGCACTTTCTGATGGAATGCAGCAATGAATCTATCTTCCTCTAAGGTAAGCAGCTGTGCTAGCCTTTCCTGCACCGTGTCTGTATCAGCCATTCCATTGATCTGAGAAATTCTTAAACTGGGCATAATATACTCCATAGGCATAACAGCCTCCTGTCCATACACCAAGCTGAAAGGTGTGTGTCTGGTAAGTTTCTTGCATGTAGTCCTATACGCCCACAATACAGCGTTAACCTTGAGGTCCCAATAATTCCTTTGGCTATTGCAGATCTTAGTAAGAGCGTTCTCTAAAATATTCTTAAAGGCCTCCACTGTACCATTAGCTTGCAGGTGGTAGGGAGTGCTCTTATGGTGCTGTGTCTGGAATTCTTCCATCAAGGCCTCAATGGTGCGGTTCAAGAAGTGTGTGCCTTGATCGCTCATCAAAACTACTGGGCATCCAAATCTAGTGATGATATTTTCAAAAATGAACTGTGTAGATGTAGCAGCATCACAATTTCTTACTGCTTTGGCCTCTGCCCACCTGGTGAGGTACTCTATTCCTGTGATGATATATCTCGCACCAGTTCGTTTTCCTGGTGGGTTGATAGGACCCACAAAGTCTATAGCCCACTTGTCAAATGCGCGCAACGTAACCTGCGGTCGTAGTGGCATTTCAACTCGTTGTGAAGGTTTTCCTACCCTCTGGAAGATATCGCAGCATATGCAAAAGTCCTTAGTGTCTTTATGTAACGTAGGCCACCATAATCCTGCGGTCAGGATTTTCTGCGCAGTCGGATTTCCTGTGAAATGACCTCCCGCGGTACCTAAATGTGCTTCTCTGATAATAGCCTCTTTTTCATGCGGCATCACACATCTGCGCAGGAATTCATCTGGAGCTAACTTGTATAGCTATCCCACGATCAGGGTGAAGTCTGCTGCTTTAACAACCAAACTGCCTCTTTTGATGCTTGGTAAACTCCTCAGGTGCCCTTCCTGTAGTGAGAAAGTGAATGATATCAGCATAGTACTCATCTGCGATCTGGATAGAAAACAATTGCGCATCTAGCAAATTTTCCTCTAGATTACTTGGCTCTTCTCCTGAGTCTATTCGCGACAGATGATCAGGTCCGACGTTCAATCTTCTTGGTTTGACAATGATTTCAAAACCATACTCCTGAAAGAGGAGTAACCATCTGCATATTCTTCCCCCTAACATTGGCTTATTGACCAGATACTTCAATGCGGAATGGTCAGTAAACATCTTGAACGAGGCACCCAACAGGTAGTGCCTGAACTTCTGTAGCGCGTACCCCATAGCTAAGCCTTCGCTTTCTATCATGGTGTAGTTCTTTTTTGCAGTCGATAGCTTTCTGCTGGAGTATGCGATAGGATGATCGATACCTCCTTCTCCTTGTTGCGTTAAAACAACCCCTAGTGCGATGCCAGATGCATCCACATGTACATGAAATGGCTTAGTCTAGTTTGGAAATACTAAGATGGGAGCTGTAACCATCTTTTCTTTAAGTGTGTTTAGACTCTGCTGGCATTCCTCATTCCATAGGAATTTTACATCTTTCTTTAACAGTTTTTCCATCGGTGCTATAATCTTTGCATATCCCTTAATGAATTTTCTGTAGTACTCGGTATGACCAAGTACTGTCCTCAATTGTTTGAATGAGTTGGGTGCTGGAAGATTTACAATGATAGCAATCTTTGCGGGATCTACCATCAATCCTTGTCTGCAAACAATGTGACCCAACAAAATACCGAATGGCGCACATAATATACATTTTTTCAAGTTTAGAGAAATATGGTACTGCCTACATTTCTCTAACATCAGTCTTAGATCTCCTATGTGCTTGTCAATTAATCCAAATACAGTCCAATCATCAAAATAAACTTCTAGGAATTTATGGATGTATTCTTTAAATACAACAACTACTACTCTAGAAAAGATAGCTGGTGCATTCTTAAGACCAAAGGGCATTACCGTATACTGGAATGAGCCCCATTCTGTTGCAAACGTGGTCTTATGGCGATCTTCTGGGTGGATTCTGATCTGGTGATAGCCTGAAAAGCCATCAGTGAAGGAGTAGACCTCCTGTCCTCCCACATTGTCTAGTACTTCATCAGTGATAGGTGTCGGAAATGGATCATGAAGTGATGCGTCGTTGAGTTTACGCAAGTCAACATAGATCCTGATGTCTCCTTTGGTTTTCTTTTCTTACACGACCATGGGACTAACCCATTCGCTTTCTTCTATGGGCTCAATGATGCCTACTGCTAGCATCTTATCGATCTCATCTTTAACTTTTTCTTTGTAGTGCGGATTTAATCTATATGGACGCTACTTGACTGGTCTAGCATCCTCTTTCAATGGTATCCTTATTACTCCCAGGTCTTCGACTATTCCCTTCATCTCTGTGAACTTGGTGGGAAATAGGTCTTGATATTCATGTAGAAAGTCTGCAATCTGTCTGACTATTTCATCTGTCCAATAGTCTCCAATAGAGGCAAACTTTGGTTTTGTGTCTGTGCCAATATTGATCTTTTTAATCTTGATCGGCTCTGTGATTGCTGGAATCTGTAGCTTCGGTCCATCAACATCGCGAGTCCCTTCTGACTCTAGAATGTTGATGTTGCGAGGATCCCCATCTTCCTCCTCTGGTTCTGCTTCGAAGTTATAGCACTCTAGTGCATCTTCTAACTGGATGGCCCACTCGGGTTGAGCTTGTACTGATAGGGTACAATCCTCAAATATCTTAATCTTTATTACATCTAGGGCCTGATCAACATTTGGATACTTAGATTCAAACGCGAAGGTAAGTAGAAAGCTGTCTATTAGAAGTGGCCATGTAATCGTTCCCTTGCGCAATTCAGTCTCTGTGTACCGGTTCCATGGAACTGGGTCCAAAGTGTGAATGAATCGGTGAACCCATTCATCCTCGGGAATGTCCGACCAATTCTGTTCACATGTCTGAATATGTGACCTGGGGTCACTTTCTCTTGTGTATCTCTGCTGGACATACTCTCTGTCGATAGAGAATCTGATCGCCATCAATCTCTTAATATCATCCCATGATGCGATATTCTCTTTATGTGCATACCACCATCTTGTAGGTGTGGCTCGTACTGCAAGGTCCATAGCTGCGATCCTCTGCTCGTGAGGAATTTGTTGTTCAAACTGTGTGAGAAAGTCCTGGATATTTGTTAGACCATGAAATGATGGAATCTTGTTGATTTTTGTGCCAATCCATCGCAGTGAATTAGTCATGTACGCACATCTGCGCGCTGAGACTTCATAAAGTCTGTTATGCCAGTTCTCTAGACCAACATCCGAATCCTATGCGCATGAGCTGTCACATCGCCAACTAATGTTCCTTTCTGTGGTTGGATTAATGTAGTCGCTCTAGTTCGCAGTCATCTGATAGAGACTGTCCATGTTTCGTGCCTCTTCCTCTGCTCAGATAGGTTCAATGTATCTAGGACCCTGAAGAGGATCCAACAGTGCGATGACCTGGATCTGAGCGTCCTCAAAGGTCATTTGTATTCTCTTTAAGTCGATAAAAACCATGTTACCGATCTCCCAATCAATGCCTAGTAGTGCTGGATATGGTCTACTATCGCCAATGATTTCTATAACTTCAAAGTCCGCAGAGCAGCGAACTCCATCAATGTCAACTGGCACCTGTGATAATCGACCCAGGGGTGATACCCTCTATTGATTAGCTAATCTGAGATGGATAGGGGATCTGACTAACTGAGGGATACCCATCTGTTCCCATGTCTGCTTAGTGAGAACATTTACCTCTGATCCTATATCTAGGATTACCTCGTCCATTTAAAATTCTCCAACCTATGCTGTGAGTCGCATCTCTCTTCCTGTTCTAGTATGTCCCATAATACTATGAACAACGCGTTGTGCACTGCTCACGGAAGAAGATGGCTGACACTGATCTATGATGCGCTGAAGTTCTCCGATAGCTTGCTCATTTCTCACGAGTTTTAAACAGCTCCGCAGGAAGGATTGTACACTTCCTGCCAACTCGTCCTCGTCGCATGTGCCCGATGTGGTATCCTGCGGTATATGTACAGGGCTAATGCCACAAGGTGCTTGCTGCGGTACGCCCCTAGACGGCGGTACCTGCAATCCTGATTGCATAGGGTCATCAAAGAAAGTCTTAGCTTCCTGAAATGTCTGTTTATTCTTTTGTAGGTCAAGTGGTGTTGCTTTGTTAGGAGCTCTGTGCACCCACTCCTGTCCTGTGGTATTTTCAGTAACCTGTGATGTCCCATTGGTGGAAGCACCGCTGCGAGTCACAATGTTGACTCTTGGCTCTGGTTCTTTCGGCTCAGCAGCAATAAGCTGGATGTTCTGGTGTACTGCTGGCTTAGGTTCTCTGATCTTAGCTATCAAGGTAGGACAGTATTCTATAGCGTGATCGTAAGATTTGCAATAGTTACATGTGGTGGTAGGGCTCTGACAGTCCCTAGCATAATGTCCTACAACTCCACAGTTGTAACAAGTAACTGGTCTGTGACCATGGCCAAAGCCTTCTCCACGGCCAAAGCCTCCTCGTCCTCCTCGTCCTCCTCCATGGCCACCATAAGCCGGATCATGCTGTGGTCCTGCTGCTGGACCCTGTGTTTCTGATTGAACTCTGTACAAGTTTTGCTGGCTCCCGACCATGAGATCATAGTCTCGGCAATCGTGTTCATCATGGCCTACGGACTTACAGAAGACGCAGTATAAGTTCTTAGGTGTCTGCACGTACTTCTGAAGTAGAGGGCACTGGTGAGGTAGATGTCCTCTTGTTTTGCATATTTCACACCACGGCCTGTGCGTCTGTGGTAAGGGGTTAGGAGCCCCGGTTGCTAGATATTCTACAAAAAATGGACAATTATCTTTAGTATGGCCTTGTGCTTTACACTTTACACACCATATGTCTTGCGCAACCTCTTTCCCTTTCTTAAGCTCATGCATCTGTATCGTGAGATTAGCCAACTGGTTTTGCAGGTTTGTCATACCTGTGCTGGTTTCAGCTAGAGGTGAAGCCTCTAGTTTCATCGCCATCTCCAACGTGTCGTCCTGCATCTGGAGTTTCTGTTGCATTAATGGCAGTCTGATGTGAGGGAGCAGCGATGCAATAAACCATTCCTTATGCTGCTCTGGTGCAAACTCAAAGCTGACTTGGTCTATAAGGGCTTTAAATTTCTGATCAAAGTCCCACACTGACTCTGTAGGTAACTGTTTGATGTCTTTAAGCTCTGTAATGCACTGTGACTCAGACTTAGGTTTCTTAAACTCTTTAATCATGACGGTCCTGACTTGGACAAGTGTTATGGGTACCGCTGAGGTATACTTCATATACCATGTTAAGGCTCGTTCTCTCAGTGTGGTGACCAACTGTACAAGTTTACTATTATCATCATTGATTGCTTTAATGGTCCACACGGCTTCACATAGAAACCAATGCTGCTCTGGGTCCTCTGCTCCTGTACCCTTAAAGATAGGTAGCTTCATATCATTCCCCATTCTATTTCTGCATGGTGGATGTTGATTTGCTGTGTTACTACCACTCGGTGGTGTAGGTGGAGGTGATGTAGCGGTAGTTGGTACTGTCTGCGAGCTACTAGATGGAGTTCCTACGGGATTGTTCTGAGTCCCGATCTGTTTCTGTGGGGTATAAGGGTGGTAAGAGATACCCCCTTTTGTTCTGTCTGTATGGTTATGACTCTGTTGTCTAGTACTATCTGAACTGTCTTCAAATATGGGAGATCTGAAATCTACTTTGTATTTCTTTCCACTACGTGTACGTCCAATGTCATCAAAATCACTTTCAAACTCTTGTGACATTACTATCTTTACTTATTCATCTGAAACTAGATCCATTCTTCCTTTTTCATATAATAACATCTTAATGGACAAGTTTAAATATTTTAGGTACTTACGACGATATCCTTTGAAGAAGTACCGCTCAGCCTCGCTGAAGCTTTTTCTCTGGTCCACTGCAAACTCCGTGACGAAGCTTTCTAGCACACTCACAAGCCAGAAGTCTACTGTCCTCGTAATGGGATTATCAAGGTTCTTCACGGTCTAAATCAGCTCCGGTGTCCAGACAATGTTTCTTTTCTTCTTGAATATGTTCTTGTCAGTCAACTTTGATAACTAGTCGTAAAGCTCGTTTCCAAAGGTCGCAAAAAATATCGCATGCAGGTCTGTAACGATATGTTTTTGTAACCAGTCCTCTGTACTCAGTCTAGGACTCTTGTTCTCTCGTTCAGCAAAATCTTTCTGGTTAGATCAAACCCACTCGTTGAGTTCGTCTCTAGTAGGATGCCAACAGAACATCAGTTCTCAGTTTGTTCAAAACCGGCAACGAAACCATTTGTTGGTCGCTGGGCAGACCCGGGTTTACTATAATGAACCAACAACACCCCTAGCTCACTGGCCCTCTCGGCGACAGACCGCGGAGCGGCCTAAAGTCTCACCCGAAGTGATCCTAATGGGTTGGCCAAAGACTCAAGTGTTTCGACTAGGTTCTGTATGGCATCCTGTGCTCGTCTCGCAGCTCTTCTTAGCCTGCGAGATGTCTCTATATTTTTTGCGATGCGCAATTTCCTCTTGGCGATGCGCAACTTCCTCTTACTCATGATGATCCCAACCCTCATCGCATCGCCTCGTCCTGGGCAACACGTAACTCTTTCCCACGCTCGATCCTTAACCGCAGCGCACCACAGCTCCTTTGCTGGTGCGGTATCGCCTCCCTGCGATATCCTACCATTGCGGCTCAGCGTAGTTATTGTTACTCATGTTCAACTTACAAGACTCAACATACAAGGCTATTTTATACTGTGACTCTTAACTGTCTTGAGTGAAACTTAGACAAACTCTTATATAGAATACTTAAAGACTTTAACTTGCATTTATCCTTCTATGATGCTGTAACTAAATAACACATACATACATTCACTGTAAGCAAAGTTCATGTAATGAGTGACAGATATAACAAGTAAATACAATCACATGAATCAATCACATAACGCTCTGATTTTACGTGGTTCACTTCCAGGGTAGAAGCTACGTCCACAGAACTGTGTTTCTATATTATAACTTGAGAGAGGTACACAGTTCTGCTGCACCGCATATGCAGCTAGAGATATTCTAGGTAACTCCGCACACAGCCTGGAGCCCTTCTCTCTTAGATCTCTTCTCTATATTTCCTTCTTACAATATATCCTCACTCTCTCTCTCTCTCTCAATCCCTGCGGATTGTTACATACAGGCTCAATGAGCTAGCTACTGGTTACAGTAAGATAATTACCACTGATAACAGAACTAGAGCTCAGCTTCTATATTATAACTGTCTAAATGTCTACTTGTCTAACTGCTTAACCAACTTGCCAACCTTTTACAATACAAAATACATCCCTTTATAGGTGGCCCAAAGGTCTCGCCATTACAACACTATGGGCCTGTCCCAACAGTAACCCAAACCCTAACTAGTGACAGTCGGCATATCTGTACTTGGGGTAGCCGCTTTCCATCACACCACTGCTCTCTGCAGTCTTCCATGCTTCCCGGCACTGACCATGGGTACTATGCACCGCTTCCCTTCTTCTGTCCTTTGTCTTCAATACCTCAGCCTTGTCGCTCCTTTTCCTTTATGAGGGTAGCTGAGCCCTCCTGTCTTAGCCACTGCCTTCAATGCAGTGGTTGAGCTCTCTCTTATCGGCCGCTCAGGTACTGTCGTCTTCCTTGAATTCTCTATTTCAACAATCACAGTTTCCGGCTCTGCTCTGTAGCTAGAAACATGCTACGACGTCGTAGCTTTACCTTATCTCCTCGTCTTCACTAAACTGTCTATCCGCCAAAATGGCAGCTTTTCCTATAGCTGTGGGACTCTGCTCCAACAAGTATTGAAGGTTTATGAACCTGAAATTTTGAACCAAGCAATATCAGATCAGATCCAAATAAGATCATGTCAGATCCAACAAGGTTCATATCAGATCCAAAGTTATGGTCAACCGAGATGGTAGATGCACAGTTTTCTTCTTCTTCAAAATTCTGAATTTTGGTGCATGCAATCCTGCAAGAATTTGCTGGAAGATCTAGATCATGGGGAGCGAATGTGTCACTGTTATAATCTGATATTTCTTCCAAAATATCCAAGTTTTTACATATTTGCACACCAGCAGCAACATTAGAGGGAGAAAAATCAAATTTCTCTTCACTTTCGGAAGCAATTACTGGTAAATTTTGCACAGAATTCAAAGGAAAATCACTGGTGAATGTTTGCATGGAAGTGCAGCAGTGTTTTTCTTCAATATCAGAGATTTTAATGTCTTCTTCCATTTCAGCAATATGAGAAGATGAGATATCAGAGATCTCATGAACTTCCGGAGCATTAGGAGAAGGAGTCACTTCATGGAGACTTTCTTCAATTCGAATTGAATGTGTAGAAGATTCTGCTTCATCTTCATCTTGAACAACTTCATCAGAGAGAGTAGAGGCTGAGAATTTTGAGTGAAGAACTCTTATGGTGCTGGCTGTGATTTTCAAAGTACTATTATGATCCTCATTGTGCTTGCCAAAGGTTCTGTCCAATTTTGTCCAGAGATCCTTTGGGTATTCAGCAAAATCAATAAGGTAGTACAAGCTATCAGAAAGGGCCAGGCATATTGCTCCAAAAGCTCTATCACCGTCATTTATCCAGTCATTCTCATTCTCATAAGCCTCTTTTCCAAGTCCAATAGACACCTCATCTCTTCAGATATGCAATCATCTTCAACTTCCATTCCGAATAGCTTGTGAATGGGGTGAGAAGAGGGATTGATGAGTCCATTCAAAGTTGTACCTGATAAAACCTGCAAATTAAAACAAAAGGGGCACCGTAAGGTCGCACAACTTGCACATTTTAGGCTTTCATCACACCTAGCATAGTCAATCAAGCAAGCTTGATCAACAAGTTCTTTACTTGGGGTATTAAGTGGTAAGCCTTGGCTTCTGGTGCAGGGCTGTATTTTTGAGCTATTACTCAAATTTCATGGAGAAATCTGTCAAAATCTTGTTTTTGAGAGATTGATCTTCGTCCTGCCGTAAGCTCTGATACCATATTAATTCTTGCACATGATCTAGGAACTAGGAATCAAAATCATCAAAGAATAATTGACAAATACTCATGAATTGGAAATAATCGGATCCAGAATTGGTTTCCTCTCTGTATATTTAATAAACAATAAAGGGTTACAATTCCAATGCTGAGCAATGGCTTAACTCCATGAAGAATTCAAATACCTAAGGAGACAATTCAAATTCAGTGAGTGAGTCTAGCTTAACTGACTCTAAACCATTCAATCTCACTTAGTTAACCACTTGACCAAAACCCTAATTGACTCACCAAACCCTAACTGAAGTCAGAGTGCAATAAATGACTGAATCTCAACTGAAGGAGATCAAACATATGTCATAGCAATCCAACCATCAAGTGCTAGTGCTCCATGACTCCAATGAACCCCGATGAGGTTAACTGAAGCTGAACTGACCATCAGAAGTTGGTGGAGGCGCCTTGTTGACTCCAAATCATTAAATAATAATAAATAATCATTAAATAATATATTTAATGACTGGAGGCGCCTTAACTGACTGGTTCAACCACCAGTTAGCAATTAGGTGCATTAATATCACTCATATCACCCCTGAAGTGCTCTAGTTAGCCTCCTTGACTGTAGGAGAAGGCTAAGTTAGCCTCCTTGAATGTAGGTAGGCGTGGGTGTGACTGGATGATGGCAATTAATGCTCCACTGATGTCAATTAAACTTAGGATAGTGGTTTAACTAGGCCAATTTGACCAAAAGAGTGTGTATGATGGTAAATGTCTCCAACACTTATCACATATGAATTTCTGAATATTGTTTTTAGATTGTTGAATATTTTCAAGCTGATTTAACCTCTCATATACTCAATTTTGTTTGAAGTTATTTACTTGACAATTTTGTATATATTTTTCACTAACATTCGAACTTCCCCAAAGTGATTTTGGACATATTCTATAATTTTTTGTTCACTGTATTTTAGCAGGTTGGTGATAAAACAATGAGAAACTCTGCCAAATGTCAACCATAGAAGTGTGCAAAGGCCACCATAAAGGAAGGGTTTCAAGGCCATCACCAAGATGGGGTGAAAATTCTGTTTTTCTACATCTTTGCTCACTTTTTTTTCACTGAAATTTTAGTCATTGTAACAAGTCCAAGATAGTCTCTTGGACTCGATTTTCATTTGCATTTAAATTTTATTTGTTTTCCATCCATTTCTTGCAACGGAAGTTGGACTTGCCCATCCTTGCATAAGAAATTGTTGATTGGCTTGGGATTAGTTTAGTTTGTAATTTTGTTTTTCAAATTTTTATTTTCCCACACCTTGCAAGTGATTCGGCTTTGCCACCCTTGCAAAACCGTGCTGGCTTGTATTGCATTTTATTTTGTTTCCATATTGCCCACACCTTGTATGTGAGTTGGCTTCGTCACCCTTGCAATATTGTGTTGGCTTGTATTGTTCATAGTTGTTAATTATTTGTTTTGTTTAGAGTGAAATAAACCTTGCCTCACTTTGGCCCCGTATTCATTCCCCTTTTCGGTACATCTGATCCTGGGTGACAAGAAAGGGCTAGAGATTGAATTGGCTAGATTAATAGTCACTTTAACCATTTATTGCAATATTGAGAAAATAAGGACTTGTTGTGGAGTGTTGGAGCAGAGTCCCGCAGCTACAGGAAAAGCTGCGATTTTGGCGGATAGACAGTTTAGCGAAGACTAGGAGATAATGTAAAGCTACGACGCCGTAGCATGTTTCTAGCTGCAGAGCAGAGCCGGAAACCGTGACTGTTGAAACAGAGAAGTCAAGGAAGATGATAGTACCTGAGCGGCCAAGAAGAGAGAGCTCAACCACTGCATTGAAGGCAACGGTGAAGACAGGAGGGCTCAGCTACCCTCATAAAGGAAAAGGAGCGACGAGGCCGAGGTATTGAAGACAAAGGACAGAATAAGGGAAGCGGTGCATAGTACCCATGGTCAGTGCCGGGAAGCATGGAAGACTGCAGAGAGCAGTGGTGTCACAAAAAGCGGCTACACTAAGTATAGATATGCTGACTGTCACTAGTTAGGGTTTGGGTTATTGTTGGGACAGGCCCACAGTGTTGTAATGGCGAGACCTTCGAGCCGCCTATAAAGGGATGTATTTTGTATTGTAAAAGGTTGGCAAGTTGGTTAAGCAGTTAGACAAGTAGACATTTAGACAGTTGTAATATAGAAGCTGAGCTCTGGTTCTGTTATCAGCGGTAATTATCTTACTGTAACCAGTAGCTAGCTCATTGAGCCTGTATGTAACAATCCGCAAGGATTGAGAGAGAGAGAGAGAGAGTGAGGATATATTCTAAGAAGGCAATATAGAGAAGATATATAAGAGAGAAGGGCTCCAGGTTGTGTGCAGAGTTACCCAGAAGATCTCTAGCTGCATATGCGGTGCAGCAGAACTGTGTACCTCTCTCAAGTTATAATATAGAAACACAGTTCTGTGGACGTAGCTTCTACCCTGGAAGTGAACCACGTAAAATCAGAGCGTTATGTGATTGATTCATGTGATTGTATTTACTTGTTATATCTGTCACTCATTACATGAACTTTGCTTACAGTGAATGTATGTATGTGTTATTCAGTTATAGCATCATAGAAGGATAAATGCAAGTTAAAGTCTTTAAGTATTCTGTATAAGAGTTTGTCTAAGTTTCACTCAAGACAGTTAAGAGTCGCAGTATAAAACAACCTTGCATGTTGAGTCCTGTAAGTTGAACACGAGTAACGATAAGTACGCTGAGTCGCGACGGTAGTATATCGCAGGGAGGCGATACCGCACCAGCAGAGGAGCTGTGGTGTGCTGGGGTTAAGGATCGAGCGTGGGAGAGAGTTACGTGTTGCCCAGGACGAGGTGATGCGATAAGGGTTGGGATCATCGCGAGTAAGAGGAAGCTGCGCATCGCCAAGAGGAAACTGCGCATCACAGAAAAGAGAGAGACATCTCACAGGCTAAGAAGAGCTGCGAGACGAGCACAGGATGCCATACAGAACCTGGTCGAGACACTTGGGTCTTTGGCCAACCCATTAGGATCACTTCGGGTGAGACTTCAGGCCGCTCCGCGGTCTGTCGCCAAAAGGGCCAGTGATCTAGGGGTGTTGTTGGTTCATTATAGTAAACCCGGGTCTTCCCAGCGACCAACAAATGGTTCCGTTGCCGGTTTTGAACAAAATGAGCACTGATGTTCTGTTGGCATCCTACTAGAGACGAACTCAACGAGTGGGTTTGGTCTAACCAGAAAGAGTTTGCTGAACGAGAGAACAAGAGTCCTAGACTGAGTACAGAGGACTGGTTACAAAAACATATCGTTACAGACCTGCATGCGATATTTTTTGCGACCTTTGGAAACGAGTTTTACGACTGGTTATCAAAGTTGAATGACAAGAACATATTCAAGAAGAAAAGAAACATTGTCTGGACACCGGAGCTGATTTAGACCGTGAAGAACCTTGATAATCCCATTACGAGGACAATAGACTTCTGGCTTGCGAGTGTGCTAGAAGGCTTCGTCACAGAGTTTGCAGTGGACCAGAGAAAAAGCTTCAGCGAGGCTGAGCGGTACTTTTTCAAAGGATATCGTGGTAAGTACCTAAAATCTTTAAACTTGTCCATTAAGATGTTATTATATGAAAAAGGAAGAATGGATCTAGTTTCAGATGAATAAGTAAAGATAGTAATGTCACAAGAGTTTGAAGGTGATTTTGATGACATTGGACGTACACGTAGTGGAAATAAATACAAAGTAGATTTTAGATCTTCCACATTTGAAGACAGTTCAGATAGTACTAGACAACAGAGTCATAACCATACAGACAGAACAAAAAGGGGTATCCCTTTCCACCCTTATACCCCACAGAAACAGATCGGGACTCAGAACAATCCCGTAGGAACTCCATCTAGTAGCTCGCAGACAGTACATACTACCGCTACATCACCTCCACCTACACCACCGAGTGGTAGTAACATAGCAAATCAACATCCACCACACAGAAATAGAATGGGGGATGATATGAAGCTACCTATCTTTAAGGGTACAGGAGCAGAGGACCCAGAGCAGCATTGGTTTCTATGTGAAGCTGTGTGGACCATTAAAGCAATCAATGATGATAAGAGTAAACTTGTACAGTTGGTCACCACACTGAGAGAACGAGCCTTAACATGGTATATGAAATATACCTCAGTGGTACCCAGAACACTTGTCCAAGTTAGGACCGCCATGATTAAATCACATCAGACTTCCATTAATGCAGCAGAAACTCCAGACGCAGGACGACGCGTTGGAGATGGAAATGAAACTAGAGGCTTCACCGCTAGCTGAAACCAGCACAGGTATGACAAACCTGCAAAACCAGTTGGCTAATCTCACGATACAGATGCATGAGCTTAAGAAAGGGAAAGAGGTTGCGCAAGACATATGGTGCGTAAAGTGTAAAGCACAAGGCCATACTAAAGATAATTGTCCAGTTTTTGTAGAATATCTAGCAACCGGGGCTCCTAACCCCTTACCACATACGCACGGGCCGTGGTGTGAAATATGCAAAACAAGAGGACATCTACCTCACCAGTTCCCTCTACTTCAGAAGTACGTGCAGACACCTAAGAACTTATACTTCGTCTTCTGTAAGTCTGTAGGCCATGATGAACATGATTGCCGAGCCTATGATCTCATGGTCGGGAGCAAGCAAGACTTGTACAGAGTTCAATCAGAAACACAGGGTCCAGCAGCAGGACCACAACATGATCCGGCTTATGGTGGCCGTGGAGGAGGATTCAGAGGAAGAGGAGGATTCAGAGGCTTTAGCCGTGGAGAAGGCTTTGGCCGTGGTCGCGGACCAGTTACTTGTTACAACTGTGGAGTTGTAGGACATTATGCTAGGGACTGTCAGAGCCCTACCACCACATGTAACTATTGCAAATATTACGATCACGCTATAGAATACTGTCCTACCTTGATAGCTAAGATCAGAGAACCTAAGCCAGCAGTACACCAGAACATCCAGCTTATTGCTGCTGATCCAAAAGAACTGGAGCCAAGAGTCAACATTGTGACTCGCAGCGGTGCTTCCACCAATGGGACATCGCAGGTTACTGAAAAGACCACAGGACAGGAGTGGGTGCACAGAGCTCCTAACAAAGCAACACCACTTGACCTACAGAAGAATAAACAGACATTTGAGGAAGCTAAGACTTTCTTTGATGACCCTATGCAATCAGGATTGCAGGTACCACCATCTAGGGGCGTACTGCAGCAAGCACCTTTTGGTGTTAGACCTGTACAGATACCGCAGGGTACCACATCGGGCACATGTGATGAGGACGAGTTGGCAGGAAGTGTACAATCCTTCCTACGGAGCTGTTTAAAACTCGTGAGAAATGAGCAAGCTATTGGAGAACTTCAGCGCATCATAGATTAGTGTCAGCCATCTTCTTCCATGAGCAGTGCACAACGCGCTGTTCATAGTATTATGGGACATACCAGAACAGGAAGAGAGATGCGACTCAGAGCACAGGTTGGAGAATTTGATATGGATGAGGTAATCCTAGATTTAGGATCAGAGGTAAATGTTATGACTAAGCAGACATGGGAACAGATGGGTATCCCTCAGTTAGTCAGATCGCCTATCCATCTCAGATTAGCTAATCAATAGAGGGTATCACCCATGGGTCGATTATCACAGGTGCCAGTTGACATTGATGGAGTTCGCAGCTTTGCGGACTTTGAAGTTATAGAAATCATTGGCGATAGTAGACCATATCCAGCACTACTAGGCATTGATTGGGTAATTGGTAACATGGCTGTTATTGACTTAAAGAGAAGACAAATGACCTTTAAGGACGTGCAGATCCGGGTCATCACACCCTTGGATCCTCTTCAGGGTCCTAGATACATTGAACCTATCCGAGCAGAGGAAGAGGCACGAAACATGGACAGTCTCTATCAGATGACTGCGAACCAGAGCGACTACATCAATCCAACCGCAGAAGGGAACATTAGTTGGCGATGCGACAGCTCATGCGCATCGGATTCGGATGTTGGTTTAGAGAACTGGCAGAACAGACTTTATGAAGTCTCAGCGCGCAGATGTGCGTACATGACTAATTCACTGCGATGGATTGGCGCAGAAATCAACGAGATTCCATCATTTCATGGTCTAACAGATATCCACGACTTTCTCACACAGTTTGAACAACAAATTCCTCACGAGCAGAGGATCGTAGCTATGGACCTTGCAGTACGAGCCACACCTGCAAGATGGTGGTATGCACATAAAGAGAATATCGCATCATGGGATGATATTAAGAGATTGATGGCAATCAGATTCTCTACCGACAGAGAGTATGTCCAGCAGAGATACACAGGAGAAAGTGACCCCAGGTCACATATTTAGACATGTGAACAGAATTGGTCGGACATTCCCGAGGATGAATGGGTTCACCGATTCATTCACACTTTTGACCCAGTTGCACGGAACTGGTACACAGAGACTGAATTGCGCAAGGGAACGATTACATGGCCACTTCTAATAGACAACTTTCTACTTACCTTCGCTTTTGAATATGAGTATCCAAATGTTGATAAGGCCCTAGATGTAATAAAGATTAAGATATTTGAGGATTGTACCCTATCAGTACAAGCTCAACCCGAGTGGGCCATCCAGTTAGAATATGTGCTAGAGTGCTATAACTTCGAAGCAGAACCAGAGGAGGAAGATGGGGATCCTCGCAACATCAACATTCCGGAGTCAGAAGGGACTCGCGATGTTGATGGACTGAAGCTACAGATTCCAGCAATCACAGAGCCGATCAAGATTAAAAAGATCAATATTGGCATAGACACAGAACCAAAGTTTGCCTCTATTGGAGACTATTGGACTGATGAAATAGTCGGACAGATTGTAGACTTGCTACATGAATATCATGACCTATTTCCCACCAAGTTCACAGAGATGAAGGGAATAGTCGGAGACCTGGGAGTAATGAGGATACCATTGAAAGAGGATGCTAGACCAGTCAAGCAGCGTCCATATAGATTAAATCCGCGCTACAAAGAAAAAGTTAAGGATGAGATCGATAAGATGCTAGCAGCAAGCATCATTGAGCCCGTAGAAGAAAGCGAATGGGTTAGTCCCATGGTCATGCAAGAAAAGAAAACCAAAGGAGACATCAGGATCTGTGTCGACTTGTGTAAACTCAACGACGCATCGCTTCATGATCCATTTCCGACACCTTTCACTGATGAAGTACTAGACAATGTGGGAGGACAGGAGGTCTACTCCTTCACTGATGGCTTTTCAGGCTATCACCAGATCAGAATCCACCCAGAAGATCGCCATAAGACCACGTTTGCAATAGAATGGGGCTCATTCCAGTATACGGTAATGCCCTTTGGTCTTAAGAATGCACCAGCTATCTTTTCTAGAGTAGTAGTTGCTGTATTTAATGAATACATCCATAAATTCCTAGAAGTTTATTTTGATGATTGGACTATATTTGGATTAATTGACAAGCACATAGGAGATCTAAGACTGATGTTAGAGAAATGTAGGCAGTACCAGATTTCTCTAAACTTGAAAAAATGTATATTCTGTGCGCCATTCGATATTTTGTTGGGTCACATTGTTTGCAGACAAGGCTTGATGGTAGATCCCGCAAAGATTTCCATCATTGTAAATCTTCCAGCACCCAACTCAGTCAAACAATTGAGGACAGTACTTGTTCATACCGGGTACTACAGAAAATTCATCAAGGGATACGCAAAGATTACAACACTGATGGAAAAACTGTTAAAGAAAGATGTAAAATTCCTATGGAATGAGGAATGCTAGCAGAGTCTAAACACACTTAAAGAAAAGATGGTTACAACTCCCATCTTAGTATTTCCAGACTGGACTAAGCCGTTTCATGTACATGTGGAGGCATCTGGCATCGCACTAGGGGTTGTTTTAACGCAACCAGGAGAAGGAGGTATCGATCATCCTATCGCATACTCCAGCAGAAAGCTATCGACAACAGAAAAGAACTACACCACGACAGAAAGCGAAGGCTTAGCTATGGTGTACGCACTACAGAAGTTCAGGCACTACCTGTTGGGTGCCTCGTTCAAGATGTTTACTCACCATTCCGCATTGAAGTATCTGGTCAATAAGCCAGTGTTAGGGGGAAGAATATGCAGATGGTTACTCCTCTTTCAGGAGTATGATTTTTAAATCATTGTCAAACCAGGAAGATTGAACGCTTAACCTGATCATCTATTGCGAATAGACTCAGGAGAAGAGCCAAGTAATCTAGAGGACAGATTGCCAGATGCACAATTGTTTTCTATCCAGATCACAGATGAGTACTATGCTGATATCATTCACTTTGTCACTACAGGAAGGGCACCTGAGGAGTTTACCAAGCATCAAAAGAGGCAGTTGGTTGTTAAAGTGATAGACTTCACCCTGATCGCGGGACAGCTATACAAGTTAGGTCCAGATGAAGTCCTGCGCAGATGTGTGATGCCGCATGAAAAAGAGGCTATTATCAGAGAAACACATTCAGGTACCGCAGGAGGTCATTTCGCAGGAAAGCCGACTGTGCAGAAAATCTTGACCGCAGGATTATGGTTGCCTACGTTACATAAAGACACTAAGGACTTTTGCAGATGCTGCGATATCTGCCAGAGGGTAGGAAAACCTTCACGACGAGATGAAATGCCGCTGCAACCGCAGGTTACATTGCATGCATTTGACAAGTGGGCTATAGAATTTGTGGGTCTTGTCAACCCACCAGGAAAACGAACTGGTGTGAGATATATCATCACAGGAACAGAGTACCTCACAAGGTGGGCAGAGGCCAAAGCAGTAAGAAATTGTGATGCTGCTACAACTACATAGTTCATTTTTGAAAATATCATCACTATATTTGGATGCCTAGTAGTTTTGATGAGCGATCAAGGCACACACTTTTTGAACCGCACCATTGAGGCCTTGACGGAAGAATTCCAGACACAGCACCATAAGAGCACTCCCTACCACCCGCAAGCTAATGGTATGGTGGAGGCCTTTAAGAAGATTTTAGAGAACGCTTTTACTAAGATCTGCAACAGCCAAAGGAATGATTGGGACCTCAGGGTTAACGCTGTATTGTGGGCGTATAGGACTACATGCAAGAAACTTACCGGACACACACCTTTCAGCTTGGTGTATGGACAGGAGGCTGTTATGCCTATGGAGTATATTCTGCCCAGTTTAAGAATTGCTCAGATCACTGGAATGGCTGATACAGACACGGTGCAGGAAAGGCTAGCACAACTGCTTACCTTAGAGGAAGATAGATTCATCGCTAGATTCCATCAGAAAGTGCAGAAGGCACAAGAAAAATCTTGGTATGATAGACACATTAAGAGTAAGACTCTTCAGATCGGAGACCTAGTACTCCTCTATGACAGTAAATTTAGTAAGTTTCCAAGGAAGTTCAAAACGCATTGGTTGGGGCCATATCAGATACAGCAAGTCATAGAGGGAGGAGCCGTTCAGCTCAACAAACTGAATGGGGAGCTTCTTCCCATGATGATCAATGGCAGTAGGCTTAAGCTTTATAGTGACAGCCACTCCACCTCTCAGCCTTAACTCAGAGTCACAAGAGGTGCAGATGTCCAGTGTAGTTGAAAGGAGGCATCGCACCGGGAATTAGTCTACACCGGCAGGTATTCTAAGTAGCAGGAATCACATAATGACGGTTCATTTTGGTTCAAAAATAAAAATAAAAAAATGCTTAAGTTTGTTTTGAGCAAGTGATGCGGTGAGGCATCGCAGCAGCGCGATGTTTCTCCGTGCCACGTACCTAGTTTTTGCAATGAGACGGAGGGCTAGTCAAGTCACTTTTTGACAGGCAGTTAATGAAGAAATGACCGGTATACCTTATCGTAGATTTGGCAACAGTATAATCAATTTTTCCAGATTTGGCAAATCTCCGATGAGACCGGCGCCTGCATACACACGCTTCGAGGGAAATTGATCGGATTTCAGCATTTATTGAGGATCAAGATAACGGGTGTGGTCTCGTCCAAGCAATTAATACGACCGACGGTTTCAGTCTAGATGACCGTTGCGTTCGGGATTATCGCCTTCAGCATAAAAACAGAAATTATTCATTCGGGAGGGTTACATTTGCAAAGAGCCGAGAGCTATAGCGTGAATTGTTAAGTTTTCCCTGTGCAGAGCTAATTTCAGTTATAGAGTGCTGTGATTTCCAGAGTTTGCAGCCATTGCCAATCCAAAGTATAACACCGAGTGGGTTCTGCTCGAGGAGGAACCTTTAGAAGACATGTTGAGACGTTTCGACCCTGGTGGCCGTATGTCCGCTATGACGATGCCACCCAGGGTTGTGAAATTAGGAGCATCACAGGTCAGAAAACCGCCAAGGATGAGGAGTCAAGCGCAGGATGTAGAATATGTCATCAAAGTCTCTGCTGAAGAGAAGAAGAAAGCTGAGCCGATCACTGAAGATAAGAAAGTAGAGCAGAAGAATGATGAGAAGAAATATCCCGCTAGGAAGAAAGTAAAAATGAGAAAAAGAAAGCAACGGGAGAAGGAAGACGACTCTATCTCATCAGCTAAGAGAAGAAAAAGAGGTTCCGAAGGTCAAGAAGGAAAATATGCGGAACCCAAGCAGCGTGAATACCTGGAGCGAGTGGCTGAGAAGAAAAGTGAAAGGGAAAACAAACCGAACAAGCAGAACTTCAAGATGCAGACAAAGGCTTGTTCTCGGAATGGAATTCCTGGTTTGTATACCTTTCGCATAAGTAGGCTCCAGACTGAATGAAATGTTTGAGAAGGCTGGAAGATACAGATTTTCCTTGTGATAAAAGTTCTAACCCAGATAAAGAGGAAAGGATATATGTGGAAGACTTCTCAAAACGAGACGATCCTTGAAAGGTCTCAAGAGCGATGAGAGCGAGAGCATAACGAAGGGCAGGAAAGATAAGAGAGCCCTTATATTATTGCTTGTCATTATATTATTGCACACGGTTTCTTGTCGTTTAACTAGTGGAACATTGATAATTTACAGCTCCTAATTAAACTATACAAAGAAACTCAGTAAGTATGGACTACCCCTCTTGACCTTTTCGGAGTTGGGGTCTAAACGAAGGAGTTGGGAATCGAGGTGACAATGGGTTCTAAACTCATAGTTTCCCTTAAGAACACACTTAGCGGTTGAGAGACTTATCTGTGGTTAGGTGTGTTTTAGGCGACAACAACTATAATGGCAAAGTACCAGTTTGGGATATTATAGATAACAAGGAAAGAGGAAGAACAAACAAAACAAGAATAAATGTTGCCCATGAAATGGAGTAGAACTACAGTAATGTAAGAAGCACTAAGCTAAAATATCCTAAAAGTAAAATTCAGATGATTAGGCCCACAAGGTCTTGCAGGAAACAAAAACAGAAGATATATAAGAACTAAACTGGGAATGATAAATCAACATGTATAAAATACTGCATTACAATAATCTATAAATTCCGACATTGACACTAGACTTTCAAACACAAATAATAGTCAGAACTCATTACCTCATGGCCAACAGGACCCGAACTATGAAGTATAAAATAGTTAGAAAAATAAAAATCTTTTCTATCATCTACTGATGCCAGAGTAAATAGATCAGTGATCCCTCCACCTATTCCTCCTATCCTTCTATGAAACCAACTAGTATATTGTTGACTACCTTTCCATTGAGCTGTCTGGTGATTGCTTTGTTCTCTATTTGTGCTGCAACATAATGATAGATAAAAATGGATTAATATAGAACAAAAAGACAAGGAATTTGATTTTCCCTATACCTTAAAAAATAATCAGATATCATTGTAATCCATTTGTTGCTAAAATATTTTGACTCCTAAATTATCCTAATGTAGGAAATCACATATCTACCACACATACCCTCATGACTTGCCATGCCACTTCCACAAACCCTCATCACTTGCCATGCCATTACCAAAATTATGTTTGTATATGCTTCATTCTACATTTCCTACGATCACCACAATAATAAAGAAATCCCAGATTCACCTTATTCCAATATTACCATTGGAGAAATGCATCCTAACATAATTGAATTCATCAAGTTGAAACTCTTATTTCTCATGACAAATGTATATAAAAATTAGGTAGATCCTCTCCTGCAATGGAAATGCACTTAATTTGCTGAGATGTGCATTGAACCAAATTAGGTAGATCCTCTCCTACATTGTGAAGTGCATTCCCAATTTAGAAGAGGCTTTATTCTGCATGTTCAAGCAAATTTGACAGTTTTCTAACTGATTATGCCTATCTGCTAAACAATTCCACAAACACTCATCACTTGCCATGCCATTACCAAAATTATGTTTGTATATGCTTCATTCAACATTTTCTGCGATCACCACAATAATAAAGAAATATCTTATGGACATGTTTAATTGTTTTCCTCAAAGACTCTATAAGGCATGAATTCATCGCTAATGTTTAAGCAACACATCGGTGACTGTTTAATAGGTCATTTGATTTGTTACATTTACCTAATTAAGTTATAACAAGTCATTTGGTTTGATAAAGGTGTTTGGTATTCCATGCGATGTTGACACAGAGGGTTTACAGGATCATATGGGCAAGTTTGGAGATCTGGATGATGTGATTGTGATGCGGGTAAGTTTGGATATCCATAGATTAAGAAGGTGAAGAGTAATAGAAGTTGATAATATATGGAAAAATTTCATATGATAATTTGATACCAACATTTTATATTTGAAAAATGCATTGGGGGGTATTGGTTTTAGATTTGAAAAAAGTCAAAACATGCATATAATGTTAAACTAGTAGCAACAAGGAAGGTCTTCCTGCATGCATGTGTTCTTGCATGCAGAAGACTTAAATTAGGAAACCAGTTGTATTTAATTTACTTTTCCTAAGTTTACTTTGGAAAATAAATTAAAGTGATCTAAATTAACTTTAGTAAAACACTAGTTAAAGTGAAAGTGAAATTATGGTTTTTGCTTTACCACTAGTTAAAGTGAAAGTGAAATTAGGGTTTTTGATTAACCACTAGTTAAAGTGAAAGTGAAATTAGGTTTTTCGCTTTACCTAAAGTTATAAAAGAGAGATAAATTGGTGGAGAGGACACACACACTTTTATTCTGACAGAGACAAGATACAGACAGGGAGAGAAAGTCAGACATAGGATTTAGCTGAGAAGATGGAGGAGTGAGCAACAGGATCACCGAGCTTCGTACAACTGGGTTGTACACTCACACAGGATGGTGTTGAGGTTTAGCTGGTATTTTCCCAGTGATTCTGTCAGGTACTGCATTCACCAGGTTTGGGTGAATTTGTAGTGATTGTAAAAGTTCCATATTTTCTCATAATAAAATCTATATCTTATTGCTGCACCAGTTTTCCCATATTGGGTTTTTTCGAGGGTTTCCATACCCAAAATAATAGTGTCAATATTGTGATGTGATGTTGTGATTTATTTCTTAGTTTAATATTCTGCTGCATACTGTAAAATATATTCATGTGTGGTTATGAGTAGAGATTTGCGTGCACTGTTTAGCCCTAGTTTGAATATTAAAGGAAAATTTACATGGTATCGGAGATCTGATGAGCTAAAGCTCTGAGATTTGCAGCAATAGTGATAGATTAGGGGCAGATATATAGTAAGACACAAACCTAGACCTCTAGATCTAGGGTTTGATAGGTACACTTCACTATGGCCGTGCAGTTGAGAGTTGATGATAGACTCCAGGGTGCTCAGAACTTTCCTACATGGAAAGAAAGGATCACAAGGATCCTAGATGTCAGTGATACAGAGGAGTACCTTGAATCCACAAAGGTTGCATGCACAGATCCAACAGATTTAGCAGCTTAGAAGAAGATTGATTCTAGAGCCATGTTGACTATCATGGATGGAGTGAAGGACCATATTGTTCCTCACCTTTATGGTAAGAAGACCACAACAGAGATGTGGACGGATCTGGAGAGTCTGTACCAAAGTAAGAATGAGAACTAGAATATGGTGTTGCAAGAGAGGATGCGCAACACCAAGATGGCTAAGGTAGAAGGAGTGGTGCCTTATCTCAGGAGGCTCACACAGATCAGGGATGAGCTTGGAGCTGTTGGCTCTAAGATAGTGGATGAGGAGCTAGTTCAGATAACCCTCAATGGAATCTCTAAGCCATGGGACACCTTTGTCAAAGGTGTTGTGGCTAGGGAGAAGCTCCTTGATTTGAATAGACTATGGGATGAATTTATGCAGGAGGAGACTTGCATGGGTCAAGGATCAATCTCATCCATCAGTTCCCCACATATTGTGGATGAGGAGGCTCTAGCTCTTACAGGGAAGAGAAAGGGGAAGGAAAAGAGGAAGAAGGATGGTGAGAATAAACTTGACATGTCAAAGGTCAAGTGTTTTATTTGCCACAAGCAGGGACACTTTTCCTCCCAATGCCCAGAAAGGAAGAATAAGAGTAACACTCAGATGGCTGTATCTGCAGAGGTGGATGAGTTCAACAGGAAATTCGATGACTAGTTTTGCTTGATAAGTTGCATGAAAAGCACCACAGGGAGTAGCATATGGTACATCGACAATGGAGAATCTAGTCATATGACTGGACATAAGAGATTATTCAGATACTTGTAGGAGGGTGGAACAGGGATCCACGTTGAGCTGGGTGATGATTCACGGTATCATCCGCAGGGAGTTGACACTGTTTCATTTGAGAGGGAGTCTAGAAAACCCCTCAATTTTGCTGATGTGTTGTATGTTCCAGGACTATCCAAGAACCTTATATCAGTCTCCACTCTAGAGGACAAGGGATATCAGGTGAAGTTCCGTGACCATAAAGTATATATCAGGCCCAAGGGGTCAGATAGGAGCTTGGGTCGGGTGATTGGTAGGAGGAGCGAGAAAGTGTAAAGACTACGCTTTGAGCTTGCAAAGGCTCTAGTTAGTAGTAGCAGCAACAATAGTTAGGGTGAGTTGTGGCATAGGAGGATGACACACTTACACCATGGAGCACTGAAGCATCTGAGGCAGGCAGCATTGGAGTTCCTCAGGTACAGGAGGAAACACATAACCACTGCAAGGGTTGTGCTTTGGGGAAGAACATCAGGAAGCCTTTCCCACAGAGTGAGCACAAGTCTAAGGAGCCCTTGGACTTGGTGCATTTAGATGCATGTAGACCTATGAGTGTCCATTCATGTAGTGGTTACAGTTACTACGTAACCTTCATTGATGACTATTCTAGGAAAACCTGGATCTATTTCCTGAAGGCCAAGTCAGAGGTATTTGAGAGGTTCCAAGAGTTCAAAACTCTTGTGGAGAACCAAAATAGGAAAGAAGATTCTGATGTTGAGAACATACAACGGGGGTGAGTACACCTCCAATGAGTTCATGGAGTATTGTTTGATAGAGGGGATCAATAAGGAGCACACTGTGCCCCATACCCCACAACAGAATGGAGTTGCAGAGCGAAATAATAGGACTATGGTTGGAGAAGCCAAGACCATGCTATTTTATCAAGGATTACCACTATTCCTCTGGGTCGAGGCATACAGGACTACAGTATACATTCAGAACAAGTAACCCACACAACCTTGGGGAGGAAGACACCAAAGGAAGTCTTCACAGGCACCAGGCCAGATGTGAGTCACATTCGCATATTCAAAAGTGTATGCTAATTTCATGTTCATGTTGATAGTAGGAAGAAGCTGGACCCTTCTGGAGAGAAGGGGTTGCTTGTTGGGTATAGTGAGATATCGAAGGCATATAAAGTTTACATTCCCACTCGCATAAGGATCATTGTGAGCAGGGATGTCTAGTTCGATGAGGACAGGTCCTTACAGAGATATTTGGACTTACCAGTAGAGCAACAACCAACACATGAGACAGGGGTCAATTTGGAGGAGCCAGATGTACAGGTACATGTACAGACACAGAGCACAGGTTCTGGTGGTCAGAGGGATTTAGGTGGACATGATCCTTCAGTAATTGAATTGAAGGATGAGCTGCAGCAGGAGACATATATCCAACATCCAAAATAGGTTGACAGTAGGCCAAGGCCTAAGTGGTTTAGGTCCACAGTGCAGGATTCTAGGCAGGTAGATCCTCCATAGACATATTTTAGACGGAGTGTACCACCATAGAGGCTTAGTTACATGGCATTGATGATATATTTGATTAACTCTGAACCTTCCAGCTTCAGGGAGGCTGGACAACATGATGTGTGGCAGGAGGATATGGTTGAGGAGTATGACTCCATTATGAAAAACCAGGTATGATAGGTTGTGCTGATGCCACAAGGGAAAAAGGTGGTGGGATCCAGATGGATCTACAAGGTGAAGCATGCAACAGACGAAAGTGTGGAAAAGTATAAGGAATGCTTCATGGAAAAGGGGTTTTCACAGAAGGAGGGTATTGATTATGAGGAGACCTTCTCCCTCTTTTCCAGGTATTCTTCCATTTGGACCATTATCTCACTAGCAGCTGAGATGGGTTGGCATGTCCATCAGATGGACACCAAGACTACCTTCCTCAACAGAGTGATAGAGGAGGAGGTATATATTGAGTAGCCAGAGGGGTTTGCTGTGGAGGATAGGGAGATGTATGTATGCAGATTGCATCGAGATCTTTACGGGCTCAAGCAGGCACCTCGAGCATGGTACTCGAGGATTGACAGCTATATAAGGGATATGGAATTTCAAAGGAGTGAGGCTGACCACAACCTGTACTTCTTGATAGGTGAGGTGCCCCTCATATTGGTTCTATACATGGGTGATCTCTTTTTGACAGGAGATGAGAGGCTGATTGGATACTGCAAGTCCAATCTTGTAGTGGAGTTTGAGATGAAAGTCTCACATGCCCCAATTTGCAAAACATTTTATGTTTTAAGAAACATTATGTTATATTTTATTTTAAAGTTTGTAATTAATGACCAAGTGGGGTCAAGGATAATTGAATGTAATTGCTGAATATTTTATTAATAAATAAATGAAAGATGAGACAACAACTTAGGGAAGCTATTAAATGAGTGTTTTACTGGTCACTTGGTGGAGAAGGCTAGGTGTAGAGCAGATTGACACTTGGCAGCATCCTCAAACTACTTCTAGCTGTTGCAGGTGGCAACTTCCATTTTTTTGTGGTCATGTTCCCCAAGAAAGTGGAACAAGAGCAGGTGGCTCATTAAGTGAAAACAGACCCAAAAGACCTAGGCATGCTAATAAAAATTCCCATTGAAAACAACTGAGGTTGCTCATTCTAGACTTGTGAACATTTTGAGTGAATGAAGTGCACAAGAAAATTCGATGGAGGGGACTAGCTGAAGTATTTTTTGAGTGGAAAAGTGTTGCATGAAGAATTGACTTACTGCTGAACACTCAGTGGAGTTGCAGAGGATTACTAAACTACATCTCTCACCCAATACTTGTACAAGGTGGACCAAGAGACAAGCTCGAGGGTCCTGAGATTTGCAGTCTAGCTTTTCCTCCAGGAGTTGGTTGGGAGGAACAGGTTCCTTAAGCTGTTGTCACCTCATATACTTTTCCAGGTTCTACTTGATTTATCTAGCTATCTAAACTATTTATTGTTATCTGGAAAGTTCGAGTTTAGCAATGAAATGTTATGTTTCTGTTCTGTTGCTGCTAGGGTTAATTAAAAGAGATACTTTCACTGTTAAAAGATTGTGAAATTACTGGATTAAATAGATTTGGGTAAATGATTAGAACTTATAGTTTAACTGATAGATAAAAAGAAAATACCTAACTATATTTTTCCACACCCAGTTATAAAGGTAGTACTCTAGTACAATAGGCTAGATTAACTTGAGATAAAGAAAATGAATAAAGTATACGTGAATGTGATTTATTACTTTCCACAGTTTTCCTAAGAGTTAATGAGCTGTATGCTTTTTCTTTCTATTTAGAATTTTTACTTAGATAAAGTAATCTGTAACAATATAGACAAATCTGTCTTAGGAAGGTTTTAAAGATATAAATATACTTAATCTGTGTGCTTACTTACAGAGTAGACAGGTTATTTATTATAATAATTAACACTATAATAATTAACAAACCTTATAAGAACAAAAATTAAATAGGTAGGAAATAGTAAATATTACTAGATATTTACTGTGATATTTTATATAAGTAACATAAAAATTAGAATAACATTATATTCAAATATTAACAATGCATTTAAACTAAGAGAAATTAAGGTTTTATAATTAAAACCTAATTAAAAGAAACTATAAATTTAAAGTAATATGTCCACCTCTTTCACTAATAGAGGGGTTAAACTTTATTCCTTAAAACGAATTAAAGCTTATATAGTGTGTTTATATAGCCATAACATTAACTAAATGAATATAGGAAAATTAAGACATCCTCCACGAGGAACAATATTAATACTATCTACATGATAATAAACAAAATAAAAACCCTTCATTACAGTTCAAAACAGGGAAACAATAAAGATTCAGGAGGTGTTATTCACTCCTTATTTCTTTTATTTCTTTTTACTAACAGTAATAATCAAAATAAGATCTAAAATCTCACTGTTCAATCTATAGTTACAATTTTACACAAAAGAAAAATAAACATTAATTTAATTTAACAATAACCTTTGATAGATTGAATTCACAAAGATTAAACCAGAATGGTTGAACTGTACAAGCCTTCCCTATTATTTAAAAATCACATTAACAATACATATGGATTATCCAAAAATATAAATTACAAAACAATAAGTTTCAGGCTTATCCAAGCTTTAAGTAACAATTAAAAACCTTGAACTGAATCATATCAGTTACGACCCTATGGCTTTTACAACACAGAGTCATGGCTTAAAAGCTTGTTCTAAAAACAATATAACTATAAACAAAATCTACGACTGAGAAGGCAATTGTCTCAACTATGAAAGCCCTAAGCCTCCATTTCTAAAACAGCCACTAGGGCTTCAATAAACTGAACCAAACATCAAGTATCGACCACATGGCCTCCCACAATTTTATTACATTACAGAGTATCCATGACCGAGCCAAACAAACCAGAATACGAGAAACTGAACCAACTCATTTTAAACATCATACACCACTACAGGAGAACCTCAGCGAAACCGAGGCTTACGAAAATAAATGCTATGGTGGAGCCCCCTTCGCTTAGCAAAACCATGCGGCGGTGAGCCAACCACTCATACATTCATATCAGAGCCAAAAGACTAGGTAAGAATGCGATTTTTAGGGTTTTGGAACACTTAAATATTTCCCAAAGTCAACCAAAAAACCTAACCATCGTGTAGCTACCACATGGCATGGTAAATCTTTACAAATTATGGGTTATTGGATATAGTTCGAAAAACCTCCGAACTACCCTTTAGATAATAAAATTTGATCAATAAAAACTATATTATAACATTTTTATTATTTATCTTACCCTTCATCGTGGTTAATATATAGGGTTGTATCCATAATAGTTAAAGAAGGTAGATAGTAATTATACTAGGGTTTTAGTATGGTTCATAACCCATGCAATGTTTAAGAAAAACATAAGCAAGAAGGTATCCAAGGAGAAATTGTATAATGAAAATACCTTGTAGCAACTTGAGAAAATATAACAAATAAAAATCAATTTTTATATATTCTTGCAACTATAGAAATATGCCTAGCTAGCATGTTGGATTAAATATTTAATTGATATTATGAATAAAGGTGCTAGGGTGTTGTTTTCTCTTAGTAATACATGAGGAGATGAGAAATGATACAAAGGAAATGAAGGATAGATTTCTTATAGAAAATAAATCATCTTTCTTTACATAAAAAGTAATAACACCACAGTCTAAAGGAAACTTTTTGTATCAAGGCACCTCCATTTTGGGAAGTATTAGAATAGTTATAAACTATCCTATGTACTAAGTACTAGTTTTCATGTGTGTTATCAGTCAACGTACTTTATGATTTTAATTGCATCATAAATATTCTAGGTTATCGTAACTCACTATTTTGTAGAAAGAAATCTGTTTCACAAGATGCATTTTACTAGAATTACATACAAGCTTTAAACTGAGAAAATAATGATGGAAGTTAAACAAACAAGTTTTAGCAGTAGTGAGTTGGAAAAGTAACTAAGCTAAGTTCAGTTTATTAAATTTACTGTTATTACTATCAACTATGAAGATAATAAACAGTAGGATCAATGATACCTCTTTTACTGCTCAAGCTGTAAAACAAATAATTTAACTAGCATATTATTTTATGCTAGTTGGGAAAAGCAATAACAAAAATTCTTACCTACAAAGGACCTGTAAAAGAAGCATCCCTTCACTGCATTAGCTATAAGCTAAGTAAGCCTCTATCTCAAGTGAAGTTCTTTCCTACTTGCCATAAGATAGTAAAAACATACTTAGTATTAAGGTTTAGACATAGGGTTCATTTCCTATTATTCCAAATCATAACCTGCTAAATCAAATCCTTAACATGGAATTATGAAGGCAAACTAATAAATATACAGAACTAGAGATTTACAAAATGTTTAGTTCTAGTTAATACTGTTTAAAGTAACCGTTAGCAGTTATTTGTTCCTAGGCAGTGACGACTATGAACATTTGATGATACATGAAATTTTTTTAATTTTTATGAATTTTTGGAGTATTACATGACGTAACAATTAGAGTAAGGTTTGACAGCAAAACCATGCTGCCGTGAGCCAGCCACTCATACATTCGCAGCAGAGCCAAAAGACTAGGTAAGAATGCGATTTTTAGGGTTTTAGAAAACTTAAATATTGCCCAAAACCAACCCAAAAACCTAACCATCGTATAGCTACCACGTGGCATGATAAATATTTACAAATTATGGGTTATTGGATATAGTTCGAAAAACCTCCGAAGTAGCCTGCAGATAATAAAATTTGATAAATAAAAACTATATTATAACATTGTTATAATTTATCTTACTCTTCATCGTGGTTAATATATAGGGTTGTATCCCTAATAGTTAAAGAAGGTAGATATTAATTATACTATGGTTTTAGTATGGTTCATAACCCATGCAATGTTTAAGAAAAACATAAGCAAGAGACTATCCAAGGAGAAATTGTATAATGAAAATACCTTGTACCAAGTTGAGAAAATATAACAAATAAAAATCAATTTTTATATATTCTTGCAACTATAGAAAGATGCCTAGCTAGCATGTTGGCTTAAATATTTAAATGATATTATGAATAAATGTGCCAGGGTGTTGTTTTCTCTTAATAATACCCGAGGAGATGAGAAATGATACAAAGGAAATAAAGGATAGATTTCTTATAGAAAATAAATCATCTTTCTTTAGATAAAAAGTCATAACACCACAGTCTAAAGGAAACATTTTGTATTAAGGCACACCCATTATGTTGGGCACCCTATATGCAAGTTAATTAAAGCCAACATACAGAGTGTTCAATATAAATTGTCAACCCAGGGAGGTCTCTTATTTCAAGGATAATGTGCATTGTATATTCTTTAAACACTAAGTAGCTGATGTTGTAAATGAATGACCCTACTTTCCTGTTCAGCCGAACTCATCCCATAATCTACTTAATCTAGCTTACCTTCTTAAGAATGCAATCACAAATACCTTATTACAATACTTAATCTAGAATTAAAAGATTCAGGAAATAAACATCTAGATTAATTTTGCAGAAAGTTAAATCCTTAATTACCAAACCATATAAAGATCCATCTCAACTATCTTAATTCAACTTATTCTAGAAATTCAAAGTACAAGAATTAAGTTCTACAATTATAAATGTGAAGGAATAAACTGCAAGGATCTAAAGAAAATAAAAATTGAAAGAACTAAGGATGAACAGGGCTGTCACAGCTATCACACAGTTACATAAGAGAAATTTAACCTACACAGTTGATTGTCACACCACACCACTGTAGTTTACAGGGGATGCAATTACTGATCATTCAAATGAACACACAACAAATCGATGACTATTGCAGCTTACTGTAAATAAAGGAATTTATCACAAAATTGAAACCACACTATAGAAGAAATAAAATACCTAATTAACTCAACGATCCCTGTGGGAAGGCGGGCCCAGCCTTCGCACAGAGATGCTGGAAGTAACACACGTTAGAACACCGAGATATAAAGAATCAAACTCCTTGTATTAAAATGATGAACTCACAACCTCAGCCACAACTGATACAATAAATTTGATTAATTTTTCAACCCCTAGCTTGGAATAGTTCCCAGTATTTATACAATTACAATCATAACATCTTCCCACTATTATCGGGTAGCAATGGATATCTCTGATCTTTAGGCTGCCCCAAATCACGATAAGCTATTACAGCCATGGTAAGATGGGAGCAGAAAATATAGGAAGGCTGCTACTCGAGCCAGAAATGACGATCATGATCAATTGAGGAGATACTCCATGGATTGCTGCTATTCTTGAGCAGCGATGCACTATTTCCTCCAAATCTGTTGCATCCTGTTGCAGCTACCTTTGTACAGCTCGCGTGGAATAATTCTTTGACCGCATTCTTTGGGCAACAATGGAATGGATGGAGATCATCTCAACAATGAATGTTCATCCCTCTCTTGGCATGTTCAGCCTACTACACTTGTATCCTTTACATCTCGAATTATCTTTATAAAACCACTATATGTTAGTGTAATTTAAGATGTAAAGCCCTGATTACAACAATCCTAAGCATTAATAAAATAAGACAATGATTAACCATACCTGCATGAATTGAGGGACCGAGTGAAGGAAAATCATCTGTTTAGTGTACATAATAGAGTAGGATGAGGAAAAAAGAGGTAAGTAAAGGTGGTAAAAAAGGGGTCATTTCTGGGCCCAACATCTTCCCCCAACTGTCCTATTGCATGTCCCCATGCAACAACTTCCATTAGTCTGAATCTGAATCTGGCATTGTACTTCGTTCATGGAGAGAAGAAAAGTTATATGGGAATTCAGGCATTACCTGTTTTTCCAAGAATCCCTTATGGACAACCCAATATCTCCAACACCTCTGCTCTTCTGCCTTTGTTAATGAGAAGTCTTCCCTGTATGGTTTGGCTGGATACTATATGAGAGGAAATTTGAATTTAAGTCCTAGCCAATTAACTGCACATTCCTTCATGCATCCAACATATCCCTGAACCTTGGAAAGTGCATGCTTAAAATTCCTATAACAGTAGGGATCTCTATTTCTCAGGGTTGAAGACGCAACATGCCATCTGTGCTGGATACCTTCTAAAGCCAATTGTTGATGCTTGGAAATCTGGGTGACACAAGTAGAGATAACCTTTTCTTGAAGTTCCATTATCCGCTGAGTTTGGATGGGACACGAGAGTACATTTTGATGACGAGCAAGGAGAAGATGAGGGTTTTGAGGTTCACTTCGAATCCAAAGGTTAGAGTGGGACTCATTATGAGAGAAAGTTTGGAAGGATCTTTCCCACTGAACATGATTGCTAACAAAGAAGGAAAAATCCCTTAGCTGAACATCACCTGAGAAAGGGATCCAAATGGCAGTCCAAGGGACAAGCCAACTCATGCAAATAAAGCTCAAATAGCAAGTTTTGCTCCTCAAAGTCACTTTCCAGAAATATTTCCAGGAATTTAGTTGAGGTCGCTATTTCATATGGTCTCCCTTCTTTTACAGCCCTCAGTTTAAACCAAATGATCTGCTCAAATAAAAAAACAGGGCAAGAGGAGGATGGTACTCTGGTACCCAACAATTCCTGAGAAAGAGCATACAACCGATCTTTTTCCACTTGCATGGATTTGAACTTTTTCAACTCCTTTAGCTCCTTCTGTAACTCTTCCCCACATAGTTTCTGAGACATGAGTTCTTCTGCCCATTTTTTCTTCAATTCCCCGATGGTCTCCCTATGTTCAGCAAGGGAAACCGTCCCTTCTTAATACCTCTCCACTTGACTACTCCACTTCCTCACTTCTATTCTCAAGATTGAGAGTTCTTTTGTCAACTTCAGGATTTCTTCATCTTCAGCATGTTCTTCATTATCAGAATCCAAATTGACAAATTTTGAGGAAGTTGAGTCAATACCTTATCACCTGATGTTCCAATTTGAACATCCTATACTGCCTGCCCGGATACTTCTGAAATCACTTTTAGGGGTGCTGGTTCTTGTGTAACAACATCCCTTCTTGGAATTTCTCTCGTAGCAACTTCAACCATAGGTGCCTCTGAAACAACTTCTGGGGATGCTGGTTCTTGTGTAACAACATCCTCTCCTTGGGGTTCTCCTATAGCAACCTCAGCAGCTAATTGTGAAGGTGTTGGTTCTTGTGTGACAACCTGTTCCTGAATTTTGATCTCCCCATCTACCTGATTGTCAGCTGTAGCTTTGACAAGGGGATGCAAGGCCGCTGGTTCTTGTGTAACAGAGCCTTGCCCTTCTATTTCTTCATTCTAATGGGGTTTAGAGTTTCTTCCATGTCTTCTGAAATATGGAGCTGTTCTTCGAGGATTTCAGTGTCCCCCGAGGATTGTGATTGCATTTGTTCATCCTCTCCTAAATCCAAATCAGGAATTATGTCCATTTTGGGATTGATTTCTTGTTGCTGCCTGAGAGTCTCCACATAAATTTCTAGGGATGTTGGTTCTTGTGTGACAACATCCTGGTTAACTTCCTCAATTTCCTGCTGTTGGGGTTCCATTTCTATTAATTATGTGTCCTAAGAAGGTTCAGGAGTCACAGTGTAGACTTCTTCGTTAAATTCAGGAATATTTTCAATCTCAGGTTCATCTACCCCCATTTGGGTGGAAACTTCAATGAGAATATTCAGGGATGCTGGTTCTTGTGTATCAGCACCCTGTTCAACTTCATCATCATCCTGCTGCTGGGGTTCTATCTCTATTAGTTATGTGCCCTGGGACGGTTAAGGAGTCACAGCACAGACTTCTTCACTAACATCAGGAATAATTTCAGCCTCTGGTTCATCTGTCCCAATTTGGGTGGCAACTTCAACAGGAATGTTCAGAAATGCTGGTTTTTGTGTATTAGCACCCTATTTATCTACTACTTCCCTTTGCTGGAGTTTCTCTTGGGGAGCTTCACCATCGTTCCAATCAGACTGTCCTTCTTCTATTGGCTGTGGCTATAATTGTTAATTTTCCCCCTTTTTCTGTACCAGGGATCATTTATGCATCCCCCGCTTCTATCTTAGGTGCTTCATGTATCCCGACTGGTTAAAGATTTATCCACACAGAGGGCAGACCACTCTTTCTTTCTCCTCACCATCCTCAGTAGGAGGTGATCCTTCTAATCGGTCTGCAGCTTCCTTTCTACTTGCTTCCTGTATGCTTCCTTCCATTTTTCTAGTCCTTTTCGAAGTGATTGTACTTCCTCTTTTAATAGACCATTTTCATACAGAAGTCCCTCAATTTGAGGTTCTTCTGCAGCCGGTTCCTTTGGGGCATCATTTTCTTTTGGTCTCAGAATGGGGAATTCAATCTGTGCTTCTAGGGTTTCCCATCTTTCCTGTGCTGCTTTAGCTGCTATAACTGACCTGGTTATTGGTGGTGATGCCTGTATCTCTTCTTTTGATCTCCTTCTTTTCCTCCGTGGTGCAGGAATATCTAGATTTGCAGCTGATTTGGAAGGGATATCTTCTGTCTCTATGTTTTCTTGTTCTTCTTTAATTAGAGTTTCCCCCCAATTAGGGGAATATTCAATGGTCAACAACTATGTGTTTCCTTCTATTATCATGGCTCTAACATCCTCGGCTTCAGCTGTCACAGCATCTAATGCTGCTCCAGCTTCAGCCTTTGCTGTCAAAGCTTCTATATTATTTAATCTCTCCACAGGGTTTTCTTGTGCATTTTCCTCCAATTCTTCTTCTTGGTCATCTAACTAATCATTCGATCCGGTCTCATTCACCCCCCCCCCCCCCCCCCCCCCCCCCCAACTAAATTGGAGGGACTCCAATCCTCCTGTTGCGACTCATTTCCCCCCAACTGTACATTTTCATGCTCCTCTTGGTTTTGAACAACCCCCAAGAGTACATGACTTCTACTTCTTCTTCTATTGGAACGCCAGGCAAAAGGGCAGGTTCCTGGTTTAACTGAATTTGACCTGTGAATTGCTCCCAGGTTTGGTTCCTTTGAGCTAAGGCCTGTAAAATTATTAATTTGATCAGGCCATGATGGGTAAGGGAGGAGTTTGGATGCTTGGTCGTTCTAACAAACCCCACCATATGGTGTAGGTCATTGAATAGATAAAATGGAATGTTCAGTAAGGCCCTCTGGCGGAGATGAGACAATAGAGGAAGTTGAGAATAATAAACAGTTTGATACCTACCTTCACAGGTGATATACTTCTTGAGGAAAAATGCTGCTTGATCCCATGGCCGAGGCAGTGACTGTAACGCTATCCCTCTCCTGGACTAACGAATTTGCTCCCCTTCTATCAGAAAATCCTGTACTGCAGCAACATTGGGGGTTCTTCGACCAAACCAGGCTCTTCCCACCTGAGGAAGGTCGGCAAATTCAACCACTATTGCTTCAGAGACTTCTATACGTAACCCCTGAACCTCTGAGTGGGTTTCTGTAATATTTAAGGCAAATTGTAGAGCTGTCTCTCGATGAAACCCATTCAGGCGTTGGAAGAATTTAGTCTAGCCCACAACTTCAAAAACAGCGAAAACTTCAGCATTTCGTCTCAGTTCTTGCATATTTGGAGGTTCCTGCCGAGCTGGGATACCCATGTTTGTTTAATTTCAGAATTCTTGATCAGTCCGATAGATTACAGGTCCCGATAATGGACGTTAAAGCACAGAGTATGTGTGAACAATTGAGAGTGGAGTTGGGTAAATTCGGAAAGTTTAAGAGCATGGAAATGTTTGAAATTTTATCCCAATTTAGGAAAGGTGGCGGTTATCAGGTAACTTAAATGGACATTAAGTCGTACGAGTGGACAGTTAACGGTATGCAGGTGTAATAATGGGCACATAAAGGAAGGTATGATTAATGTTGTCAAATCTAGTTAACGCTTAATCAAGTAAATAATCAGAACTATAGCTTCAAAAATATGCGATGAACAGTGAGATTTGAGAATAGTAAAGCGTGTGAAGTGTAGCCATTTAAATTTTATCATTATTGCAGGTGTGCTATAATGACCTTTTCTCCCGACGGACCAAAACCATCTTGTCAATCTTGCCGGAAACATAATGAATGCTGTGAAGTAAATCGAAATCGTTGGCATAAGGAATTGGGGCCAGATCTAGAGGAATCACTAACCAAGGTTGCAAAGAGTTCTGCCAATAATGGAGGTTTCACAGTCGCGGACCATAGAGAAATCAAGCAGTTTGGCAGAGTTGCAGCCGTGAAGCATAGAAAAATCAGCCAGTTTTGGCGGAGTCCCAGCTATCGGAAAATGTAAAAATGGTAAAAATGGAAGAGGTAAAAATGGGCAAGATTAAAACGGTGTCGCAGTTGCCGGAAAAGGTAAAATTGGACAAAAGTGAAATGGTGTCGCAGCTACCAGAAAAGGTAAAAGGAATTAAGTTACGGTGTTGCAGCTGCGCGGAATGGGGTAAAGGGCAGAATTTTACAGTGTTGCAGCTGCCGAAAAACGGAAAAATAGGAAATGTTTTATGGTGTTGCAGCTGCACAGAATGGGATAAATGGTGAAATTTTACGGTGTTGCAGTTGCAGAAAAATGAAAAAATAGGCAATGTTTTATAGTGTTGCAGCTGCGTTGAACGGGGTAAAGGGATGTATTTTACGGTGTTGCAGCTGCAGAAAAATGAAAAAATAGGCAAATTATTACGGCGTTGCAGCTGCAACAAGATTTTTCAAGGAGTTTTCTTCTGATGCAGGAAGTTGCAAAAGGATGACTCTGGTCGTTAGGCCCGATCATGACCATTTCTCCTTAGGCACATCCCTGCACATATTATTAAAAAAAATAGATCAAGTGCAAAGGAAAAAAATAAAAATAATAATAAAAATATCAATTTATTTATGTACAAAAATTTATATAAGATTTACAGTGATTATCTAAATATTGACAGGGCCAGAGAAAGACTCTTTCCCTTTTTCTAACTGGTATTCCAGATCAGCTGCAATCTGTGAAGTGAATGTGTCTTTTGAAATGGGCCTATGGTATAGTCGCAGTCTGTGACCATTAGCAAATAATGGTGCATGATTCTCATCAATGGTTACCGGGCATACTGTACCATTATTAAATACTCTGTCTACTAGGTATGGGCCCAACCATCTTGTGTGTAACTTACCCTTGAAGTCCCTTTTGAATATTGAATTGTATAATAATGCCCAGTCTCCTTCGCAGAAGACTTTCTTTTTGATGAATCGGTCGTGCCAATTGGATCTCTGTTGCTGGAATAATACTTTATGATCCACAATAGCTAAACAGTTCTCATCAAGTTCATTCAATTGATTCAATCTTCTCTTCTGGGCTTCAGTCACATCTAAGTTTACCTCCGTGACTGTCTTCAAAGTCTTGATTTCAAATTCAATGGGGAAGACAACAATTTTCCCATACACCAAGTCATAAGGAAAGAAACCTGTAGTGTTGCACCAAGTAGTACGACATGCCCACAATGATTCTGGAAGCCTATCATCCCAGTCTCTACAATGGATCCTGACCGTCTTGGTAAGGATGGCTTCAATAACTTTGTTAGTGCTTTCTACCTGGCCATTGTCCTGGGGATGGTATGGTGAAACTATCCGGTGCTGAATATGGTACTTTCGTAGTAGAGATTCAAATTGATGTGACACAAACAGAGGTCCTCCATCTGTAACCACTTCCTTGGGTACTCCGAAACAGGTAAAGATTTCACCATACAGGAAATCGATTACAGCCTGGTCATTAGCTTTCACCAAAGCCACAGCTTCTACCCATTTCATCATGTATTCGGTACAAACCAATATGTAGGATTTCTTCCTGGAATGAGGGCTGATAGGACCAACAAAATCTAAGGCCCATCTGTCAAAAGGTTCAACCACCAGTTGTGGTTGAAGAGGCATTTGATCCAATCTGTTAGGTTGGCCCATCCTCTGACAACTGTCACAAGACTGGACATATTTTTTTGCATCCTTGAAAAGGGTCGACCAATAGTAGCCCATTCTCAGTGCTTTGTGTCCCGTCCTCCCATTGGAAAATGTCCCCCACAAGGCTCGTCATGGCAGGCCTTCAGAATATGGAATATTTCATCTTCTCTTACACATCTTCTGATCTCAAGATTAGGGTCTGTGTAGAAGAGATGACCGTCTATCCAACAATACCTGGCACTTTGTTGAATAATTTTCCTCTTTTCTCTTTTTGACAAATGTGCCGGAAGCTTCCCTACATCCAAGTAGTTAGCGACATCTACATACCAAGGAGAGTGAGCTGAAGCTGCAAATAAGTGTTCATCTGGAAAAGAGTCCTCAACAGGTAGATTATCATCATTGTTAGTAAAATGAGATAAAAAATCAACGACAACATTTTCTTTTCCAGGTCTGTCTATAATGGTGATATCAAATTATTGTAATAATAATAGCCATCTAGTTACCCAAGAATTTGTAATAGGTTTATTCATTAGATACTTGATGGCCGAGTGGTCAGTGTGTACAAAGGTAGGATATCTAGTGATATAATGTCAGAATTTGTTAATGGAGTAAACAATGGCTAAAAACTCCTTCGCGGTAACAGTATAATTAAGTTCAGCAGGGGATAAGTTTTTTCTAATATAATAAACTGCATAAGGTGCTTGACCATCTTGCTGTCCTAAAACTGCTCGAATGGCGGTATCAGAGGCATCTGAAGAAATGTGAAAAGGCAGGGCCCAATTGGTCCCTCTTAGGATGGGAGATGTGGACAACTTCTCCTTAAGTTTAAGAAAATGTGTTTGGCATGCCTCATTCCAAGTAAATTGCACATCCTTCATTAACAATGGAAACAAAGGAGAGGCAAGTTTGGAAAAGTTTTCTATAAATCTTCTGTAATATCCAGCATGCCCTAAGAAGCTTCGCACTTCTTTTTGATTTCCAGGAGTAGGTATATTTTTGATTACTTAGAGGGGTGTACTTGGATGCCATTAGTAGAGATGAAATGCCCCAACACTACCCCTTCACTCATCATCATATAGCACTTTTCAATGCTCAAATATAGCTAGGTCTTCTCGCAGCAAGTTAAAACCTTTTCCAAGTTTTTCAATGCTTCTTCAAAGTCTTTTCCATAAGGAGTAAAATCATCCATGAAAATTTTCATACTATCATTAACTAATTCTGAAAAGATTCCAATCACAGCTCTTTGAAATGTGGTCGGTGCATTGCATAAGCCAAATGGAAGCACTCTGTTTGCAAAAGTTCCCCAGGGACAGGTGAAGGTAGTTTTATCCTGGTCTTCAGGAGCAATCTGGATTTGATTGTACCCGCTAAACCCATCTAGGAAGGAGAAAAAATTCTTCCTGGATAAGGTGTCAAGTACTTGATTGATGAAGGCAGGAAAAAGTGATATTTTTGTGTTGCCTTGTTCAGCTCTATATAGTCAACACAGACTCTCCATTTACCATTCTTCTTGGGTACTATCACAAGTGGAGACACCCACTTGCTGTCTGAAATGGGATATATAAATCCTACTTCCAAGAGTTTCTGAATTTCTTCCTTCACTATGTCCCTAAGATTTGGATTCATTCTTTGTTGAGGCTGGCACACTCGCCGAGAGTCACTTTTCATATAAATGTGGTGGGTGCACATATTAGAAGGGATGCCCTTCATGTCCGTGTACTCCTAGGAAAATGCCCCCTTGTGTTTTTTTAAGAGAGTGATTAGGTGTTCCTGTTCATCTGGGGCAAGACTAGGATTGATATTCAAGGTTTTTCCAGACTCTACCTCGATAGGAACACTTTTTGAATTTTTCAACACTAGAACTATGTGGGTATCATTGACTAATGTCTCCTCTACGAGATTTTCTTATTCATCTTCACCTAGAGTAGTATTCAGGATCTGATAAATTTTCTTATTGATAGAGGTGGGTTCACTGATGAAATTATTAATGGCATCGTCTTCTGTTTCATCTTTAAAAGTCAATGCCTTCCCTATCGTTAATAATGGCTGAACACCCTCTTCTTCCTCTGGCTCCATCCATAACAGAGTTTTAGCTTCTAAACTCAACCAAGCTGGAGGATAGAGAGTGAGGTTCTTTATCTTGGTTCCATTTGATATGGTCATAGACCCAGACCGATAGCTGATGCAAGCATCGACTGTAGCTAACCAGGGCCTTCCTAGGATCAATGGTTGTCCTCCTAGCTGCGACTTAGGTTGTAAATCCAAGAAGTCGGTAGGATATTCCCAAGAAACAACTGATATAACAAGATCATCCAAGATTCCTTCAGGTTTAATAGTGGATCTATCTGCCAGTTCTAAAACGGTAGGAGTTGGCTTAAGATTAGTGACCACAAGTTTCCTTACAGTTTCAATGGCCATGACGTTAATTGCTGCGCCTAAGTCTACTAGTACATTGGGTATTTGTGTGCTCCCAATCTGCACAGTGACAGTGGGATTCCCAGGATCGTCGTATTTGGCCAAGAGGGTTTTCCCGATTATTAATTCAGATAATTTCCCTATGATATGAATAGTGGGAGGATCCTTGGGTTTTCTTCTTGGTTTCCTTGTACACAGATCCCGAATGGTTTTGACATAGATAGGTATGTCTTGAAGGGCTTGGAGGAGTGGAATTTTAACATAAATATTTTTTAACTCTCCTAAGACGTTAAATTGAGGTTGTCCCACTACCTTTGGTAATATTAATATTTCAGGGTATGGTGGTTCCCTAATCAATTGTGTAGGTTGTGTGTCAATAAATGTGTCTTTTTGTGTTTCAACCAGCATATTAGTAGGGTGTTTAGCGTCTTCAATAACAGGGGTCACTGTTTTGGATAAATACCATGGGTTCATCCTTTCTTCACGCACAGAGGATGGAACATCCTCAATGATCAAAGGCTCCACTACCCTCCTTGATTGTAAGAAGATGTCATTGCAGGGTACTGGAGTAACCGGGAATGTTGGCAGTCTCAAACTGATGGACTGCTTTATTATTTGGGTTGGGGTTAGGTCGAGCAGGCATTTGTGGTCATATCGACATATTGGGGACAACATTGTTTTGGAGTTGCAGCTGCGACTGCTGATAAGGATGAGGATATTGTTGAGGAGGGTATGGTTGATGAGGAAATGTTTGATGTGGAAGCTATTGAGGAGGTTGGATATGGGGGAACTAGTTCCTTGGATGGAAGTTCCTCCATCCAGGAGACTAAGAATTTTGTTGGTTTGGTGGCTGTGTCCAAGGGTTCCAGGAGTTAAAATTTTGCACCGGAGGTTGAGAGGGATACCATTGATGGTTAGAATAAGATGAAGGGAATTGTGTATTCATGTGCTACATATTATTCCAATTATTCATGTCATTTGAAAATTGAAACAAGTCTGGAGCCATACCTTAATTTCGAGGCTTCCAGAGCTTTTTCTGTGCGATAAAGTAGGCCGATTCCACATCTTGAGTTGATGCCTGCAGAATTGCCTTCACTTGAGGTAGTGAAGGGCATTATTTTATGTCATGGTTCATCTCACACAGCTGACACACTTCTACCTTGTCGAGCGGGCACTCCTTCAGAGGGTGGTTCTTCCTACATTTAGGGCAGAATATACCAAGTGTGAGATCCTCTATTGCTTGTTTCTGCTTTGCCCCCAGGACATCTATTTTCGAGGAGATGGAGCTCATCATTTATGTCTTGAAATTTTCAAGGAGATTTCTTATTTCTTTCCAGGTGGCTCCTCCATTAGATGAATTTTGTGTTCTGTCGAAGACACCACGTTCTAATTTGTCTCGTTTATCCCGTTTGTTGTTTTTGGAAGATCCCCTGGAATACCTTTTGCATAGTTCAATGATATTTTTAAAGGAATCCTTTGAGATATCCCCCTTTTCCAACAAGTTCAACATGTCTAGGAAATCTTTCCTAATCCCACGGAGTAGGATTATTTTGAGCACATCTAACCCCATATTACTCTGTCCATCTATCTGCACATTATATAAAATCCTTTCAACAAAATCTTGAAGACTTTCATTTTCCCTTTGTACCATTTTAAATTGTTCTTCTATCTAATCCTTGGTATTGCAATACTCCTGATATTTATCCAGGAACACCTGTTTCATCCGGTCCCAGGTAGTGACGGTTCCCCCTCCCAGGCTCATGAACCAACGTAATGCATTGTCCTTCAGAGTGGTAGGAAAGATTTTTAGCTTCTGTGCATTGGTGGTGTAGTTGTAGCTATGGCAGAGGATGTCAAATTAAAAAAGAAATTCATTTGGATCCTCTGCTGCTTTTCCATAAAAGCGAGGCAACACCGATGACGATATATTTTTCATAGGGGCTATCCCCTTTGGCTATTGAATTGGGAACTGGAGTGTAGCAACCGTCCCTTCAGGTGGGGAGTTACCCTCGTGATGATGATTTTCACCCATTACTTCTTCGTGATCTTCGGGATGATGTCTGTTGCTCATATCTTCTTCCACTTTATCCTCTTTGTCCTTCCACTGATCGTTAAATTTTTGATGGAACTGTGTCCACTCCTCTTCAGTCACAACCTTCCCGTTAATGTGATAGATCAGATCTCGGTCGACTGATCCCACAGTACTAACTTTGTCTTCCTTCGTAGGGATATCTGAGGGTGTTTTAGCTCCTCATGTGTTCTCCACTGTGGAAACTGATGCTACCACTCCAGGGGTAACTGGGATTCTTCTAATAGGTGTTTCCTGATGGTGAGCCCCAGTAGAAGAATTGGTCCTATCAAACAGGTCGTCAATAAATGTCCTTCTTCCCAATGCTGGATTTCACCCACGGCCTCGACCACCTGCAATGTTAGTGTTCTGTGGGAATCTGGGATTTATAAGATTATCACATTGTACCCTTCTCGTATTCATGCAACCCAAAACATGCAAACTTAAAAACTGAAGAAGAATGAATAAATATAATTACTGAATGCAACTACTATGGTGTCTAATAATTGTCCTCCCCGGCAACGGCGCCAAAATTTTGAGCACCCTATATGCAAGTTAATTAAAGCCAACATACAGAGTGTTCAATATAAATTGTTAACCCAGGGAAGTCTCTTATTTCAAGGATAATGTGCACTGTATATGCTTTAAACACTAAGTAGCTGATGCTATAAATGAATGACCCTACTTTCCTGTTCAGCCGAACTCATCCCATAATCTACTTAATCTAGTTTACCTTCTTAAGAATGCAATTACAAATACCTTCTTACAATCCTTAATCTAGAATTAAAAGATTCAGGAAATAAACATCTAGATTACTTTTGCAGAAAGTTAAATCCTTAATTACCAAACCATCTAAAGATCCATCTCAACTATCTTAATTAAACTTATTCTAGAAATTCAAAGTACAGGAATTAAGTTCTACAATTATAAATGTGAAGGAATAAACTGCAAGGATCTAAAGAAAACAACAATTGAAAGAACTAGGTATGAACAGGGTTGTCACAACTATCACACAGTTGCATAAGAGAAAGTTAACCTACACAGTCAACTGTCACACCACACCACTGCAGTTTACAGGGGATGCAATTACTGATCATTCAAATGAGCACACAACAAATCGATGACTGTTGTAGCTTACTGTAAATAGAGGAATTTATCACAAAATCCAAACTACACAACAGTATAAATAAAATACCTAATTAAATCAGTAATCCCTGTGGGAAGGCGGGCCGAGCCTTCACATAGAGATGCTAGAAGTAACACATGTTAGAATGACAAGATCTGAAGAATCAAACTCCTTGTATTAAAATGGAAAATGAACACACAACCTCAGCCACAACTGATACACTAAATTTGATTAATTTTTCAACCCCTGGCTCGGAATAGTTCCCAGTATTTATACAATTACAATCATAATGTCTTCCCACTATTATTAGGTAGCAATGAAGATCTCTGATCTTTAGGATGCCCCAAATCACGATAAGCTGTTACAGCCGTGGCAAGATGGGAGCAGGCAATATAGGAAGGCTGTTACTCGAGCCAGAAATGACGATCATGATCAATTAAGGATATACTCTGTGGATTGCAGCTATTCTTAAGTAGTGGCGCACTGTTGCCTCCAAATCTGTTGCAGCCTATTATAGCTACCTTTGTACAACTCGTGTGGAATAGTATCCTTTGACCGCATTCTTTGGGAAACAATGGAATGGATAGCGATCATCTCAGCAATGAATGTTCATCCGTCTCTTGGCATATTCAGCCTGCTACACCTATATCCTTTACATCTCGAATTATCTTTATAAAACCAACATATGTTAGCATAATTTAAGATGTAAAGCCTTGATTACAACAATCCTAAGCATTAATAAAATAAGACAATGATTAACCATACCTGCATGAATTGAGGGACCGAGTGAAGGAAAATCATCTGTTTAGTGTACATAATAGAGTAGGATGAGGCAAAAAGAGGTGAGTAAAGGTGGTCAAAAAGGGGTCATTTCTGGGCCCAACACATTTTGGTAAGTATTATAATAGTTATAAACTATCGTATGTACTAAGTACTAGTTTTCATGTGTGTTATCAGTCAATGTAATTTATGATTTTAACTGGATCATAAATCTTCTAGTTTATCGTAACTCACTATTTTGTAGAAAGAAATCTGTTTCACAAGATGCATTTTACTAGAATTACATACAAGCTTTAAACCGGGAATAGAATGATGGAAGTTAAACAAACAAGTTTTAGCAGTAGTGAGTTGGAAAAGTAACTAAGCTAAGTTCAGCTTATTAAAATTACTATTGTTACTATCAACTATGAAGATAATAAACAATAGGATCAATGATACCTCTTTTATTGCTCAAGCTGTTAAAAAAATAATTTAACTAGCATTTTATTTTATGCTAGTTGGGATGATAATCTCGATCTAGGAAAATTGATATTAAAACTTCTTACCTATAAAGGAATTGTAAAAGAAGCATCACTTCACTGCATTAGCTATAAGCTAAGTAAGCCTTGATCTCAACTGAAGTTCTTTCCTACTTGTCATAAGACAGTAAAAACATACTTAGTATTAAGATTTAGACATAGGTTTCATTTCCTGTTATTCCAAATCATAACCTGCTAAATCAAATCTTTAACATGGAATTATGAAGACAAACTAATAAATATACAGAACTAGAGATTTACAAAATGTTTAGTTCTAGTTAATATTGTTTAAAGTAACCATTAGCAGTTATTTGTTCCTAGGCAGTGACAACTACGAACATTTTATGTTACATGAAATTTTTTAAATTTTTACGAATTTTTGGAGTATTACATGTGGTAACAATTAGAGTAAGGTTTGACAACAAAACCATGCGACCGTGAGCCAGCCGCTCATATATTCGCAGCAGAGCCAAAAGGCTAGGTAAGAATGCGATTTTTAGGGTTTTAGAACATTTAAATATTGCCCAAAGTCAACCCAAAAACCTAACCATTGTGTAGCTACCACGTGGCATGGTAAATCTTTACAAATGATGGGTTATTGGATATAGTTTGAAAAACCTCCGAAGTAGCCTGCAGATAATAAAATTTTATCAATAAAAACTATATTATAACATTGTTATAATTTATCTTACCCTTCATCGTGGTTAATATATAGGGTTGTATCCCTAATAGTTAAATAAGGTAGATAGTAATTATACTAGTGTGTTAGTATGGTTCATAATCCATGCAATGTTTAAGAAGAACATAAGCAAGAAACTATCCAAGGATAAATTGTCTAATGAAAATACCTTGTAGCAAGTTGAGAAAATATAAGAAATAAAAATCAATTTTTATATATTCTTGCAACTATAGAAAGATGCCTAGCTAGCATGTTGGCTTAAATATTTAATTGATATTATAAATAAAGGTGCTAGGGTGTTGTTTTCTCTTAGTAATACATGAGGAGATGAGAAATGATACAAAGAAAATAAAGGATAGATTTATAGAAAATAAATCATCTTTCTTTACATAAAACGTAATAACACCACAGTCTAAAGGAAACATTTTGTATAAAGGCACCTCCATTTTGGTAAATATTAGACTAGTTATAAACTATTCTATGTACTAAGTACTAGTTTTCATGTGTGTTATCAATCAATGTACTTTATGATTTTAATTGGATCATAAATCTTATAGGTTATCGTAACTCACTATTTTTTAGAAAGAAATTTGTTTCACAAGATGCATTTTACTAGAATTACATACAAGCTTTAAACTAAGAATAGAATGATGGAAGTTAAATGAACAAGTTTTAGCAGAAGTGAGTTGGAAAAGTAATTAAGCTAAGTTCATTTTATTAAAATTACTATTATTACTATCAACTATGAAGATCATAAACAATAGGATCAATGATACCTCTTTTACTGCTCAAGATGTAAAACAAATAATTTAACTAGCATTTTATTTTATGCTAGCTGGGATGATAATCTCGATCTAGGAAAACTGATAACAAAACTTCTTACTTGTAAAGGACCTATAAAAGAAGCATCACTTCACTGCATTAACTATAAGCTAAGTAAGCCTCGAGCTCAACTGAAGTTCTTTCCTACTTGTCATAAGACAGTAGAACCATACTTAGTATTAATATTTAGACATAGGTTTCATTTCCTGTTATTCCAAATCATAACCTGCTAAATCAAATCCTTAACATGGAATTATGGAGACAAACTAATAAATATACAGAACTAGAGATTTACAAAATGTTTAGTTCTAGTTAATATTGTTTAAAGTAACCGTTAGCAGTTATTTGTTCCTAGGCAGTGATGACTACGAACATTTTATGTTACATGAAAATTTTTAATTTTTACGAATTTTTGGAGTATTACATGTGGTATCAGAGCACAAGGTTTAGACACTAGGCCTGAATGTGGCCCGGCTTGCATAGATAAACAATAGATTTAAAAACATGCATACTGATTATTACTTTTCTTTTGAAATATTATTTCCATAGAAATTTTTCTGAGTTAAACTGCAGGTATGGAAAGATTGGAGGAATATGCGGGCGAGGAGTCCCCGTGTACTGAACGAAGCAATTCTAAAAGAGAACCTATATAAGAAGAAATAACTAATAACTCTTCTAAATTATTACAAACGGTTAAATAACTAAGAACAGAGATGGAAATAGTCAAAAAGGAAAATGAGAGAATTCTGAGAGCTCAGGAGGAGCTAAATTAGATTTTAATGGAAAAATTTTAGAATGAAGAAAAAGATAAACGAATAGAATATGAAGATATGCCTTGCCAACATAAAAATAAAAAGTCTAAACAATAGAAAATCGAAAGTAACTCATCCTTTGAGATTTATGGTGATCCACATAAGAAGAATTATCAGTATACTAGTGATAGTAGCGAAGATAATCATCAGACAAGAAAGAGAAAATTTAAACCTTATGAAGAAATTTCAGGAGAATTTAAGAAAATAAAATCACCAACCTTTAATGGTGAAACTGAGAAAGGAGAAGAGGCTGAATAATGGTTGTCTGGGATGAAGAAATATTTTCAAATTTATAATTATTCTAATTAGCTAAAAGCAAGAATGGCCATTTACAACCTCACTGGGAAGACAAATATTTAGTGGCAGGACCTAAAAAGAGTAAAAGGCATTAGGGAGAAGAATATTAATTGGAGCACATTTAAGAAATATTTTAAGAATAAATTATTGTCAGAACAATACTACGAAGAGTGGGCTAAGGAGTTTTATGAACTAAAGTTGGGAACAATGAACATGAAAGAACTAAACAGTAAATTTTTAAGTCTGCATCGATATGTGCCTTACATTGTGGATGAGAAGCCTAAGGTACAGTGGTTTCTAAGCTATTTACATTTTCATATAAAATATAGAATTGAATATGATAATCCAACAACCTTAGAAGAGGTGATGAGAAAGGTGAATTTCTATTATGAGCAGAATCGCAAAAAGGAAAGTATGTCAAACTGGAAGGCTAAAAGATCTAATAATTTTGAATGAAGGAGGAAAATTTTCGTACCTAACCATAATTTTAGGAATAATAACACACGAAATTTTCCTAATAAAAATTTCCAAGGGAATAAAGGTAATTCACAGTTAAATCCAAATGGCCAAAGAAATAAAGAACCTGTTAATAATCACAGTAATTACACCAAGAATAATGAACAAAAAGAACTAATAAAATGTTGGGAATGTAATGGTCCTCATTATGCATTAATTTGCCTCAACCAGAAGAAGACTGTTAGCAACATACATATGGTACAGGAGAAGATTACTGTTGGTGATCTAGCAAGGACAATGCCGAGGATCAACGCAGCAATGGAAACAGGCAGGAGGACTATCAAACTTCCATGGTGGAAGTGGAAGGTAAGCTGAATCAAACACCTACATCTATTTTAATTGATCTAGGGGCTAGCTTAAGTTATATTTCTCTTGATTTAGTAGAAAAATGCAAGTTATCAGTAGAAAAGTTTGCAAAGTCATGGTTAGTCCAGCTAGCTACTGGCGCAAAAAGAAAAGTGATTAGTTTTTTAAAGGATTGTACTGTAAACATGGATCAGTTTGAAACCTTTGTTAAGCTTAATGTACTACCTTTAGGTTATTATGATATGTTAATTGGTATGGACTGGTTAGAACAACATAGGGTAGTCTTGAACTGTTTCGATAAAACTTTTACTTGCGTAAATAACGATGGAGAAACAGTAAATGTAAGAGGAATCCCTAGGAAAACAACTATAAGACAGATCTCTGCTTTGCAATTAAAGAGAGTTGTTCGGAAGGGTTGTAAAGCCTTTGCTGTAATAGTAATTAATGAAGAAAATACTAATAACGAAGATAAATTAAAATTGGAAGACATACCGATCCTGAGGGGGTATTCATATGTATTTTCGAAAGAAATTCTGGGACTGCGTTCGAAGAGGGAGTTAGACTTCACTATTGAGCTGGTACTTAGTGCAGTTCCCATCTCAAAAGCCCCTTATCAGATGAATATATTGGAATTAAATGAATTAAAATCACAATTAAAAGAAATTATTGATAAGAATTATATCAAACCTAGTGTGTCTCCTTGGGGAGCACCTGTTATTTTTGTTAAAAACAAGGACGAAACTCTACGATTATGTATAGATTACCATCAACTTAATAAAATGACTATTAAAAATAGATATTCGTTACTCCACATAGATGATCTGTTTGATCAGGTACGTGGAGCAACTGTATTCTCGAAGATTGATTTACGATCTGGTTATCACCAAGTCCGAATCAAATATGAAGACATCTTTAAAACAAATTTTAGGACCAGGTATGGTCACTATGAGTTTGTTGTTATGGCATTTGGGATTACTAATGCCCCGACTGTCTTCATGTGTCTGATGAATAATGTAATGCATAAGTACCTTGATAAATTCGTGGTCGTATTCATTGACGAAATTTTAATTTATTCGAAGTCTGAAGAAGAACATGAAGAGCACTTAAAAATTGTTTTACAATAATTACGAGAACATCAGCTCTATGCAAAATTCACTAAATGTGATTTTTTTAAGGATAAAATACAGTACCTGGGTCATGTAGTGACTAAAGAAGGGATCTTAGTTGATCTAGAAAAGATAAAGGCAATTGAAGAATGGCCAGTCCCAAAAGATGTAACTGACATACGATCATTCATGGGAATTACTGGTTATTATTGAATATTCATCGAAGGGTTTTCAAGAATTGAAAATCCCATAACTTCTTTATAGAAGAAAGGGAAGAAATTTGAGTGGAGTCAAAAGTGTGAAGATAGTTTTAAAAATTTAAAAAATTATTAACCACCGCACCAATGTTAAGAATTTTTGATCCTAATAAAGACTTCATAGTATGTATTGATGCATGCAATGATGGTTTAGGTGGAGTTTTAACTCAGCAAGGACACATCATTGCATATGAGTCTAGGAAATTGAAGATTCATGAGAAAAACTATGCGACCTATGAATTAGAACTAGCTGCTGTCATACATGCCTTAAAGATGTGGTGCCATCATTTAATCGAAAGAAATTTTATATTAATGACAGATAACAAAGGGTTAAAATATTTGTTGGATCAACCTAACTTAAATGCAAGGCAAGCTAGGTGGATAGCTTTCCTTAGCGAGTATGATTTTGAAATCCAACATATTAAGGAAAAAAAAAATAAGGTTGCCGATGCTTTAAGTAGGAATGCAAAACTAAATTTTGTAGCAGCAATCAACACCTATAAAACATATTTAGAAGAACAACTAGAGGAAGGAGTAAGATTGGATGAAAATTATCAGGAATTACAAGCAAAAGTAAGAGAAAATTTAATTGAAAGTTTAAGTACATAGTATAGTTTAAATGAAAAAGGATTATTACTATATAAAGATAGACTATATATACCTAATGTACTTAAGATTAAGTTACTGATTTTAAATGAAATTCATAAGATTCCTTACTCAGGACATCCTGGTTATCAGAAGACTATAACCATGTTAAGAAAGGATTATTTTTGGCCAAACATGAAAAATTAATGGGCAGAATACATTGTTAAGTGCTTTGAATGTCAGCAAGTAAAGACTGAACACCAGCATCTAGCCAAGTTACTTCAGCCATTACCTATTCCTAGCTGGAAGTGGGAGATAATCAACCTTGATTTTATTACATGACTACCTAGAAATCAAAATTTGAATGACTCAATAATGGTAGTCGTTGATAAACTTAGTAAGGCAGTTCATTTTATACCTGTAAAAACTACTTACAAGGTTGCTAATATTGTTGATATATTTTTAAATTTTTTTTTTCATTTACACTGAATACCAAAAGCAATAATTTCAAACAGAGACCCTAAGTTTATGGGCAATTTCTGGAAGTCTTTATTTAAAGGAGTGAATACTACATTAAATTTCAGTACCTCCTTCCATCCTCAAACATATTGATAGACTGAAAGAGTGAATCAGGTATTGTAAGATCTGCTCATAATATATGTTAAAGAACAACCAGGTAAATGGGAAGATTACTTACACTTGGAAGAGTTTTCTTACAACAATCACTACCAAGCTTCAGCAAGATATATTCCTTTTGAAATTTTGTATGACATGAAGTGCAATACCCCCATCTCATGGAGTAATACAGTTGATAGGTTAGTATTAGGACCTGGACTATTAAAAGAGATGGAGTTAATTATAAAATAGGTGCAAGGTAACTTGAAAGTTGTGCAAGACTGACCGAAAAGTCAAGCAGATATTAAACAAACTCAAAAAGAGTTCCAGGTTGGTGAACATGTCTTTATTAAGGTGAGTCCTAAAAAGAGTTCTCTGAGATTAGGAAGTTGTGCTAAGTTAGCATGCCAATATTGCGGACCTTTTGAAATACTGTCCAGAATAGGACAAGTGGCATATCAATTGGATTTACCACCAAATTTGAAGGTTCATAATGTATTTCATATTTCTGTGTTAAAAAAATATGTACATGATGATACTCATGTTATAAACTGGAATGATGTGCAGGTGGAGCCCGAAGGATATTTTCTGGTAGAAACAGATTGTATCCTTGAAAGGAGGGAGATCTTGCTTCAGAATCACACCATTGGTCAGGTGAAGGTGCAATGGAAGTACCTTAGTCCAGAAGAAGCCACCTGGGAATTGGAGAGTCATATGTGGGATGCATATCCAATTTTGTTCCAGGGTAATTATGAGGACGAAGAATAAATAACATCGAGGACGATGTTATAGTTTAAGGGGGGTGTATGTCACATTCCCCAATTTGCAAAACATTATGTTTTATTTTATTTTAAAGTTTATAATTAATGACCAAGTGGGGTCAAGGATAATTGAATGTAATTGCTGAATATTTTATTAATAAATAAATGAAAGATGAGACAACAACTTAGGGAAGTTGTTAAATGAGTGTTTTACTGGTCACTTAGTGGAGAAGGCTGGGTGTAGAGCAGATTGACACTTGGTAGCATCCTCAAACTACTTCTAGCTGTTGCAGGTGGAAATTTCCCTATTTTTGTGGTCATGTTCCCCAAGAAAGTGGAATAAGAGCAAGTGGATCATTAAGTGAAAACTGACCCAAAAGACCTAGGCATGCTAATAAAAATTCCCATTGAAGACAGCTGAGGTTGCTCATTCTGGACCTGTGAAATTATGAGTGAATAAAGTGCATAAGAAAATTCGATGGAGGGGACTAGATGAAGTATGTTTTGAGTGGAAAAGTGTTGAAGACCTGAACTAGTGCAACTATTATAAGTTGAGTTCATACTGCTGTATGTAGAACTGACTCACTGCTGAACACTCAGTGGAGTTGCATAGGATTACTAAACTACATCTCTCATCCAGTACTTCTACCAGGTGGACCAAGAGACAAGCTCGGGGGTCCTGAGATTTGCAGTCTAGCTTTTCTCCAGGAGTTGGTTGGGAGGAACAGGTTCCTTAAGCTGTTGTCACCTCATCTACTTTTCCAGGTTCTACTTAATTTATCTAGCTATCTAAACTATTTATTGTTATCTAGAAAGTTTGAGTTAAACAATGAAATGTTATGTTTCTATTCTGTTGCTGCTAGAGTTAGTTAAAAGAAATACTTTCACTATTAAAAGATTGTGAAATTACTAGATGAAATAGATTTGGGTAAATGATTAGAACTTATAGTTTAAATGATAGATAGAAAGAAAATACCTAATTGTATTTTTCCACACCTTTTATAAAGGTAGTACTCTAATACAGTAGGCTAGATTAACTTCAGATAAAGAAAATGAATAAAGTATATCTGAATGTAATTTATTACTTTCCATAGTTTTCCTAAGAGTTATTCAGCTGTATGCTTTTTCTTTCTATTTAGAATTTTTACTTAGATAAATTAATCTGTAACAATATAGACAAATCTGTCTTAGGAAAGTTTTAAAGATATACATATACTTAATCTGTGTACTTACTTACATAGTAGACATGTTATTTATTATAATAATTAAGAGACCTTATAAGAACATAAATTAAATAGGTAGGAAACAGTAAATAATACTAGATATTTACTGTGATATTTATATAAGTAACATAAAAATTAGAATAACATTATATTCAAATATTAACAATGCATTTAAACTAAGATAAATTAGGGTTTTATAATTAAAATCTAATTAAAAGAAACTGTAAATTTAAAGCAATATGTCCACCTCTTTCACTAATAGAGGGGTTAAATTTTATTCCTTAAAACAAATTAAAGCTTATATACTGTGTTTATATAACCATAACATTAAATAAATGAATATAGGAAAATTAAAAAATCCTCCACGAGGAACAATATTAATACTATCTGCATGATAATAAACAAAACAGGGAAACAATAAAGATTCAGGAGGTGTTATTCACTCATTTCTTTTATTTATTTTTACTGACAATAATAATCAAAATAAGATCTAAAAACCCGCTGTTCAATCTATAGTTACAATTTTACATAGAAGCAAAATAAACATTAATTTAATTTAACAATAACCTTTGATAGATTGAATTCACAAAGATAAAACTAGAACGGTTGAACTGTACAAGCCTGCCCTATTATTTAAAAATCACATTAACAATACATATGTATTATCCAAAAATTTAAATTACAAAATAGTAAGTTTCAGGTTTATCCAAGCCTTAAGTAACAGTTAAAAACCCTGAACTAAATCATATCAGTTATGGCCCTATGGCCTTTTACAACATAGAGTCACGGCTTAAAAAACTGTTCTAAAAACAACATAACTATAAACAAAATCTACGAATGAGAAGGCAATTGTCTCGGATATGAAAGCCCTAAGCCTCCATTTCTAAAACAACCACTAGGGCTTCAATAAATTGAACCAAACATCAAGTATCAGCCACATGGCCTCCCAAAATTTTATTACATTATAGAGTATCCACGACCGAGCCAAACAAACCAGAATACAAGAAACAGAACCAACTCATTTTAAACATCATACACCACTACAGGACAACCTCAGCAAAATAGAGGCTTACCAAAAGAAACGCTATGGTGGAGCCCCCTTCGCTTAGCATCTTTCAACTTAGGATTTATCTTTCGGATGGGAGCCTATAAAAAGGAAAGAACCTCAGTTATTATTTTAAACCCTCTGTCAGTAGTGAAAATAATTAACCTAAGCAATGCAAGTTTGAACAAATATGAGGAATTCATACCTGGGTTTATTTCCATGTCTTTGTTGTGAAAAAGGTGGTTATTTCAAACCCTAGCCACCATTTAAAAGACAACGAGCATCACGAAGTACTGTCAGAAGAAGAAACACAACGCATAGAGTTCAACATTGAACTCACAAGCCATGACAAAGAAGGGTCAAATGCCACACTGAGAGTTGAGCAATGAGAATAGTTAACACCTCATCCGACAAGACCACATAGTGATAAACCAGGAGCCATGCTCACCTCACCAACTCTCCAATGCACCGGAGTATGAAGAGTAACTCTCACATAGGCAAGGTAACAATGCCCAAAGGGGTTCTTGCATTGCACGAAGCTACAAAGACGTAAATCCTTCAGTGCAGAAGAACTAAGTTGAGCATAAAGGAAGCCTATAACAATTAGAGTAAGGTTTGACAACAAAACCATGCGGCCATGAGCTAGGCACTCATACACTCGCAGCAGAGCCAAAAGACTAGGTAAGAATACGATTTTTAGGGTTTTAGAACACTTAAATATTTCCCAAATTCAACCCAAAAACCTAACCATCATGTAGCTACCGCGTGGCATGGTAAATCTTTACAAAGTATGGGTTATTGGATATAGTTCGAAAAACCTCCGAAGTAGCCTGTAGATAATAAAATTTGATCAATAAAAACTATATTATAACATTGTTATAATTTATCTTACCCTTCATCGTGGTTAATATATAGGGTTGTATCCCTAATAGTTAAAGAAGGTAGATAGTAATTATACTAGGGTTTTAGTATGGTTCATAACCCATGCAATGTTTAAGAAAAACATAAGCAAGAAACTATCCAAGGAGAAATTGTATAATGAAAATACCTTGTACCAAATTGAGAAAATATAACAAATAAAAATCAATTTTTATATATTCTTGCAACTATAGAAAGATGCCTAGCTAGCATGTTAGCTTAAATATTTAATTGATATTATGAATAAAGGTGCTAGGGTGTTGTTTTCTCTTAGTAATACATGAGGAGATGAGAAATGATACAAAGGCAATAAAGGATAGATTTCTTATAGAAAATAAATCATCTTTCTTTACATAAAAAGTAATAACACCACAGTCTAAAGGAAACATTTTGTATCAAGGCACCTCCATTTTGGTAAGTATTAGAATAGTTATAAACTATCCTATGTACTAAGTACTAGTTTTCATGTGTGTTATCAGTCAACGTACTTTATGATTTTAATTGGATCATAAATCTTTAGGTTATCGTAACTCACTATTTTGTAGAAATAAATCTGTTTCACAAGATGCATTTTACTAGAATTACATACAAGTTTTAAACTGAGAATAGAATGATGGAAGTTAACTGAACAAGTTTTAGCAGTAGTGAGTTGGAAAAGTAACTAAGCTAAGTTCAGTTTACTAAATTTATTGTTATTACTATCAACTATGAAGATCATAAACAATAGGATCAATGATACCTCTTTTACTGCTCAAGTTGTAAAACAAATAATTTAACTAGCATTTTATTTTATGCTAGTTGGGATGATAATCTCAATATGGGAAAACTGATAACAAAAATTCTTACCTGTAAAGGACCTGTAAAAGAAGCATCACTTCACTACATTAGCTATAAGCTAAGTAAGCTTCGATCTCAACTAAAGTTATTTCCTACTTGTCATAAGACAGTAAAAACATACTTATTATTAATATGTAGACATAGGTTTCATTTCTTGTTATTCCAAATCATAACCTGCTAAATGAAATCCTTAACATGGAATTATGAAGAAAAACTAATAAATATATAGAACTAGATATTTACAAAATGTTCAGTTCTAGTTAATACTGTTTAAAGTAACCGTTAGCAGTTATTTGTTCCTAGGCAGTGACGACTACGAACATTTTATGTTACATGAAAAATTTTAAATTTTTACGAATTTTTGAGTATTACAGAAAGACCTTGGGCTGATGCATTAATTTTTGGGCTTGGAGGTTTGGAAAAGAGATGGATGCTTCTTCAGTGGACATGAGAAGTATGCAGTAGAGATCATGAAGAGATATAGGATGGAGCACTGCAAGCCTATGGCCATATCTCTAGTTTCCAACCGGAGGAAGATTGATGCATCGGGGTCAGACAGATTTGATCCTACCTTGTATCGTCAGCTTATCAGATTGCTTATGTATCTGGTCAACACTCGACCAGACATCAGCTTTGCAGTCAACTCTTTGAGCCAGTTCATGTTGGACCCTCGGGGAGTGCATTGGACGGCTGCAAAGCACATACTTCTCTACATCAGAGGTACAATGGAGTATGGATTGGTTTATGAGCACAGGGGGAGTGTACAGTTAGCAGGCTTCACAGATGCTAACTGGGCAGGATGTGTAGAGGAACAAAAAAGTACTTTAGGTTGCTGCTTCAGCATTGGGTCAGGGGTTGTCTCAGCTTGGTTCAGTAGGAAGTAGAAGTCAGTTTCATTGAGCTCGACATAGGCTGAGTACATAGCAGCCAATATGGCTGCTTCTGAGGGTATGTGGATGAGGAAGTTACTTTCAGGGTTGTTCGAGTGTGAGATAGAGGATAAAGTAGTTCATTGTGACAATCAGAGTGGCATCTGTCTATCTAAAAATATAGTGTTCCATGACCAAAGCAAACACATAGACATCAGGTACCACTTCTTGAGAGATTGTGTTCAAAGGGGAACCATTCAAAGATACTTCTTCCAAGCACTTTATCGATCTCAAATTGAAGGGTGGCTACAATCCCTAGGAAGACACTTCTTCCAAGCACTTTATCGATCTCAACTCGATGGGAGGCTTCAATCCCAAGGAAGACACTTCTTTCAAGCATTTTATCAATCTCAAATCAAAGGGACTTTGCAATCCTAAAGAATACACTTCTTCCAAGTGCTTTATAGATCTCAAATTGAAAGGAGGCTATACTTCCTAGGAAGACTCTTCTTCCAAGCATTTTATCGATCTCAAATTGAAAGGAAGATGCATTCCCTAGGATGACTCTTTTTCCAATTTACTAGTCATTACAACTGGAAGGTGGTGATGGCTATAACTAGTCCACCCCTTCGGGCCCACATTTTTAGTTCATGTATAACAAGGAGGATGCAATCCCCTTAGATATTTATTGGTTATTTTTGCAAGCTACTCCATTCCCTAGCTCCATACTAGAGGCCCCCCAGCAAAGGGTCATCCCACAATGGGATCCACTCCATAAAGGAGTCCTCTCCACACTGGAGAATGTTCCTCACTAGAACCATGCCTTACAGGGATACACTCCTCAAAGGAGTCCTATCCACACTGGAGAATGTTCCTCACTAGAACCATCCCTTAAAGGGATACACTCAAAGGAGTCCTCTCTACATTGGAGAATGTTACTCACCGGAACTATCCCTCATAGGCATACACTCCTCAAAGGAGTCAGGCACAAGTCTCGGCTTGTGCCTCATCAAAAACCATAGTGGTTTTCAATCTCCCTTCCTGAGGAAGGGAATCTCCAACACCCCAAGCCTTTCATGGAAGTATAAAAAATTCACTTTGGACAAAGGCTTGGCAAGGATATTTGCAATCTGCTCATCGGTGGAGATATAATGGAGCTTCACCGCTCCCTTCTAAACTATGTCTTTGATGTAGTGATATCTGATCTCAGTATGTTTGGATTTTTCATGAAACAAAAGGTTCTTCGAGTGCTTTACACAACTATGGTTGTCACTGAATATCACTATCACATCAACCTGACGACCATACAAATCTGTAAGCATCTTTTGAAGCCATATTACTTCTTGACTAGATGCACTGGCTGCGATATATGCTGCCTCTATTGTACTGAGTGTGACAAAAGTTTATTTCCTGCTGAACCAAGAAATAGATAGTTGTTGACAATGGTTTTTGTAGTCACATGACAGGGACGCGAGATGCATTCCTCACTTTAGAGATAGTTCCAAATCAACTTGTACAAGGTGTAGGGGGCATAGTGCATACAATCAGAGAAGTGGGACAAGTAAGGTTCCTACAAGAGTTTGGAGAACTTCTAAAGGTATTAGGAGTATTCTATATTCCAAGGATAACAATTATCAGACTCATCTTCAGCCTTGGAAGGTGCAGGGTATGCAATTTTGTTCAAGAGTGAATACATATTTACTTATGTATTAGGAGTGGGTCTGTTGAGCCAGTTTTGATTGGTCATTGGAGAGATATGGAGTATGTAGTGCGTGGACATCCTAAATTAGGAGGATTTGGGTGGTTAATAGGTTTTGATTTTGAGACAGATGGAGAGTGAGAAGCTCCTAGAATTGAAGTCGTACCGAGAAGTGAATCCTCAGTTCAGAGAACAGAGGGAGCATCCTCACTTCAAAGTGATAAGTAGAAAGCTCATTCTAACACTAGCATGAATGTTAGCTGGTTCAAAATGACCCAATAGGATAGTGCTTAGGATCGATATGGGACATCTCGTAGCACTACAGTCAGGCACATGTTTATAGGTTTGGGTACATGATCAGTAGAGTGTCGGCTTCCAAAGGTAGAGGGAGCTTCTACTACATATAGTGTGAGGAGTCTGAAGAGGTATTATGATGGTGGACTTGTCAGAAGGATCTCTCTTGCTAAGATGGAGTGTTGATATTTGTATCTCGTGATGTCCTTCATGTGGTTATTCCTAGCATGAAGGTACATTGATAGTATAGGAATTGATGTAGTGTGTGGGAAACACTGTACTAGTTGTGATGGATCCAATGGTGGAAACATACAAAAATGCATGAGATGTGGATGTGCATGAAAAGTGAATTAGGGTTTTGAAACCATAAAATTCACTGAAATATTAGAAAAGGTGATAAGAGGCTACTTGCAGAGTGAATCATTGCATGAGGAGGGCGAATCACTGCATGAGAAATGGGGCACATTCTTGAGAAGAGAAGGGAACATTCCTAAGCATAGATAGGGTGAATATCTGAGGAGAGTGATAACACACTTAATCTGAGGCAAATATGATCCATCGGAGTGCATTAGATTCATCAGTAGACAACTCAGAGATTGAGTTAACAAAGAGGGAAAGTGCTTGCATGAGAAGGGGGGATCTGTCTGATTTTACATCCTCCTCTTTGATGATTCACGGTCCATTTTTATAGATCCAAAGATGAGCGATTTCAACCTAGCATATATTAAGTACTAGCATTCCTTCTTAATAGTTCACATTATCTGTATGGGATGACTTGAGTAACTGTAGTGAGGGATGTGATCTTCAACAAGATGTAAGCCTTTAATGGATGAATACGTCCTCTTGTAGGATGGCTCTATCAACTTACAACTACTCTTGAGACAAAGATACTCCTAGAAATGTCAATATTTGAACTAAGGTTGGATCTATCAACTGATAAATGCAAATAAATTCACCCAACAATCAATCTTAGCTTCAACAATCACTTTCAACAAAGATATGGTATAGATCTGAGTCCCAGTAAGCTAGTGATTCCTCGATGGTGAAAGTGCTCTCCACTAGTGCGACCCTTTTCAAAAATGGTTCAAGCTTCCTCAATGTTATTCTTCAAGTCTTGAGAACTGAGTGTACAGACCCCCAACTCACTCTCTCTCTGCAGATTAACTCGGCCATACAAAAATGATGAAAACAAGCTCACCAACTCCCAAAGGAAGCGCACCCTCCTCAGTAGATGTGCCCCTCGATGGAAATATTTATCTCACTTTAAAATGCTAGAGATATGTAAACAAATTTGTTTCTCAACCACAAAAATACAATGAATGGAAAGATATGAGTGATCCCTCCCTCAAAATTGACTAGGGTGGATTGTTTCACCATCAAAATTAATATTTTCTCCTAGGGTTTTCTTCCCTGTTATCACGAATCTTGTAGTTGCCCCGTAAGGTGATCCTATTCAAAATGATAGAGGAAATCCAACTAAATTTGCGACCTACAATATCCAAGACCTCTGAAAGAGCTCAGATGTCACGCCAGTCAAGGATATCGACACTTTAGACTTAGAGAAAATACTAAGCCAATGGGGCGTCCCTATGACCAAGATAGCCCTAAAATAAGCAAAATGAGTAGATGACCTAGGGAAACTTGGTGGAATCTCTTAGTGGGATAATTAATTTGAGTTTAAAAAATTACTAAGAGATTTCGATCATCTAGGTGAAAAGCCCAAATTTAACCCTAGGGTTTTAAGCAGAAAAATGAGATCTAGGGAAAAACGGTGAAATTAAATGAAATTGGATACTAAAATTAATTGTTGGATGTAAGATTAAGTGAATTAAAGTGAAGCCAACAATACCCAGTTTTTGGTTTCTAAAATACCCACTCCTCCCAAGGAGGGAGTCTTCCCCTGAGAAGCAGACCAGTGCTTAAGATGGGCAAATGGAGTCTCATGATGAAGAAAATTAAGACTTAGGGGTATTAAATTTATTTCAAAGTGGGTTTTAAGTTTTGTAGCTCACCCTAAACTAGAACCTATAGATCTACGAAATGAGGGTTTTAAAAGAGGGTTTGGTGAAAGGAAAACACAACCCCAATCATATACTAGAAAAAAGATAGATATTACATGGGAAAAACGTACCTGATGTTTCAGAGGATGAATGCCAAAGTGATGAAGATTATTTCCACATAGATCAAGTGAAGAAATTGTGAAAATCCAGCTTTGTTGAAAACTCCCAAGGAAGCCAAATGCGCCCTCTCTCCTACTAAGTCAAGTAAATAACAATGAGAACGAAAAGAAAAATGACAAATGATGACGAGAAGTAAGCGAATAAGAGAGTGAGAAATCATAAGACAGAAATGCCTAACACGCTTATATACATTGACCCATGAAATTTAATAACCTCATAAGGCTTAACCACCAAGACGAAAATTCCATCTTTGGAGGAGTGGTGAAAAACTCAAAAATTATACATCGCTTATTCAACATTGCATAATTGACAAGGGAAAAAACACCTTGGAATAATCAGATTGATAGCCCTGTCTTAGGAATCCAAGTCCTTTACAAAATTTTTTCTGTGTTATAGCATTTATTACAATGCCCCAAAGGGGGATGAACATGCATTTTATTAAAAAAGAGGCCCAAAAAAGGCGCCGATGAACCGCAAAACCTTTTGAGCATTGACAACGAACAATTGACTTGTTCATTACTCTGGAGGCTCACTGGAAATCCACTAAGTGAAAAATTAATGGATAAAACCTATGATTTAGGAAGGTCATGTCACATCCTCCAAGTCACTCCATGCCAAAAATGATGACATCCAACCATCCACATGAGGGCCCACTCTCTAACATGCACGATTTTAAAGAGGGCGTATGTCCAAGGTTTGCTTTATTGATTAGCCATCATATACCAATGCATAATGATGCCTTTTATCCTAAGTTTAATTTTAGTACCACATAAAACCATTCGCCACCCTTTCCACATCATAAATTTTGATTATTAACTTGATTTTTGACATTTGTCTCTAGTGCAATTTGTAAAAATTTAGCATTTTTTGCTACGTCGTCTCACCGATAGAGAAATAATGCCATACAGGACAAAATAGTACCTGAAGCATGGGAAAAGTTGATATCGTGGTAAAGGAGGCTCCATGAGCTTAAAAACGATCCCATCCATGTCAAAAATAGACTTTGGTTCACACTTTTATTACATTTTGAATTTTTTTCATTTAAACCATTAAAAAATGGCCTAAAATTACGGAAAATTTGATTTTTTTCGGAAGTTAGAAAAAACCTAAGGGGGAACTAATATATGTCCATAGTGATTCAAAACCATGTATAGCATGCTTATATACATAGATAGGTGGAGTTAATAGCCTCCTAGGGTTTAACCACAAAGACAAAAATTCCAGCTTTGGAGGAGTGATGCAAAACTCGAAAATTATACATCGCTTATTCAACATTGCATAATTGACAATGGAAAAAACACCTTGGAATGATCAGATTGATGTCTAAGTTCTAGGAAGAGAGGTCATTTACAAAAAAAAGTAATTCTAACACATTTATTACAAAAAACCCCGTAGGGTATGAACATGCATTTATTAAAAAAAAGGCCAAAAAATGGCCCTGATGAACGATGGAACCTTCTGAGAACTCACAATGAAAAACTGACTTGTTGATGATTTCAACGACTCACTGGAAGTCCACTAAGTGCAAAAATTAGTGGATAACACACACTATGAAAATGAAGTGGAAATGAGAAATTTGAGTGATTTCTTCTTTCCAATAGCTAGGGTGGATTTGTCTCACCACCGAAACTATTCTTCTTCTCTTAGGGTTTTCGTCCCTAAGAGACTCTCCAAAATCTATTTTCAAATTGAGAATAACATGAATCAAAGAATGGGGTCATGCCATTTTTATAATTTCTCTTTCCCTTTTGGGCCACTTTTACCATTTCCCCACTCAATTAATTAAATAAAGTGACTTTATAAAGTCATAGTCACTTTATTAACTTACTAAGCATTTTTACTCCAAAAAGTGATTTATTTCATTTTAAACTTTTTCGAGCACTGGAAGTCACTTTTCATCTTCCCAACATTTAAAATTTTTCATCCTGGTTCTAGTGAGCTATTACACCTATGATGTTGGAAGCAAGGAGCGAGATCGGAGCGAAAAACAAAATTTTCAAAAGCTCCTGTTTTGGGAGCGTTTCAAGAGAATTTTTTGTTTAGTATACATTTTAATATATTTTGATGGATTTATATCTAAAAAACATGTAGGATGTTGAATTAGCTATAGAATACATGGATTAAACCATATAACATCAATCATATAGTAGTTATAACTTATAACATTATCATCAAATGATCAACCATAAAAACATTTGTAGGAACTTGGCAAAGAAGGGAGGTACCATAACATTGTCATTAAATGATCAACCTATTATAGGAGTGTTTAGTATAGGAAATGTCGGGAGCACCTTGGGAGCGTGCTCACAAAACTGGAAGCGTTTTGGGAGCGAGCTTCCGAAGGAACCAAACTTCGGGTGCAGGAGCGAAGGGGTGGGGATAGCTCCCACACAACATAGTATTACACTAAGGTGTTTCTTCAATAAATATGATCGAGATGGAACCTTTAGTGAATTTAAATAAATTATGCCCAATAATTCTCTCAATTTACGAAAATCACCGGAATGCAAAAATGATCTTGACGATGAATAATGCTAATAGGACCTATAAAAGCATCATATAATTCCCCCAAATTGCCTGAGCCCACTATTATCCTCAATTTACTCCTCGAAAAACCACCTCTAGCTGCAGAACATGGGAATCCAAAAATGGGGACATTACATCTTAACATCATAGGTGAATGTTTTGGGTTCATGCACCCATGGAAATTAAATGTTCTACAAATTTTCTTTCTAATGTTGGATTAGTTTATGTTTTAATTTTGAGGATGACGAGGAAAATAGTAGAAGAGTAGTATTAATATGGAACAAAACCCCAACTTTTGTACAGCATAGGGAAATGCCAAGATAGTGAAATTCCAATTTAGGGAAATGCCAATATAGGGATATCCCAACATATGGATATACGATATATTAGTATTCCAAAGGAACACCAAATTTGTAAATAGTATAGTAGAATGTTCTCAGATGTCCTAACAAAATAGGTATATTATATAAAAATCATTTTGTATTATAGTGTTTTGCTATTTTGATAACAATAATAAGCAAGTATTCATAGATACGTATTATGTGATTTCAATTCTTTTGTTGATAATAACCTAGGCTACATTATTTGATCCGGACTTTGTTGATAATCACCTAAGCTACATTACAGTGTCCGACCATCTTGGTTGTTGGATCCGCCAGGATCTAGCTCCGAAATAGACCCAGATATGGAGAAACAAATCCTAAGCATAAAATTGTCCCTTGAGATGTATCGTGAGCTTTGCTGAACCCAATTTCAAGTATAACAAATCTTTTATTGGAAAATTTCTCCACTACATGTTGAAACCAAAAATGCCTAAAACATATTTAGTAAGATCCCTTCCCCCCATTAGAAAACACACAAAATATTTAATCTACTAGACATTGGATAGAAGTGGAACTAATAATTAATCTACAACATTATTGAGCAGTGTTATCATGCAATTTGCACAGGTAGATTCACCCAATAATTTTAGGCAAATCAACCCTAGTCATGCTTGGAAGTCATTCTGTTTGGACTGCTACTTTTGTAGTCTCATGGGTTTCCCTAGGGTGTGTATGCTTCCATCAAAACAATAAATTTGTAGAACACTCCAAGATTATTAGCACACAAACTAACTCTTGAGCTGTCCATAAACAATCAAGAGTGAGGATAAACTCTAAATAGAAGTGACAGTGGTTGATATTAGATCCTTAAGACAATTATAATAACGAATTTAGTGGAAAAAGTTGAGGTGAATGTGTGCCTTAGGTGAAAATAAATCAAAATAGGTCCAATTAAATTAGCCACAACATTGCAGTACAATTTAAGTAGCGAGTAACCAATAGATTCAAGGAGCTAGAACACAACACCAAAACACATGTTACCCAAGAGATTGATTACATCATAGTGAGTGACAGGATGCAATAGATCTCCTTGCACACAATAATGATAATGGTGTGAGGTCTGGATGGTGAAAGAGTGAAAAGTGCTCTGCTGCTACCAACTGCTATGAGATGAATACTGTCCAACCTTTCATTTGCTTCTCAACTCAATATATAAAAAACTTATTCTCCTTGTGGCAAAGGAGAAATAAAAAATGCCAAACCAAGAAAACTTGCATGTATGCAATGTATAGCCTTTTCATTTTTAAGATGTCTACCTTTCCTGTTTGAATGAGCTTTTTGATAACCCAAAGAACCTCGTGCTTTGGCCCAAGTTGACCTTCCAACAATTATTAGCATGAAATAGATTGAGTAATAAAGTTACCTCTAGATGGACATATCTTTGGTTGTTACCTCAAATAAAATAAATAAATTACAAGGATTAATTCCAATGTCAGCGACTCAACTGTCTGTTTAATACAATTCGATCACGAATTTTTTTTTCTAAGGGTCGAGTCGCTGTTTAATGTCTTACTCCACCCCTATTATGTACATTAATTCTGTTGCTTACTGTTCTCCCTCACAGTAAAACCTCCAAATGTTCAATTCTTGTACTGCCATTGTTGTTTAATCCATGAATAAATTTAGGATTTTCCTGTCTTCCATCTGAAATCAGAAATACTGATATAGAGAATTGAAACCCCCTTCCTGTATTGACTGTTTACGTGTGACTGTTGATGATTCAACACTTAACTCCACTCACTCTAGTCATGTGTTGTTTTAATTATAATTATCATGAAGATCGAACACAAAGAGAGCAAGTAATAGCTTGAGAGAGATATTAAAATATATTGCATGATACTGAGAAAGCAAAAGATTTCTTATAAAGGTTTGCAATGAGGTCAAGTCAATCCACTTTATGAATGTGGGATAGACCAATAAAATCAATAAAACAACTTAAGCATAAAACCTACAATAAACTAAAGTCATAAGTGACTTTATTAAAGCCAAAGTCTAATATCTAATTGACCATTACATAAAGTAAGTTTTACTTCAACACCCTCCCTTAATGGTCAATCTATTGACCACTGTTGAAATTTTACCTAGGAAGTGTTTGTCTATTCATGCATTGGGGTGGAGAAGGACACTTTAAATGTGGTCCCTAGCTTATTCAAAAGTGTGAATGACTTTATTTAATAAAGTGACTTTTAAAGTGAGTTTGAGTCATTAATTATTTTAAAAGTGAGTTTATGAGAATTAAAAGGTGGGTGTGTATTAAGTTCTCATTTAATATTTAAAATTGATTTTTAATGAGAATGTGAGATTTATCATGAGCCCTAGATCTCACTTAGTTGGATTTTAATCTAAGCCATTGATTTGGAGACATAAGTTACTCAAACAAAAAGGCTAGGGAAAGGCTCAATCTAGTTCATTGTTCAAATTCCAAGTAGAGAATTTTTGGAGAGAAGAGAGCAAGAGAGAAGATGAGAGAAGAGAAGAAAACCTTGATTTTTTAGAGAATAACCTTGGCATTTTTTTTCCAAGAGACAGAATATAAAATTGAAGGGCACAAATTTCGACGCAAGTACAGAGGGAGGGAATCCGTACAACAGGTCATACAATACTGTACCATACATTAACACACATTCAAATGTAGTATACCGTACAACACAATTAATGCATGTCGTATAGTTCATATTTGGAATGCTTTTTGAGGTGAGAAGTAGGTAGGAGTTTAGAGGAGGGTACTACATTTAATGATGTTCATACAATAGGAAAAAACATGCACGAATTTCTAGATCCGTACAACCACATGTGTGAGGTTGTACATCACATTTTTCAAAGCAGTCGTACAACAATTTTGTCAGTGAGATATTGACATGTGTTTCGAGAAGGGAGTTAAGTACGGCTGGTTTTTATTTGTACTTTGCCTAAAGAAATAATAAATTCTCTCTGAAAACAGGTTTTCCCTTTGGGTTTTTTCCTTGACCATTTTGGTCAAAATTCTGAGTCTTAGATTTTCATGTGTGTTGACTGAAATATTTTTCTGAGTAAGAAAAGTAGAGATGTCATAAAAATTTCTGAGTTGAAAAGGTTGAAAAATATCTCATGTGTTTTATGTTTCAAGTTAATTTTTTTATTGTTATATGAACATGCATGATGGGGTCTGGGCATTAAACCATATGCAGTGACTGAAACTAAAACTAAGTTGGGGTAACAAGAATTTTCATGGTATTAGAGTTGTGTTGAAGACTGAAAATTACACTCAGAAATAAATTTCAGACTTGGAGAAATAAGTGAAAATAGGGTTCTCAGAAGAAACAGGTTCTGTGGATTAACCTGCATGGTTATGTGGATTCAGATCATGTAGGCAGTGCCATAAATAGGAAGAGTAGTTCATGATGCTGCTTCAATTTGGGATCCAGTATGATCTCCTAGTTTAGCAGTAAGTAGTCAAGCATGGCACTAAGTAGAGAATAAGTATAGTACATTACAACATGTTCGACTAGTTGTGAAGCAGTATGGATTCAAAAGTTACTGTCATATTTGTTTGATCTCGAGTTAGAGGAAACTTGTATCTTCTGAGACAATAAGAGTTGTGTGAATTTGCCTGAGAATCCAGTGTTCCATGACAAGTCGAAGCATATTGAGATCAAGTATCACTATATCTAGGATATGGTGCAAAGAGGAGCAGTGGAGCTCCAATATGTGGCAACAAACGAGTAGAAAGCCGATGTGTTAACCAAGCCACTAGCAAGAGTGAAGTTTGAGTACTTCAAGGAGAAGCTTGGAGTTATCCAAATCGATGTTCCTCGAAAGTGGGAGTGGTGTGACATGTACGAAAGACGCAAGTGCACTGGGATGCTCTCTACATGTCAAGAAGACACATGATATCTGGGCTGCTCTCCATTCGGTGGAATACACAGATGCTCCTGGGATGTTCTCCATGTGTCAAGAAGACGCAGGTGGTACAAGGGTTGTAATACATCTGGGTTTCTCTTCACTAAGTCATAGGTGGAAGATGCAGATGTTCCTGGGCTTCTCTTTACATGTTAGGAAGATGTAGGAGATATGGGCTGCTCTCCATTGAGTGGAAGATGAATATGCTCTTGGGCTGCACTCCACATATCAAGAAGATGCAGGTTGACTGAGGGACGTAATACATCTGGGTTTCTCTCTACATGTCCAGAAGACACATGATGCTCCTCGAATGCTCTCCACATGTCAAGAAGACATAGATGTTCCTAGGTTGATCTACACTTGGTGGAATATGCAGGTTGTCCGAGGGACATGATAGAGGCACGTATGATGCTCTCCACATGAGATGATGAGATGATCTGTATACGACAAGATGACAATAGGAGACGCATGCGATTTATTTGGAAATGTAATATGTTGTCTTGGGTTGTAACTACTTGATGGATTGCTCATAGAGACGATGAAGTCTTAGATGGGATCTAGGCCTACATCCATCATGAAAAAGGGTTGGCTCTATAGAACTTCTTATGATTTATAGATTCGAGAGATGTCACTAGTCAATGGTCGACCATATGAGAGTTGTCGCAGTAGTGATGATGTCTAGTGATGACGATGTCTGACGATGATGATGTCTAGTGATGACAATGTCCAACAATGATGATGATGATGTCCAAATACTGTGTCGAGTCATGGTGATGACCGTGTTAGAAGAATACCTTCCTAGTTAAGAGGGAGTGTTGTTGAAAATGTAACTTTAGAAGACATTCTTATTGTTATTATAATTTTGTTATTCCTCATTTCAAAGATGTTATTCCTCTGATCGAAGATGTTATTATTGTAATTGGTCATGTAATAATATCGAGGTAAAACCTATGTTGTAAGTCGATGCAATATTCCCCAAAAGAATAAGAGTAAAAAGTATTTTTGAGTCTCCCCAGGAGACCCAGTAAGACTAAGAAGTCGACCTAGTTAGGTTTTAGGTCACCCACATGAAGAGTATAAATAGGGATGTTCCCTCCCTCATTTGGACACACATAAAAGACAAGCAAGTTCACTCCAAGAGAGAGAAAGACAAGTTCATTGGGATAGAATAAGAAGAATTTACAGAAGTTATCTTATCTTTTGGGTTTTCTATCTTTGTATGACATAGTACTTAATGACGAATCTATACAAAAGTTGTTGGGTTTTCTCCCTTGTGTTTTCCCAAGATAAATATTTGTGTCTCTCTTTTATGTTGTGCTTGTATATCTTTCAGTGATCCTATTGCATTAGATTAAAGATCTAACACATTTGAATTAAAGTGTAAACTCTAACACCGTGTCCCTAAATCCAATGGCCAAGATCTATTTAATCTTGTCATTATAAGATCAAGGGACATGATTCATACCCTCTGAAATGAATCACTTACATTTTTAATAAAGTATTTCCTCACTTTATGAAATAAGTGCACTTTATGTCATAAATTCACTTTACAAAAAATAGTAGGACACTTTACCAAAGACCACTTTAATAAAAGGGCCACTTTATTACAACTTTATAAAAGACACATATAAAGTCAAGTGCCTAGTTAATGTAACTTCATGGTCACTTCCGCATACAAGACGAACATGTGGAGTGCCTCCTAGGATAAAAAGATAACACTCCCTCTTAGTTGTTAAAATTTTAGGGTTAGGTTCAAATTTAACTTCAATGCAGAGACAAAACAAGGTTAGATTTATAATAATACTTATTTCAATAAATTTGATCTACAATAAAATTAAACATAATTTTCATCTCTTTCAACTTTAAAGCTCTGTTGGTCAATGTGTTAAGGTTCGTCTAACTTTAACACTCTATTGGTCACTACGTTAAAGTTAGTCCATCTTTAACACTCTACTAGTCACTGCGTTAAAGTTGGTCCTTGAGATATTTCACCAAATGCCATGTACAATAACAAAATAATAAATAAAATAAATAATGTACAGAAGATAATAGTACTAAAGAATCGTAACCATTATTTTGAATCAGCCGTATACTCGGATACTTTTAAGTTTGATCTTGTCACCGAATGGACAAGTCAAACTGGGTAAACAAATTACGTACCTTGAGAGAGAGAGTTAAAGTAGAAGTAAATAGACCTCAGATTCTTTAATCAAATTATCAGCACAATCACGCTATGCAGAGATACACAATAATAAGGAGCAATGAAACACACAGTCAGAGACAAACTTCACAATGAGTAGTGACCCATAGTCATACTGAGTAAAGACAAACAATTCAAGTTGCAAGGGAGAGAAGCCACGCTGCCGAAACAAGAGAGAAGATCACACTGCTGAGGAAAGAAACGAATATCCACGGGATACTTCAATTTGTGAAGTAGGAGAGAAGAACCAAAATACAATCACGCTGAATGATCACACAGATGTCGTCAGACTCAAGTATCACATGGATACATACACACTAGGGATCACGCAGGTACATTCATGCTGGAGGATCAATGCAGATACAATCACGGTGGATGATCACATGAATACATACATGCTATTGGGGATCAATTTAGATACAACCACGCCGGTGAGGGATCACATGGATACATTGACGGTGGAGGATCACGTGAATACAGACACACCATTGGGGATCGATTCAGATACATTCATGCTGGTGAGGGATCATGCATATACAGTCATGGTGGAGGAGTCACTAAGATATAGTCATGGTGGGGGAATCACAAATATACAATCACAGTGACGAGGAATTACAAAGATACAGTCATGGTGCCGAGGGTCGATTACGCTGATGAGAGATCATGTGGATACAATCACGGGTCCACACTCCAGAGTAAACATGAGCATCAAAGAGGTCACGTTATATCCCAGTCACGCAGATTCAAGGTGAGCCACACGGGTGCAACGAAGAGGCCACAAAATGCGGATGATGGAGTCAGCAACCCAGGTAAGTGAAGGATATGATTTGTTGTATGTCTCTTGAATGATACCCTTAGCTTTATATATATATATGTTAGGGTGTTTAATTGAAACGACATGAGTCAAACACTTAGTTTTAGTTAAAAATAAAGTGGTCCAAAATAAAACCATAAAATAAATGGTTCAAAGATTATAAAACAAGAGCCACGAGGTGGCAATGTCCCGCCAATGTTAATAGCTATTGTAATTAGGAATGAAAAATTATGCATCAATTTCTTATTAGCTATTGTAATTAGGGATGAAAAATTATGCATCAATTTCAAGGAAA
>LPNX010286898.1:252541-267206 GCA_001517045.1 Pseudotsuga menziesii
TCGCTATTTGATGAATGTGTCAGGAGTACACACTGCAGGAAGATCATGTGTGATGACCTGCAAGAGCCAAGCTTCATGGGAAGGTTTTCCCTTATCTTGGAAATGGGGTTCGGGTGAAACTCCATTAGACATTTTGAAAATGTCTCATCTGCAATGCATGTTTGGTGATAACGTGAGTGAGATGGTTTGGATTATGTCAGTGAGACGTGTGTGGATATGAAACGTAAACATGAAACAGGGATGGGGCCTTGGTTTGCTTAGACCTGGCGATTGGAAACCACACAGACAGAGCTAGAGGGCTGGCTTTCTTCTCCACAACCCCGGGATAGCACTAGAAGGGAATGCAGGGCCTGAGGGACTGTGTAGCANTAAGGGTAAAGCTGATGAAAATAAACTAAACATGTGAATTTATTCAATGTTTGGATATAGGTGTCGCTGGAAGCGAGGACTATGAGAGCATCCTAGGGGTGCATGGGGACATGTGACTGTCCTGGAAAGCTCGGGTTGAGCGGTAATGAAAAAGGTGCTAGTAAGACGGGGAAGTCCTAGCAGCCGAGACAAACCGTGTGGAGAGACTCCATGGTTTAGAGGTCTGGAATAGACCAAAGACACTAAGTGTCATGACCAAGAAAGATTGGTCCAACATTCATGGTGAAGTGAAAGAGGCTGAGAGCATGAAAAAGCCACAGTGATGGTGTGGGTTCCAGGATGGAACAAAATAAAGAGGGTAAAAACTCTTACTGCTCTCTCTTGCCTTTTGATTATATATATATATATATATATTGCATTGTGAAAACAAAAGATTGTTGAATGCATGTATGATGGAAATGAAATGTGTGTATTTGATTAAAGTAAATTGTGAATGCTGGAATAGTTAATTCCCTGCCCAAGAATGGACATGAATGAGCTCATGTTCCTGTTGGGGGAAGGCATGAAAAATATGAAAGTTTCCTTAATGGAACTTGGACTATCATGCCAATTGGGTAATTAACTAACTGATTTTGATATCTATATTATGCTTGGTCTGATAGACTTTCAATGGTGCATTCCACAGGTGAGAAAAGTGAAACCAGGTGGTGCACGTTGATCATGGCAGCAGATCAAAAGTTGTTGGACTTGGCTGGAAGTCTCCTTCAACTGATTGCCAAGACCCAAGAAAATCTTGGGGAGATGCTCAAGATACAGAAAAGGCAGAGTGAAATGAACCACCGAATTTTGTAAGACTCTATTGGTTTGCAAAGGGAGGTGAAAAGCCTTCTGGGAGAAATCGGCAAAGGAAGGGAAGGTAGATCAGCGATGGGACATTCGTCCAAGCGACCCGATAAGAAACGGTCCAGGCATGAAGAATCAAAGGAAATTGAGCAGGTAAAGATGAAGCAGCCAGTGAGATGCTGGAGATGCGGAGGACATCATTTACGCTGGGACTGTCCGATGAAGGAACATGAGGAAGGCAATAGCCGCAAAGTTCCTAAACTTCGGGATCAGTAAGAAGCTGAGAACTAGCAGGAAAGGTCCATGGAAGCCGAGAGGCTTGGTCTTGAACGTTCCAAGTAAACGATTGAACGTGGGATAGATCTGCAATTTTGAATTTTGATGTGCAATTGTATATGTATTGTATATATGTAATGGAACATCGAGGACGGTGTTATTCCAAGGGGGAGGGGAATGTAATGTCCCCGGTTTTGATCCCGTTTGCATGATGTATATATTGTAATTAATCGTGGTGAGGAGCTCAAGGAAAAAGCCCCACCATCGATTTGGCTGTGTATGTTTCGGCAATGGGGATAATTGCTGATGGTATGTTGTGCTATCCAACACATTTTAATATGGCATCATGTAAACCCGCACATCAATTAAAAATAAACCACAACCAGCTACGGCAGTGCAACGTTGAATGAAAAGGGCATGGTTCCAAAGGATAAGGGGTGGGGGATGTCAAACCTTGGTTTATGGGGGAAAAACCCATGTTTTGTCACCTTGTTGATTTTCCATCTTCCCTTGTCAACCTCTTTAATGTTTTGATTGGGTAGCTGAGGAGTAATGGCTGCTGGTGGTTGAGGCAGTTAATGCCTTTGGGAGTGGGGTGGCAGGACTGTCAGTCCTTTTCCCACCTGTTCACTCCACCCACGTCTGCCCATTCTTCTCCCTCACGCACTCTTCCCTGGTCAGTTCACTCTACCACGATTTTTGTTTTTTTTTCTCCTCACGCACAGGTTTTGGGGGCGTTTTTTGGTCTCATGCAGATTTTTATTCCTCTCTCCATGAGTTGTTGAGCACCCACGAACTAAAAATTCACGTCCTTCCTGTTGTGTGTGCATCCACGGACAAAAACGGAGCCGTTTTTCCTCACGCAGGGCCTCCACTGTCTGTTCCTTTCCTTGCTGGTTCGGATTGTTTAACCACGCACAGGTATTCTTCTGTTTGGGGCGTACATGGAGAGATGAGAGCCGTGCTCTTGCATCCATGACTGACTGTGAAGGGCCATTCATGTTTTTGGCTGTCTCACAGGCTATTTGGGTCATTTTTTCCCGGCTGTAAGTTGTGCTCACTAATAGATTCGGGGCTGTAGTTTTCCCCATGTCGTGAATGTCATTGCTGTTACGTCTGGGGCTGTTGTAAATTCGAGTGAGAGTCATTTTGGCCATCATAGGGCCAAGAATGACTCAGAATTCGTTTTCCCTATTTAAGCTATGGCAGCTAAGTAATTCCCTGAGTGCAATGGTTAGTCTTCGGACTATGCTGGCTTGGCTTGTCTGTTGAAAGCCTGTGAAACCCAGCTGTGTTGGTTTGCTGTTTTGTGTCCCCTTGGCTATGTGTAAGCCTGCAATTGACCCTTATTCCGGAGGAATCATGCCCAGCTCGGGGGTGGCAGCGTTGCTGAGAGATTGATGAGCAAGCTGGCCTATGGTTGGGTGGAACGTTGCAGCGACGTAGCTGGTTGCGGGCAAGTTCTTCATCAAAGATAAGTGCTGCTGGTTACTTCATCTTTGCAAATTATTGTTGATGACAAATGAATTATGATGAACATGCTCAATGCTGGAAATGTTTATGTATGTTTGCTTCCGCTGTATGAATAAAGACTATGCATCTGTGTACGCTTGCAAGTTTTAATTTCAGCATTTGTTTTCTATCAATGTTCATGGGGCGGTTTGCCCGGTTGTGTTGATGTGATTGTCACGTCCTCTTCGCTGGTTGAGGGATGGGGACGTGACAAAGAAATAGAGGATTTTTAAAAATAAGGGGTACTAAGATATTCCTGACACCAATTGTGTGCACAATGTACAAAAAATGTGTGATCATGAAAAATGTGCATAACTTATTGATTCAAATTGTTAAACAAGTATCATTTTTTAAAAGTCATTTAAAAAAAAACTATTCTCTTAGAAGTTGAGATTTTTGAAAACAAGGCGTACTAATATATTCCTCTTATCAATTGCTTGTGCAACCTATAAAAATGTGTGATCATGTAGAATTTTCTCACTTTGTTTATTCGATTTAGTAAAAAAATGACATTTCTTAAAAAGTCTTGTTTTTTGAAGACATTAACTAATTTGTTTAGAAGTTATGATTTCTAAAAATTATGGGTACTAAGTTGTTCATTTTAACAATAAAATGCACAATGCATAAAATGTGGAACTATTTAAAATGTGCATACTTTTTATATTTGATTGGTTAAACAAACACATTTTTTTAAGTCCTGTTTTTTAAGAAAGAAAGGAAAAAAAATATTAAGCCACAATTTTTAGAAAGAAGGAGTACTATGCTCTTCCTCATACAAATTGTGTGCGCAATGCATAAAAATATGAGATTATGAATAATGTGCATACTTTATTGATTCAAATTATTAAAAAAATGGTGTTTTAAAAAAAGTCTTCCTTTTAAGAAGCACATTTTTTTTTAAAGAACACGATTTATAAAAATGACGGGTACAAAGCTATTCCTCTTGAAAATTGCATGAATAACCTATAAAATTGTGTGATCATGTATAAGGTTCATACTTTGTTGATTTGAATCAATAAACAAATGGCGTTTCTTAGAAAGTCTTATCTTTTAAGAAATAAAGTAATTTCTTAGAATACGTGATTTTTAAAAGGAAGGGACACTAAAATACACTCTTACTAATTGCATGCACAATGTACAAAAAGGTTCAATTATGTATAATGCATATACGTTCTTGATTCAATTTATTAAAAATCGTGTAAAAAAATTCTTTTAGAAATTGAGATTTTTGAAAACAAGAGGTACTAATATATTCCTCTTATCAATTGCATGTGCAACCTACAAAAATGTGCGCTCATGAAGAATCTTATTACTTTGTTTATTCAACATAGTAAACAAATGACATTTTTTAAAAACAACTATTTTTTTAAGAAATAAACTAATTTTTTTAGGAGTTGCAATTTTTAAAAACGATGGGTACTAAGTTGTTCCTTTTAAAATAGCATTCACAATGCACACAATGTGGAATTATGTAAAATGTGATTACTTTTTCTATTTGATTGGTTGAACAAATGCATTTTTTTAAAGTTGTGTTTATTAAGAAAGAAAGGAAAAAAATCTTAAGTCATGATTTTTAGAAACAAAGGGTACTATGCTCTTCTTGATACAAATTGTGTGCGGAATGTATAAAACTATTTGATTATGAAGAATGTGCATAGTTTGTTGATTCAAATTATTAAAAAAATGGTGTTTTTTAAAAAGTCTTGATTTTAAGAAGCAAAGAATTTTCTTAGAGAACACGATTTAGAAAAATGACGGGTACAAAGCTATTCCTTTTGACAATTGCATGCACAACCTATAAAATTGTGCGATCATGTATAAGGTGGTGCATACATTGTTGATTTGAATCAATAAATAGATAGCGTGTTTTAGAAAGTCTTATTTTTTAAGAACTAAAGTAATTTCTTAGAATACATGATTTTTAAAAAGAAGGGACACTAAACTCTACTCTTGCCAATTGCATGCACAATGTACAAAAAAATTCTATTATGTAGAATGAAGATACTTTCTTGATTTAATTTATTAAATAAATGGCATTTTAGAAAATGCCATTTTTAAAAATGAGGGGTGCTAAGATCTTCCTCTTACCAACTGTGTGCACAATGTATAAAGAGGTGAGGTTGTGTAGCATGTGCAAAAATTGTTTATTCTATTTATTAAATATATACCATTTCAAAAAAATTCATGTTTTTTAAGAAATAAAGTAATTGTTTTACGAGTCATGATTTTAAAAAATGAGGGATACTAATATATTCCTCTTTTTAATTGCATGAACATTGTATAAAAAGTTGCAATCATGTAGAATGTGAATACTTTGTTGATTCAATTTATTAAATAAATGGTGTTTTATAAAAATTCTTGTTTTTTATGAATTAAGTAATTTTTTAATATGTTGTGATTTTTTAAAAATAGGGGTACTACGCTATTCCTCTTACCAATTGTGGCTGCAACCTATAAAAAATTATGATCAAGTATAATTTTCATACCTTGTTTATTCAATTTATAAATTAAATCCTGTTATTTAAAACTTGTGTTTTTAAGAATTAAAGTATTTGTTTTAGAAGTCATGATTTTTAAAAATGAGAAGTCTTAAAATATTCCCCTTACCAATTTTATGTGCAATGTACAAAAATGTGTGATTATGTATAAAATTGCATACTTTGTTTATTTGATTTATTAAACAAATGGGGTTTTAAAAAATATGTGTTTTTTAAGAAATAAAGTAATTGTTTAGAAATCATGATTTAAAAAAAATGAGTGATAGTACGTTATTCCTCCTAACAATTGAATGCACAACCTATAAAAAGGTGGGATAATGTAGAATGTGCATACTTTGCTTATTTGATTTATTAAACAAATGGTGTTTTTTAAATTCTCATTTTTAAAGAGATAAAGTAATGTTTTTCAAAGTCATGATTTTCAAAAAGAAGGGATACTAAGCTCTTCTTCTTACCATCTATGTGCGCAGTGTATTGCAAGGTTCTATTATATAGAATGTAGATACTTTGTTTATTTGATTTATTAAAGAAACACTATTTTTTTAAAATCATGTTTTTTTAAGAAATAAAGTAATGTTTTTAGAGGTCATGATTTTTAAAAGAAGTGGTATTAAGATCTTCATGTTTACAATTGTGTGCACTACGTATTTAAAGGTTTGATTATTTATAAATGTGCATACTTTGTTAAGTTGATTTAATAAATAAATGGAATTTGATAAAAAGTCATGTTTTTCTCAGAAATAACGCAACTTTCCATAGAAACGTGAATTAAAAAAAAATAGGGGCACTAGTATGTTACTCATACCAATTGTGAGCACAATGTATAAAAATGAGCAATCATGTAGAATTTGCATACTTTGTTGGTACAGATTATTAAACACATGACATTTTTCAAAGAGTCATGTTTAAAAAAAAATAAAATAATTTTTTTTCTGAAGTCATGATTTTTAAAAACAGGGGTACTAAGTTATTTCTCTTTCCAATCAAATGCGGAATCTATAAAAGTGTGCGATCATGTAGAATGTCCAAAATATATTTTTTCGAGTTATTAAACAAATGACATTTTTTTCAAAGTATTGTTTTTATGAAATAAAGAGACTTTTTTAGAAAGCGTAATTTTTTAAAAGAAAGGGCATAAGCCCTTCATCTTACCAATTGCATACACAATATATAAAAAGGTGCCATTATATAGAATCTACACACTTTATTGATTCTATTTATTAAGTAAATGACTTTTTTAAATATCTTGTTTTTCAAGAAATATATAGTTTTTTAGAGGACATGATTTTTAATAAACAAGGGTTACAAGGCTATTCCTCTTGCCAATTGCATGATCAATGTATAAACATGTGTGATCATGTAGAATTTTCATACTATGTGGATTCAATTTATTAAATAAATGGTGTTTTTGAAAGTCTTGTCTTTTAAGAGATAAAATAATTTTTTAGAAGTCGTAAATTTTAAAAATTACGGGTACCAATATATTCCTCTTATGAATTTCATCTACAAGCTATACAAATATATGATTATGTAGAAAGTTCATACTTTGTTTATTCCATTTATTAAAGAAATGAGTTTTTTAAAATGTCTTTGTTTTTAATAAATTAACTAATTTTTTTTTAGAAGTTGTGAATTTTGAAAATGAGGGAAACCAATATCTTCCTCTTAAAATTTTTCCATCCAATGTATTTTCATGTGTGATTATGTATAGTATGCATACTTGTTTTATTCGACTGATTAAAGAACTGGAATTTTTTAAAAAACTTTTGTTTTTAGCAATTAAAGTAATTTATTTAGAAGTCCTGCTTTTTAAAAATGAGTGGTAGTAAGTTATTTCACTTACCAATTGTGTGCATAACCTATAAAAGGGTCTGATAATGTAGAATGCACAAACTTGGTTTATTTGATTTATTAAACAAATGGTGTTTTTTAAAAAGTCTTTTTTTTGGCAAATAATATAATTTTTTACAAGTCATGACTTTTAAAAATGTGGGAACTAAACTTTTCCTCTTACAAATTGTGTACACAATGTATAGAAATGTGTGATTATGTAGAATGTGTATAGTGTGTTTATTTGATTTATTAAAGAAATGTTGATTTTCTTTTAAACCATTTTTTTTGAAATAAAGTATTTTTTTAAACATAATTTTACAAAACCAGGGGTACTAAGAAATTGTGTGCACAGTGTATAAAAGTCGTAAGATAATGACAAATGTGCATATTTTGTTGATTCAAATTGTTAAACAAATGCCATTTTTTAAATGTCGTGTTTAAAAAAAAGAAGTTAGAAATTGGATTTTTGAAAACAAGGGGTACTAATATATTCCTCTTACCAATTGTGTGTGCAACCTACAAAAATGTGTGATCATGTAGAATCTTCTTAGTTTGTTTATTTGATTTAGTAAAGAAATGACATTTCTTAAAAAGTCTTGTTTTTTAAGTAATAAACTAATTTGTTTAAAAGTTGTGATTTTTAAAAATGATAGGTACTAAGCTGTTCCTTTTAACAATAGCATGCACAATGCATAAAATGTGGAATTATGTAAAATGTGCATACTTTGTTGATTTGAATCAATAAACAAATAGCGTTTTTTAGAAAGTCTTATTTTTTAAGAAATAAAGTAATTTTGAGAATACATGATTTTTAAAAACAAGAGACACTAAGCTCTAGTCTTACCAATTGCGTGCGCAATGTACAAAAAGGTTCCATTATGTAAAATGCTGATACTTTCTTGATTCAATTTATTAAGGGTACTAAGATAATCCTGTTATCAACTGTGTGCACAATGTATAAAAATTTGAGGTTGTGTAGCATGTGGAAAATTTATTTATTCCATTTATTAAATATATAACATTTTTAAAAAATTCATGTTTTTAAGAAATTAAGTAATTGTTTTATAAGTCATGAATTTAAAAAATTGAGGGATATTAATATATTACTCTTACTAATTGCATGAAAATTTTATAAAAGGGTGTGATGATGTAGAATGTAAATACTTTCTTGATTCAATTTATTAAATAAATGGTGTTTTATAAAAATTCTTGTTTTTAACGAATTAAGTAATTTTTTAAGATGTTGTGATTTTTTAAAATTAGAGGTACTATGCTATTCCTCTTACCAATTGTGTGTGCAACCTATAAAAAATTGTGATCAAGTATAATTTTCATACCTTGTGTTTATTCAACTTATTAATTAAATGATGTTATTTTAAAACTTGTGTTTGTTAAGAATTAAAGTATTTGTTTTAGAAGTCATGATTTTTAAAAATGAGAAGTACTAAACTATTCCACTTACCAATTTTGTGTATAATGTACCCAAGGGCGTGATTATGTATAAAATTGCATATTTTGTTTATTAGATTTATTAAACAAATGGGGTTTTTTAAAAATATTTGTTTTTTAGGAAATAAAGTAATTGTTTTAGAAATCACTATTTAAAAAAAATGAGTGATAGCAAGTTATTCCTCTTAACATTTGAGTGCACAACCTATAAAAAGGTGGGATGATGTAGAATGTGGATACTTTGATTATTTTATTTATTAAACAAATGGTGTTTTTTAATGTCTCATTTTTAAAGAGATAAAGTAATGTTTTAAAAAAAAGGGGGTACTAAGCTATTACTCTTACCATCTATGTGCGTAGTTTATTGAAATGTGTTATTATGTAGAATGTGGTTACTTTGCTTATTTGATTTATTAAAGAAATGTTATTTTTTTAAAATCATGTTTTTTAAGAAATAAAGTAATGTTTTTAGAAGTCATGATTTTTAAAATAAGTGGTACTAAGATCTTCATGAAAAATGTACAATAATGTGCGATCATGCATAATGTGAATATTTTGTTGAATCAATCTATTAAATAAATGACTTGTTTTTTAATTCTTGTTTTTTTTATGAATTGAGTAATTTTTTTTGATGTGATTTTTTAAAATGAGGGGTATTAAGCTATTCCTCTTACCAATTGTGATCAAGTATAATTTTCATATTTTGTTTATTTAACTTATTAATTAAATGGTGTTATTTAAAAACTTGTGTTTTTAAGAATTAAAGTATTTGTTTTAGAAGTCATGATTTTTAAAAATTAGGGGTACTAAACTATTCCGCTTACCAATTTTATGTGCAATGTACAAAAAGATGTGATTATGTATAAAATTGCATACTTGTTTTATTATATTTATTAAACAAATGTGGTTTTCCAAAAATATGTGTTTTTTAAGAAATAAAGTAATTGTTTTAGAAATCGCAAAATGAGTGATAGTAAGTTATTTCCTCACAATTGAGTACACAACCTATAAAAAGGTGTGATAATATAGAATGTGCATATTTTGCATATATGATTTATTAAACAAATTGTGTTTTTTAACATCTCGTTTTTAAGGAAGTGGTACTGAGCTCTTCATATTTACAATTATGTGCACAATGTATTTAAAGGTTCAATTATGCAAAAATGTGCATAATTTGTTAAGTTGATTTAATCAACAAATGGAGTCTGATAAAAAGTCATGTTTTTTTTTCCAGAAATAACGTAATTTTCCATAGAAAACCTGAATTAAAAAAATGGGTAATAATATGTTACTCATACCAATTGTGAGAGAAATGTATAAAAATGTGCGATAATGTAGAATGTGCATACTTTGCTGGTCCAGATTATTAAACGAATGACGTTTTTCAAAAAGTCATGTTTTTAAAGAAATAAAATATTTTTATTTTTATTTTTATTTTCTTTTTTTCTTTTTTTCTTTTGAAGTAATGATTTTTAAAAACAGGGTATTAAATTATTTCTCTTTCTAATCACATGCGGAATCTATAAAAGTACGTGATCATGTAGAATGTGCAAAATTTGTTTATTCGATTTATTAAACAAATGACATTTTTTTTGAAAGTATTATTTTTAAGAAATAAAGTGACTTTTTAGAATCATAATTTTTAAAAAAAAGGGGCACTAAGTTCTTCCTCTTACCGATCCCATACAAAATATATAAAAATGTGCCATTATATAGAATCTGCACACTTTGTTGATTCTATTTATTAAGTAAATGTTGTTTTTTAAATGTCTTGTTTTTTAAGAAATATTTTTTTTAGAGAATATGATTTTTTAAAACAAGGGTTACAATGGTATTCCTCTTACCAATTGCATGAACAATGTATAAAAATGTGTGATCATGTAGATTTTCCATACTACGTGGATTCGATTTATTAAATAAATGGTGTTTTTGAAAGTCATGTCTTTAAAGAGATAAAATAATATTTTTAGAAGTCGTAAATTTTAAAAATGAGAGGTATCAATTTGTTCCTCTTATGAATTTCATCCACAAGCTATAAAAATATATGATTACGTAGAAAGTGCATACTTTGTTTATTCCATTTGTTAAATAAATGTGTTTTTTAAAATGTCTTAGTTTTTAAGAAATAATCTAATTTTTTTTAGAAGTTGTGATTTTTTGGGCTATTAATCTCTTCCTGTTACAAGTTTTTCCATCCAATGTATGAAAATGTGTGATTATGTATAATGTGCATACTTTGTTTATTCGATTGATTAAAGAATTGAAATTTTTTAAAAAACTCTTGTTCGTAACAAACAAAGTAATTTATTTAGAAGTCATGGTTTTTAAAAATGAGTGGTAGTAAGTTATTTCACTTACCAATTATGTGCACAACCTATAAAAGTTTGTGATAATGTAGAATGCACAAACTTGGTTTATTTGATTTATTAAACAAATGTTGTTTTTTAAAAAGTCTTGTTTTCAAGGAAATAATGTAATTTTTTTACAAGTCATGACTTTTAAAAATGTGGGGTACTAAAATATTCCTCTTACCAATTGTGTGCACAATGTATGGAAAGGTGTGATTATGTGAATTGACATTATTTTTTTTAAGAAATAAAGTATTTAAAAAAACATGATTTTACAAAAACAAGGGCACTAAGATATTACTGACGCGAATTGTGTGCACAATGTATAAAAATGTGTGATCATGCGTAATGTGCATATTTTGTTGATTCAAATTGTAAAACAAGTGTTATTTTTTAAAAGTCGTGTTTAAATATATATATATATATATATATAACTTGAGATTTTTGAAAACAAGGGGTAGCAATATATTCCTCTTACCAATTGCATGTGCAACCTATAAAATGTGTGATCATGTAGAATCTTCTTTGTTTATTCGATTTAGTAAACAAATAGAATTTCATAAAAAGTCTTGTTTTAAAAAAACACTAACTTGTTTAGAAGTTGCGATTTTTAAAAAACGATGGGGACTAAGTTGTACTTTTAACAATAGCATGCACAATGAATAAAATGTGGAATTATGTAAAATGTGCATTCTTTTTCTATTTTATTGGTTAAACAAATGCATTTTTTAAAGTCATGTTTTTTAAGAAAGAAAGGAAAAAAATACGAAGTCATGATTTTTAGAAACAAGGGGTACTATGCTCTTCCTCATACAAATTATGTGCACAATGTATAAAACTATTCGATTGTGAAGAATGTGCATACTTTGTTGATTCAAATTATTAAACAAACGGTGTTTTTTAAAAAGTATCGTTTTTAAGAAGCAATTTTTTTTTCTAAAGACCATGATTTATAAAAATGAGGGGTACAAAGCTATTCCTCTTAACAATTGCATGCACAACCTATAAAATTGTGTGATCATGTATAAGGTGCATACTTTGTTGATTTGAATCAATAAACAAATGGCGTTGTAACTCTTACCAATTGCATGCACACTCTATAAAAAGGTTCCATTATGTAGAATGCACATACTTTCTTGATTTCATTTATTAAATAAATGGCATTTTAGAAAATGCCATTTTTAAAAATGAGGGGTACTAAAATATTCCTCTTACCAAGTTTGTGCACAATGTATAAAAAGGTGAGATTGTGTAGCATGTGCAAAATTTGTTTATTCCATTTATTAAATATAAACATTTTCTAAAAATTTATGTTTGTTAAGAAATAAAGTAATTGTTTTATGAGCCATGCTTTAAAAAATGAGGGATACTAACATATTCCTCTTACTAATTGCATGAACAATGTATAAAAAGGTGCGATCATGTAGAATGTGAATACTTTGTTGATTCAATTTATTAAATAAATGACATTTTTTAAAATTCTTGTTTTTTATGAATTAAGTAATTTTTTAGATGTTGTGATTTTTTAAAATGAGGGATATTACGCTATTCCTCTTACCAATTGTGTGTGCAACCTATACAAATTTGTGATCAAGTATAATTTTCATACTTTGTTTATTCAAGTTATTAATTAAATGGCGTTATTTAAAAACTTGTGTTTTTTTAAGAATTAAAGTATTTGTTTTAGAAGTGACGATTTTTAAAAATGAGGGGTACTAAACTATTCTGCTTACTAATTTTAAGCGCAATGTACAAAAATGTGTGATTATGTATAAAATTGCATACTTTGTTTATTCTATTTATTAAATAAATTCGATTTAAAAAAATGAATGATAGTAAGTTATTCCTCCTAACAATTGTGTGCACAACCTATAAAAGGGTGTGATAATATAGAATGTGCATACTTTGCTTATTTGATTTATTAAAAAAAATGGTGTTTTTTAAATTCTCGTTTTTAAAGAGATAAAGTAATGTTTTTCAAAGTCATGATTTTGAAAAAGAAGGGGTACTAAGCTCTTCCGCTTACCATCTATGTGCATAGTGTATTGAAAGGTGCTAATATGTAGACAGCGCATACTTTCTTTATTTGTTTTATTAAAAAAATCTTATTTTCTTAAAATCATGTTTTTTTAAGTAATAAAGTAATGTTTTTAGAAGTCATGATTTTTAAAAGAAGTGGTACTAAGCTCTTCATGTTTACAATTGTGTGCATAATGTATTTAAAGGTTCGATTATGCATAAATGTGCATAATTTGTTAAGTTTATTTAATAAACAAATGGATTTTGATAAAAAGTCATGCTTTTCAAAAAATAACGTAATTTTCCATAGAAAACGTGATTTAAAAAAATAGGGGTACTAATATGTTACTCATACCAATTGCGAGTGCAATGTATAAAATGTGCGATAATGTAGAATTTGCATATTTTGTTAGTCCAGATTACTAAACAAATTACGTTTTTCAAAAAGTCATGTTTATATATATATATATATATATATATATATATATATATATATCCTAAAGTCATGATTTTTAAAAACATGGGTATTAAGTTATTTCTCTTTCCAATCACACGTGGAATCTATAAAAGTGTACAATCATGTAGAATATGCAAAATTTGTTTATTCGATTTATTAAACAAATAACATTTTTGTTCAAAGTATTTGTTTTAAGAAATAAATTGACTCTTTTAGAAATCGTAATTTTTTAAAACAAGGAGCACTAAGTTCTTCCTCTTACCAATTCCATGCACAATATATAAAAAGGTTCTATTATATACAATCTGCACACTTTGTTGATTCTATTTATTAAGTAAATGACATTTTTTAAATGTCTTGTTTTTCAAGAAATATACTAATTTTTTTAGAATTTGTGATTTTTGAAAATGACGGGTACTTATCTCTTCCTCTTACAAATTTTCCATCAAATGCATAAAAATGTGTGATTATGTATAGTGTTCATACTTTGTTTATTTGTTTGAATAAAGTACTGGCATTTTTAAAAAACTCTTCCTTTTAACAAACAAAGTAATTTATTTTGAAGTCCTGCTTTTTAGAAATGAGTGATAGTAAGTTATTTCACTTACCAATTGTGTGCACAACCTATAAAAGTGAGTGATAATGTAAAATGCACAAAATTGGTTTATTTGATTTATTAGACAAATGGTGTTTTTTAAAAAGTCTTGTTTTCTAGGAAATAATGTAATTTTTTTACAAGTAATGACTTTTAAAAACGTGGGGTACTAAACTCTTCCTCTTACCAATTGTGTGCACAATGTATAGAAAGGTGTGATTATGTAGAATGCACATAATTTGTTTATTTGATTTATTAAAGAAATGTTGATTTTTTCTTAAATCACATTTTTAAAGAAATAAAGTATTTTTTTTAAAACATGATTTTACAAAAACTAGGGTACTAAGATATTCCTACGTGCACAATGTATAAAAAGGTGCGACCAAGCAGAATGTGCTTATTTTTATGATTCAAATTGTTAAACAAGTGTCATTTTTTAAAATTCGTGTTTAATATATATATATAT
>LPNX010286898.1:274423-461605 GCA_001517045.1 Pseudotsuga menziesii
CCAATTGCATGCACAATGTATAGAAATGTGTGATTATGTAAAATGTGCATACTCCGTTTATTTGATTTATTAAAGAAATGCTGATTTTTTTTTAAATCGTATTTTTTAAGAAATAAAGTATTTTTTTAACATGATTTAAAAAAAATAGAGGTACTAAGATATTCTTGACACCAATTGTGTGCACAATGTATAAAAAGGTGCATTCATGCAGAATGTGCATATTTTGTTGATTCAAATTGTTAAACAAGTGCCATTTTTTAAAAGTTGTGTTTAAAAAAAAAATAAATTTAGAAGTTGAGTTTTTTGAAAACAAGGGGTACTAATATATTCCTATTACCAATTGTGTGTGCAACCTATAAAAATGTGCGATCATGTAGAATCTTCTTACTTTGTTTATTTGATTTAGTAAACAAATAAAATTTCTTAAAAAGTCTTTTTTTTTTTTTAGAAATAAACTAATTTGTTTAGAAGTTACGATGGTGACTAAGTTCTTCCTTTTAACAATATAATGCACAATGCATAAAATGTGGAACTATGTAAAATGTGCATACTTTTCTATTTGATTGGTTAAACAAATGCATTTTTTTAAGTCATGTTTCTTAAGAAAGGAAAAAAATCTTAAGTCATGATTTTTAGAAACAAGGGGTACTATGCTCTTCCTCATAGAAATTGTGTGGGCAATGTATAAAAATATTCAATTATGAACAATGTGCATACTTTGTTGATTCAAATTATTAAACAAATGATGTTTTTTAAAAAGTCTTGTTTTTAAGAAGCAAATAATTTTTATGGAGAACACGATTTATAAACGAGGGGTACAATACTATTCCTCTTGACAATTGCATGCACAACATATAAAATTGTGTGATCATGTATAAGGTGCATACTTTGTTGATTTGAATCAATAAACAAATGGTGTTTTTTAGCAAGTCTTGTATTTTAAGAAATAAAGTAATTTCTTAGAATATGTAATTTTTAAAAAGAAGGGACACAAAACTCTAACTCTTACCAATTGTGTTTACAATGTATAAAAAGGTTCCATTATGTAGAATGCAGATACTTTCTTGATTCCATTTATTAAATAAATGGCATTTTAGGATTTAAGTCATTTTTAGAAACAAGGGGCGCTAAGATCTTCCTCTTACCATGTTAGAGATAATGCTTCCATTGAATGCATGTGGATTGGTTTGAGATTTTATAGGAGACTGTTGAGATATTCTCTCAACCTACATCTCCATATTTGAAGTTAGTTGAATCTCAATCCAACTATATATACATGATGTATGTGTCTATGATTAAAATAATACAAATTATTATTGTATGTAATTCTTGTGCTATGGATGTCCATCCAATTTCTAAGTTGGTATTAGAGTGGGTGCTAGCTTAACTCCCTCACGGGAGAGCCAGAAAGATGTGAGAATTAATAATTTATTTCCCTATAGGTGCAGGCATAGGTGTGTGAGAGTAGAGTTTGTCGTGTGAGTTTTCTGTATGATATTGCAATGTTAATATGTTTCCACTATTTTCTTTTGTGAGCGGGTCACCACACCAAGAGAATTGAGCGCCCAATACATCAGGTAGATCACTGTGCTAAGAGGAGGCCGTCGTTTTGAACTATGTTTTTGGCACTGCTATCCTATGCAGAATATATTCACAAACATATATACGTCAACAGGCTTTTTGAACTGGCCACAAAGAGATCCCAATTCTGATAGATAACTGAAAGCCTTAAATAGTTTATGGTGGTGGATTTGAAGGTTGGCCACTTTAGTGTTAAATTATAACCATTGTGTGAAGGATTAATGGCCTACCATGATTTGAAGAGTGGAAATATTACCCGGCTAATGCATGGGGATTCAAATCTGTAGACAAACATTGAAAGGTAGCTGTCACAATTTCTATTTACATGAGCCACGATATATGAAGACAGAGGAATGGTGGAGAATTTATTCGATTGCCTATGCAGTCTAGTCATAAATCACATGGGAAGATGCAACCTACTGCCACTGTATTTGGTTGAATCTAGAAGGCACCCAAATTATTTTTTCAATGCCCAAGAAATGTGCCTTGCTTAGTTGAGTGTTGCATGCATTCAACAAACTATGTGAAGCTCTCATGCTGAGGAGCCTATTTCATGTCTGTAATTTGGTGGATGTAGTTTGTATCATGATTGAGCATTATTTTTTTATTGGGTGAGAATCCTCTCTCCAATTTGTGAATAGCTTGTGTTTCTTAGTGAATACAACGAGCTATGTATGTCAGCAAGAAGATTGTGTTGTCTCATGGAGAAGAAAGAGTTTATGTGTGTTTGTTAGTTTGTGAAGGTCACTTGTATGACTATCTTCTGGATATGTTTAGTATCTAGAGTACTCTCCTATATCCCATTGGATTCAGCGAGCTATGTGTTCATCAGATGGAAGTATCTCCATAGAACAGTCCAGTTACTTGATTATTTCTTTGCCAAACTCAGTGAGCTATGTACTTTGGCATAGTTAAGTACTCAATATTGTTAGTCACTGCAATTAGTTTATTGATAGTGAGAAGAGTTGCAGTTTAAATGGGTCAAATAGGAAGCTCGAAGATGAAGTGAGAAAGAGCGCAAACTGTGAGATTTCAAAGTGAGTGTAATGCTGATGAAGACCAATCAGACAAGATTCAATGTTGTATTCTCTATTTTGTAATTGCGTGTTGTAATGTAAGAATTAAAGGGGAGTGTTAGAGATAATGCTTCCATTAAATTCATGTGGATTGGTTTGAGATTTTGTAGGAGACTGTTGAGATATTCTCTCAACCTACATCTCCATATTTGGAGTTAGTTGTATCTCACTCCAACTATATATAAGTGATGTATGTGTCTATGATTAAAATAATACAAATTATTATTGTATGTAATTCTTGTGCTATGGCTGTCCATCAAATTTCTAAGTTACTAACTATGTGCACAATGTATAAATATGTGAGATTGTGTAGCATGTGCAAATTTGTTTATTCTATTTATTAAATATGTAACATTTTTTAAAAATTCATGTTTTCTAAGAAATAAAGTAATTGTTTTATGAGTCATGATTTTACAAAATGAAGGATACTAATATATTCCTCTTACTAATTGCATGCACAATGTATAAAAAGGTTCCATAATCTAGAATGTGAATACTTTGTTGATTCAAATTATTAAATAAATGACATTTTTTTAATTCTTGTTTTTTAATGAATTAAGTGATTTTTTAGATGTTGTGATCATTTAAAATGAGGGGTACTACACTATTCCTCTTACCAATTGTGTGTGAAACCTATAAAAATTTGTGATCAAGTATAATTTTCGTACTTTGTGTATTCAACTTATTAATTAAATGGTGTTATTTAATTTTTTTTTTTAATAATTAAAATATTTGTTTTAGAAGTCATTATTTTAAAAATGAGGGGTACTAAACTATTCCGCTTACCAATTTTGTGCACAATGTACAAAAAAAGTGTGATTATGTATAAAATTGCATACTTTGTTTATTATATTTATTAAACAAATTGAGTTTTTAAAAAATATGTGTTATTTAAGAAATAAAGTAATTGTTTTAGAAATCATGATTTTAAAAAATGAGTGATAGTAAGTCATTCCTCCTAACAATTGAGTGCACAACCTATAAAAAGGTGTGATAATGTAGAATGTGCATACTTTGATTATTTGATTTATTAAAAAAAGGGTGTTATCTAAAGTCTTGTTTTTAAAGAGATAAAGTAATGTTTTTCAAAGTCATTATTTTGAAAAAGAAGGGGTACTAAGCTCTTCCTCTTACCATCTATTTGCACAGTGTATTGAAAGGTTCTATTATGTACAACTTGCATACTTTGTTTGATTTATTAAAGAAATGTTATGTTTTTTAAATCATGTTTTTTAAGAAATAAAGTAATGTTTTTAGAAGTCGTGAGTTTTAAAAGAAGTGGTACAAAGATATTCATGTTTAAAATTGTGTGCAAAATGTATTCAAAGGTTCGATTATGTAGAAATGTGCATAATTTTCTAAGTTGATTTAATAAACAAATGGAGTTTGATAGAAAGTCATTTTTTTTCTTCAGAAATAACGTAATTTTCCATAGAAAACGTGATTTAAAAAAAATAGGGGTACTAATATGTAAGTCATACAAATTGTGAGCACAATGTATAAAAATATGTGATCATGTAGAATTTGCATACTTTGTTTGTCAATATTATTAAACGGATGATGTTTTTTCAAAAAGTCATGTTTTTAAAGAAATAATTTTTTTTTTTGAAGTCATGATTTTAAAAATAGGAGTATTAAGTTATTTATCTTTCCAATCACATGTGGAATCTAATAAAATGTGCAGTCATGTAGAATGTTCAAAATTTGTTTATTTGATTATATTAAGTTATTTCATTTGTAAAATATAAAAATATATGATTATGTAGAAAGTGCATACTTTCTTTATTCCATTTATTAAGGAAATATGTTTTTTAAAATCTTGTTGTGTTTTAAGAAATAAACTAATATTTTTAAAAGTTGTGATTTTTTAAAATCAGGGGTACTAATCTCTTCCTCTTACAAATTTTCCATCCAATGTATAAAAATGTGTTATTATATATATAGGGTGCATACTTTGTTTATTCGATTGATTAAAGAACTGGCATTTTTAAAAAACTCTTCCTTTTAACAAACAAAGTAATTTATTTTGAAGTCGTGCTTTTTAAAAATGAGTGATAGTAAGTTATTTCACTTACCAATTGTGTGCACAACCTATAAAAGTGTGTGATAATGTAGAATGTACAAAATTGGTTTATTTGATTTATTAAACAAATGGTGTTTTTTAAAAAGTCTTGCTTTCTAGGAAATAATGTAATTTTTTTACAAGTCACGACTTTTAAAAATGTGGGGTATTAAACTCTTCCTCTTACCAATTGTGTGCACAATGTATGGAAAGGTGTGATTATGTAGAATGCACATACTCTGTTTATTTGATTTATTAAAGAAATGTCGATTTTTTCTTAAATTACGTTTTTTAAGAAATATAGTATTTTTTTTAAAAACATGATTTTACAAAAACTAGGGTACTAAGATATTCTTGACACCAATTGCATGCACAATGTATAAAAAGGTGTGATCATGCAGAATGTGCATATTTTGTTGACTCAAATTGTTAAACAAGTGTCATTTTTTAAAATTCGTGTTTAATATATATATATATATATATATATATATATATATATATTAGAAATTTAGATTTTTGAAAACAAGGGGTATTAACATATTCGTCTTACCAATTGAGTGTGCAACCTATAAAAATGTGTGATCATGTAGAGTCTTCTTTCTTTGTTTATTAAATTTAGTAAACAAAAGGAATTTCTTAAAAAAACTTGTTTTTTTAAGAAATAAACTAATTTGTTTAGAAGTTACGATTTTGAAAAACGATGGGGACTAAGTTGTTCATTTTAACGATAGCATGCACAATGCATAAAATATGGAATTATGTAAAATGTGCATATTTTTTCTATTTGATTGGTTAAACAAATGCATTTTTTTAAGTCATGTTTTTTAAGAAAGAAAGGAAAAAAATATTAAGTCATGATTTTTAGAAACAATGGGTACTATGCTCTTTCTCGTACAAATTGTGTGCGTAAAGTATAAAACTAATCTATTATGAAAAATGTGCATACTTTGTTGATTCAAATTATTAAACAAATGGTGTTTTTTTAAAAAGTTTTGTTTTTAAGAGGCAAAGATTTTTTCTAGAGACCACGATTTATAAAAACGAGAGGTACAAGCCTATTCCTCTTGAAAATTGCATGCACAACCTATAAAATTGTGTGATCATGTATAAGGTGCATACTTTGTTGATTTGAATCAATAAACAAATGGTGTTTTTTAGAAATTCTTATATTTTAAGAAATAAAGTAATTTCTTAGAATACATGATTTTTAAAAATAAGTGACACTAAACTCTAACTCTTACCAATTGCGTGCAAAATGTATAAAAAGGTTCCATTATGTAGAATGCAGATACTTTGTTGATTCCATTTATTAAATAAATGGCATTTATGAAAATTCCATTTTTAAAAACGAGGGGTGCTAATATCTTCCTTTAAAAAAAAAAGAAATTGGGAAAAAGTTTATATTAAAGGGGCTGTGCACAGCCATTCAGTACAAAATTATAGCAGTAAGAAGATGATAATAGGAAAATAGAGACCGAAACAAAAACTTGCCAGAGAGAAGGCCTTTTAGAGCCGCTATAGAGGTTCCTATTCTGAATATTAACAGTAATAGTGTAAATTTGAATAAAATACTGATTTAAAACTATACAAAAAAACATGAACTATATGGATATACTTTAAGTTTTCCTGTAAACCCCTCAGGATGGGTGACATAGTCTTCTTCAATTCTCTAAGTGGCTGCTCCTGGATTGTCTTGAACGTGACTTCCCTAGTTCAGCTGCACCAAATTTTGAATATCTTCCTGAATACAGTCAATCTTACCCATCATCTCTTTCATGTCCATATCATGGTCATCAATTCTTACATCTTGGCAGCTGGTCTGGTAGGAGACGTAGCACACATCATCCACTAATTTCTTAACCTCTCATCAAAACCTTCCTTGACACTTCTCTAGACTGGGTCCATACCTCCATTCTCCATGCCAAATATAGGTGGAGTTTTTTTACTGCGTAGATTCTACCTAAACTCGAGAGGAGGTTTTTTGCTACGTAGATTCCACAAAACCAAGAGAGCCCGCTCAATACAACCCACTATTTTCTCGATGGAACTGACAAGAAAAATGGAGGGTCTACCCACTGTGTCTGTAAGAAGTAGAGAGGAGAAATGGAATCCAAGATCACTAACGACAAAGTAAAAGATTGCAGTCTCTGGGCACTTAGATAGAATGTGGCACCCGAGCTCGTGAGAAACATAATACACAGGCGGGTTGACACCAACAGAGGGAAGCGTCAGATTATAATCCAAATCTAGAGGTCGAGAGAAACAAAATTGTAGGAATCTCAAGAAGATCGTGGGTAACAACCACCCAACAAAGAGCTTGAGAGCATTCTACACCTCGTTTCCAGGAGGGAGCTCAAATCTGTTGGCCACTCTAATCCTCTCATGCAAATCTGTATCGGTTTGACTCAAAGTCACCTCATATATCATATGAGTTTGTCGGCTCAAAGCATCGAAAACCTTATTCTCTTTTCCCTTAGTGTGCTTTAGCTCAAAATGGTACTCACTAAGGAAAGCCAACCATCGGGCTTGCCTTGCATTCAGATCCAGTTGATCAAATAAATATTTTAGACTCATATTGTCTGTCTTCAGAAGGAACTTCCTTCCCATGAAGTAGTGCCTCCATAGCCTCAAAGCGTGGATGATGGCTTCTAACTCAAGATCGTGCGTAGGGTAATTCTACTAATGCTATTTTAACTTCCATGATTCATAACAGATCGCATGATCATTCTGTAAGAGGACTCCTCCAAGTCCTTCCTTGCTTGCATCTGTGCAAACAACAAAATCCCCATGGGGATCCGCAATTCATAACACCTGTGTGGTCATCAAAAGCTGCTTAAGCTTTTGAATACTTTCTTCGCATTTAGCGGTCCATAAGAACTTACTTTCTTTCTTCTGCAAAGTGGTCATGGGGCAAGCGATCCTTGAGAAGTTCTCAATGAACTTTAGATAATATCTGGCTAGTCCTAAAAAGGACCTAATGTTAGTGACACTAGTAGGGGTAGGCCAATCCTTTATGGCTTTAATCTTTTTCGGGTCCACAACTATCCCTGTCTCGGAGATAATGTGACCTAAGTACTGTATTTGTGGTTTGTAAAAATCACATTTACTAAACTTAGCGTAAATCTGGTGTTCTCTCAACACTTTTAGTACCACGCGAAGGTGTTCTTTGTGTTCTTCTTTACTCTTGGAATAAACCAATATGTCGTCTATAAAGACAAAAAAAAACTTGTCCAGATTCCTACTGAATAAGCTATTCATCATACACATAAAGTTCGTGGGTGCATTGGTCAACCTGAATGACATCACGACAAAATCGTAGTGCTCGTACCTTGTACGAAAGGCGGTTTTGTGAATATCCTTGTCACGAATCCGTACCTGATGGTACCCATATCATAGGTCAATCTTTGGAAATATTTTGTCTCCTCCCACCTGATCGAGCAAGTCATCGATCCTAGGGGGTGGGTATTGGTTCTTGATAGTCATTTTGTTCAATTGACGGTAATCGATGCACATCCACATCATACCATATTTCTTCTTTACAAACAATATTAGTGCTCCCCAAGGAGATGCATTGGGTCGGATATACGCCTTTTCTATCAACTTCTGCAACTGCAGTTTGAGTTCCACCAACTCATGTGCACTCATGCAGTAAGGGGATTTGGAAGCCAGAACTGATCTTGGGGTCAGTTCGATGGAAAAGTCTAGGTCTCGTTTCGGAGGTAATCCTGGGATTTCCTCGAGAAACACATCCTTGAATTCTTTAAGAACGGGGAAGTTTTCTATGTGTTGTTCTCTTTCAGACTCTATGTCTTGGATGTTTACTACAAACACCTTGCAACCTTTCCTGATGCATTTCTTTGCTTGTAAGGAATATATTTTCCTTACAGAAAATTTCTTTGGAATGCCCTGAACCTTCACTTGGCTCCCTTGGCTATCAGTACACAAGATTGACTTGTGCAAGCAATCGAGCATGACATGGTGCTGTTCCAACCAGTCCATGCCAAGAAGTATATCGTATGATCCTAATGGTAGGATGTTCAGGTTTACTTTTGTTGGAAAACCATTCATGTTTACCTCACATTCTTTAACAATTTTTGAAACTCTCTGTTTCATACCTGTGGCTAACTGAACCAACCAAGGTTTATCATGATTTACTTTGCCTAGTTTGCATTCATCAACAATTTTAGGAGAAACATAGCTCCAGCAAGCACCGTGATTGATAAGTATTGAAATAGAAGTGTTCAAGATCTTACCTTCTATCTCAACCATTGTAGCTTGATGATCTGCCTGTCAGCCATCCAATGCTACATAAATCCACGGTGTTCCAACTATGTCCTCAACAGTTGGTTCTTGTTGTAAGTTATGCAAGACCCCACTAGTCTTTTTCTTACAATCTTGGGCATAATGAGGCCCGCTGCATTTCCAACATTTTATCTGTAGCGGGGTAGCGTTGGCTCCACATGCTACTGGCTTGTTAACATTAGGATATGATACATAAGGCTTTGTACCAGGTTTATTGAAGTTCTTGTTTGCTTGAAAGCTATTATTATTCTTTTTGTATGGCTGTGGGTTAGACCCAGGTTTGCGGTTATCAGAAAGTTCTTAGACTTGTCTTGGTTTTGGTTCATGTTCTCCTGTTGTAATTGTCCATGCTCATAGTAGAGCCTAGCCTTGTGCAGTGTGGTATCCAAGGTATTAGGCATGTCGAATTCAATCCTGTCCCAAAAATTAGGAGGAAGACATCCCAGGAACTGTTGGATCTTTATCTTTCCTTCTTTGATGTATGGTACATAATGAAACAAATCTAGAAATATGTTAATAAAAGCGTCCATAGTCATGGATCCCATACATAGTTTGTGAAACTCTTTCACTTTCCTGTTGAAGAACCTTTCCGACATATATTTCTCTTAGAAGAGTTTTCATAAGGTATCCCAACGTATTTCTCTTAGCTCATCCTTCCTGGTGTGTTTTAAATCTCTCCACCACCTTGCTACCTTTCCATTCAAGTTATAGATGGCAAGACGAGCCTTCATCTCACTTGAGTAGTTATGAACCTGAAAATATTTTCTCATTCCCAGCAGCCACTCTTCAGCCTTCTCCCCAGTGTTTACTTCTCCTTCATAGGTCGTGGCTCTTATTTTTCTAAACTCCCCCTGAAGACTGTCATTGCTTCTTTGTTTCTTTCTTCGGGGAGAAAGAGAGTCATCACTGGAAGGACTATGATGATCTCCTTTCGGTGCTTCAGGGGTACATTCCTCTTTTTATTCTTCGCTTGGGATGTTGGCCTGTTTATGGTAAGTTTCTCTTTTGGATTTGTTTGTGGACTAAGTAGGCTTACCCTGCGGGATTCCTCCCGTCATATTTCTCAGTAATGCTTCATTTATAGCTTGTTTTTCTTTTCTTTCGTTCAAACTGTCTTCTCTGAGACTTCGCAATTATGCTTGAAGAATATGTATAGTCTTTAAAATATCAAAATTCAGCTCCACCACCAGTTCTACTTCTGAGGTGGGGGTGTTCATCTTTCCTTACCAACTGTTATCCTCCTTAGTATTCATAAACTGACTGTTCTATAAAAGTTTCCTGTAATTTCAAAATTTTTAAATAACATGATTTTTTTCTTTCTTTCTGTTAGTAACAAATTTAATATCATACTTTATTTTCTTTGCGGTAAATTCTTGGTGTACCCATAGGTCTCTTAGTATTGAAACTGGGCTTTGATACCACTAGTAATGTCCCCAAAAATTTAAAATAAATTATTTATTTATTAGGCTAGTAAAAACTACCTAATCGAAACATTATTCAACTTGCATATTATAACGTACAGTTGTACCATTGTTTGGTTGTAAGATGTTCTTACATTCTATCATCTTACTTTCAGTTGTGAATATTATTGTATTCTACTTACGATTTCCTAAAACTTGTTGCTACTTTGATTCTTATAGTTATACATTGTTGAGTATATGTTGATTACTTGATTATATGATCCGATTATTTCTGCGTAGTCGTACTAGTTATTTATATGGTTCTAACTTAACTTTGTTTCTGGAACTGAGTGGGTGGAGTGGCGAGACTCATTCTCCCATGATGGTCTTAGTTCTTCGAACTAAGGCCCATCTTTCATCTCGTATGTAGATTATACTTAGTGACAGAGATTTAAAGAGCGCTAAAAATTTTGATCATTAACATACCCACTGTTTGTTACTATGCTTCATTATAGACTCAGATTGCTTAGCAAGGTAATTACGATCTTCATTAATTACCTAACCTAGATAATTTTATCTATGTTATATCTATTAATCGATATATTTTTATTTCATTTTTATTTTATTACAACTATTAACATATCTCTTGTTTTTATGTCGTGGCAGGTTGTAAATTGGCTAAAGCTCAAACTTGGATTTTATTTCTAGCAACGATACCATGGCATATTTCATATGCCATGGTTACTAAGCATTAAGCTTAGGGAAAACATACAATGTATTAAGGTTTAAGCCTAAGGTCTCAATGATACATGCCAATACTATGCATGGTGTTTGGACTTAGGGTTGGTGCATACTATGCATGGACTACATTGTACTATACATGATACCTTGTATTAGCGCTTGGGGTGGCGAATTATAATATATGGTTTGGATTTTATAATATGGGGTTTAAGACTTGCATGGAAAATGGAGACCATGATAATGTAATGAGTGAAAACTATGGAAATGTGGGTTTTGAGTCGTTAATTGTCACCAGGCTAGCACCATTAATGCTCCTTGGGTTTCGGGGCAGCCCAAGCTTAGGTCTTGGCTACATGATTCATTTGGTCATTTCGCTTGGTCTATGGATGGTATGGTCTTGGCTCTGCACTGTGAATGGAGGCGATGACTTAGTTGACAGAGGTAAGTCTGCGTTGGATTTTAGCAGCATTATGGTTTTGTTTACTTTCTTACTCAACCTTCATACTTCTCATCCATTGCTTTTAGGTGGTTGCAGGTGATAGGTTCGATGAGGAGCAATGTGGCTCGAAGCTTTGTGACTGGTTCGTGGGTGCTACCAAATGGTGCACAGTAATCCTATGAGACAAGTCTACACTTGTCATTTCTCGGCCTTATGGCAGGACTGAGTTTCTCCTCGTTGTTGAGTTGGGGGTTTATACTATGGGGTTTTGATTTTCCTTTGGGATTTTATTAATAGACTTGGGTTTTAATTAATAGTATGGCGTTTTGGCCGTGGAGTGAAACTTAGTGCTCTTACAGTCTCTGTGTATAAATTATGTTTATGTAATTCATTCCTTGAATTGGGGCTTTAAGCTAAGGCAGCACCATTTCTTACAATGGTGCCATGGCCCTTAGCATGACTGTGTGAACTTGACTGTGATTTTGGAAATATTGTGCATATCCATATATGTTGTGTTTTGCATTTTTGCAAAGGTTATTTATCTACACTATGTGTGACGAATTTATACAGAGCTAATTGTTTATACTGTGGGTTCAAATGACATTCAGTCTTCATGATACGTCTGGGTATTGTTACTCCATTATTGTTTTAGCTGTGTGAATGGAGCATAATGACAATGTATGGCTTGGGGCCATGCCGTGAATGGCATGAGCGCCCTTCCATGGCAGCTCTGACAACATAGACGAGTTTAAGATTTAAGACTTGGTTTTTTAGTATGTGATATGGATTTATAAAAAAACCGTGGGTGCAAAACCCTTGTGTTGACAGGGTTTTTGTAGATTTCATTACTGTCTTGTTTATTATTATGTGATGTGGAAATGTAAAGAAGCCATGGGTGAAAACCCACAATGGCTATCGTTGTTGTAAGTTTACTTTTGAGGGACTGTGTATTTAATTAAATGTGGCCAAGGCCAAGCTTACAGCATGAGGGTAGGCATGTGGGTCTCATGACTTTGCTGTAGTGAAAGTAATATTATTGTGGTAGCCCGCATACATTAAGTGTATAGCATGGCCTTGATATTTATAAAACAACCCTACAGGATTTGAATCCTGGTCGTTGCTTGTATGAAAACCTTGGACTATTTTTAAAGGATTATAATGAAGTTTGTAAGAAAATGATTCTTATGTATTACTGTAATTACATGGCTTTAATCGTTATATGGAATGAATGCATGGTTGTGTAATGAATATTGTAGGTGTTTATATGGTGATTTGTATTATAGTTTGTGACTTGGATTCTTATACCCATAGGGGTCGATACTACGACCTCTGTGCATATTGAGGGTTTTAATATTACTTGGTTATTGTTATGTGATGGATGTGAGTGGATTTAGATGGGACCTTTAAATGATTTATGCATTATGATTTGATGTTCTTTATTTATGTATTTAGGATTTTGGATTTTAAATAGGGAGAGATATTTGATATTGGACCAAAGGATGGTCACGATACTTACTATGTTCATTATTTATGATGATGTTTTAATTTTGAAGGAAGTTGATTTATTATTTTAGCTTATGTTTTAACTATACAGACCTTGAAAGGTCTTTACTGGTTTGTTGATATTTGATTTTAATATAGAATAATTACAGCCTCTAATTTTGTTAATTTAGATAGTACCAAACTAGGTTATAAATATCAATTTATTCATATAACACCTACTTCTAAACTGAGTCTATTTAAATCTAAAACACGCCTCTAGTGACAAATGGAATATGTTAGTAGAGTATAAGAACCAAAAAGAATAGATAATTAGCAAGTCAGAAATAAAAGCTAGTTCGTTAGTTAACATAGTTTTAATAGGAAAACTATACAGGAAAGGAAGCTAAGATACAAACCCTTGGTAAACATTTGTAAATGAATTAAACTTGCAGAAGCAAACTGATGAATAAACCCTAGATAAGTCTGGTATAAAACTTAACTTATAGCCTAGGGTTATTATTTAAAAATTCAAACCCTAGCAGATTTTAAATAGAGAAATAAGTACATAGGGTTAGGAGATGAAATGTAATCATTTTACTCTATAGAAGAGTGGAATAGGAAGTCTAGGGATTCATACCTGTAACTTGAAGCTCTTTTAATGGCTGAACCTGCACACTCAAATAACCAGCATTAACAATTCAAAGGAAGATCTGACCTCTATTTTTGATGACCAAATCACTTGGGAACTACCACGTTCCACCCAACCATGACCTGGAACCATTCCTGGTTTAAATCTGGATCCCCCTGACCTGCACTCCAACATGCAAGTAGCTTAGAGCTCCTAAGGTAGGGTTTCCTATCTGGTATATCAGGTTTGGATTAGTTCTCCTTTTTCCTTCTAGGAAAATGTTCTCCAAGAATTTACTTCAGAGCAAAACTGGCAGAAAATGACTCCTCCTAATGATAGATCAGAACCCCAAGCCTTTACTTGGCTTGAGACTTTATAGACAGACTTTTTAGTCAAAGGGACAGTTAAATCAAGAAACCCTCGTTTCTTGATTTAACCCTTTTTAAATAATTTGGGTAATTTTTAATACTTTAACTTAGGAACTTTCAACTAGTTCCCAATTAGACTTTTGTAGGTATTGGACTATTTATTATCTTTAAATAATAAATAATAATGGAAGGAGATTTTCTTTCTTTCTTTCTTTCATCATTACTATTATTATTATATTTATTCTTTATACATCTCATGTATAAAATACATAATAATATAACACTTGTTAACATTTGTCTTTGGGCATCATACACCATGATCCCTAGACTTAATGACACTTCTTCATTAAGGTAAAATAGGTAGATGGTTAGGTATACTAGTCTAGGCAACTCTAAACATCCTTGCACGTTGGATTTCCCTCATATAACATGGTATTTCTTCAGTACTTGATGAGAATACAGAAATTTGAAATTTCATTTAATCACTTACAAATAAGTATGATGAGATCAATATTTTTCTCAAGTCGTTTTCACTCAGAAGTTATTAAATTCTTTTCAATAACCCCTTGCGCTTACCAGAGCCCATACTCAATGCTTAAATAGGGATTTACAAACTTAGTGCAATTTTAGAGCTCTTCGCTCAACACTAAATGCTAGGATGTACTTGTATGATACACCTAGGGATATAATGGCCAAGGATCTGATGCTCTAGAGCTTATGCTAAACACCAACATAGAAGGCTTCAGGGCTTATGCCCAACACTTCCAATTATCTTTTCATGTGTTCCATAGCTTCTCGCTCAACACAAAGGTAAGTACTCATGTGCTCCAAAGCTTCCAACTCAACAAAAAACATCTCATCAATCATGTGCTTTAGGGTCCACGTCCAACACCAACAAGCATATATATATATATATATATATATATATATATATATATATCACATCAATAATTGGATTACCCCCAATATATAAAAAAAATCATCATGTTCATATGTAGTGGGGTCTTCAACCCATTGTATAAAAATAAAACATCAAGATAATCATCATAATCAATAGGATCATTCCTATAAATGTTGGGTCCAAAATTCGGGATATTACATTAAGCATGAAGCTCTGAAGCACATGAAACGATAAGAATTGGAAGTGTTGGGCATAAGCCCTGGAGCATTCCAAGTTGATGTTGAGCATAAGATCTGGAAAATTAGATCCTTGGCCATTGTATCCCTAGTTGTATACTACAAATACATCCTAGCATTAGTATTGAACAAGGAGCTCTGGAATTGCACTAAGTTGTAACTCCTTGTTTCTTAGCGTTGAGTATGGGATATGGATAAATGCTAGGATTTATTGAAAAATTAATATGTTGAGTGAAAATGACTCTGAAAACATTGATATCATATTACTTATTTTTAAAGTGATTAAATGAAATTTCAAATTTTTGTATCTCATCAAGTACTGAAGAACTACCATGTTATACGAGGTAATCCAACATGCAAGGAGGTTCAGAGTTTCCTAACCTAGTTAACCTCTACCTGAAGGCCTTAATAAGAGGTGACTATAAGATAAAAGAAAAGTATCACGTGATTAGGGATCATGCTATATGATACCTAAAGTAAAAATGTTAACAACGTGTAATATCCCTCTTGTATAACCCTGAATATTTTGTAAATTTTGAATGTTATTATACTTATATTGCTGGTGAGGAGCTAAAGGCCAAGGCCCCACCAGCAAAACCTTGTATGTTAAGTGAGTAATTCTGTAAGTTATAGACTTGGGAGACTTAAGACATTAACGGAACTTAAACGACAGGAAACTGAATCCACTAGGGGGAAGGTTAAAGTGGTGAGCGGATCCCTGGGAATTGGAAGAAGAATAAACATTTTCTTTAATGACCTAAGCTCTTAGGTGTCATCCTAGGTTGAAGGAAGTCCTAAGTAGACTAACTTACCTTTTGTGTCTTTAAGGATAATTATACTTAATACACCTTAAGGCATCAAATTGCCAAGGAGTTCCCCCTAGAACCTATTTTAAGAAGCTCAAGCTTTATCTTAAAAAAAAAATTATATTATAGTCATCTTAAACTTTATTAAGGAAGATACAGATTCTAAAGGTTTAGCTACAAGAATAATTCTCAAAGAAAGTATTGATAGTACTTTAATGAGAGTGACTTACTTTTATAAGTATAGATACAAACTATTCTCTATATACATAGATACATGTATAGATATATATAGGGAATCCTTGTTATAAATTAATGCTACCTTTGGCTAATAATATTCCACTTGTCTCATTGGATATTTATTAACTAAAATAACAACCATGTATTGGACATAGAAGAAAAAAGAATAAATTGATGTTTGATCCAAATGGTGTGTTATATACCTTTAAGTAACCACTTTTTCTTGATTGTTTTCGGAAACGTGTAGGAGTCACACCTACCTCGGTTGTCTCCTTTGGATATTGCATATTTATATGCGATAGAAATATTGCATTATGTTTGGAAAGGGAGGGATCACAAGTTATATGATGTTATTATTTAAGAAAATGAATGGCTTTTCCCAGGGTGATCTCCTCAAAATCATCCACGCTAGTGATTTCATGCGATTTGTTGTAAGAGAAATATCCAGCTAAGTAAAAGCCGATAGTGCTATGGTAAAGTACATTAGTTACCAGGGCATGATTTTGGGGAGGGATCGCTTCTTAAGGGGAGGCAATGAATAGAGGAAGGAGGGAAAAAAGGGGATCTGGGCATTTGAGAGAAGCAATTTTCATGCTGGATGAGCAATGAGCTCTGTAGGAAAGAGAAATGATCTATGCGCTTCTTACAAGAGTGATCTCTACATTTTTCTCTCTACATATATGAGGAGGACGACCCCAAAACTTGTGCAAATGATCAATTTTTTAAATTCATGACTTATAAAACAATTACTTAATTTCTTAAAAACATGAATTTTTTAAAAATGTTATATATTTAATAAATGGAATAAATAAATTTTCCACATGCTACACAACCTCACATTTTTATACATTGTGCACACAGTTGATAACAGGATTATCTTAGTACCCTTCATTTTTAAAAATCACTCAAAAATAACTTGAAATATCACAAAAATATGTGTGCTTATATCTTAAATGGGTATCTAAATCTACTTTTACATTTGATTTGTAAGAAATTGGAAAAAAGTGCAACCTTTTATGCCTTGGTTTGACCAAGTTTGACTAAGGTCCAAAATAGCTCAAAATCCCTTGAAAGTTTGTATGGATGGTTATCTCTCAAATGGGTACCTAAATTCTCTTTTAAATTCCAATTACAAGAAAGTAAAAAAAATAACATCTCTTAGACATTTTCTTGACCAACCTTGAATAACGACCAAAATAGCTCCAAACATCGTGAAAATTGGCATGCACTCTTATATAACAAATGCACAGATAAATCTAGGATCAAATTTTAGTTCTGAGAAATTGGTTAAAACTAAAACTCTGTTGTGCGGTTTTGCTAAGGTTCGACTTACAGGGGGTGACAGTATTTAGGAACAACTCGAACGTTCATGTGCACGCTTGTCTATTGAATGGGCATCCAAACCTATGATCAAATTTGAATTCTAAGAAATGGTTCAAAAGTGAAACTTCATTGTATGGGTTCTCTAGGGTTGGGATTAAAGGAGGTCCAAATAGCTCAAAACATTGCGAAAGTTAGCGTGAATGCTTATTTATCCAATGGGCATCCAAAACTATTATCAAGTTTCAATTCTGAGAAGTTGGTCAAAAGTGAAACTCCATCATGCGGTTTTGTTAGGGTTTGGCATAAAGGAGCCGAAAATAGATCTGAACATTGTGAAATTTTGTGTGCACTCCTATCTTCCAAATTCGCATCTAAATATATGATCAAATTTTAATTCCGAGAAATTGGTTAAAAGTGAGACTCCATCGTGTGGTTTCACCAAGGTTGGGGTTAAAGTGGGTGAAGATAGCTCAAAACATCGTGAAAGTTGAACTGCACACTTGTCTATCAAATGGGCATCCAACTTGATGATCAAATTTCAATTCCGAGAAATTGGTCAGAAGTGAAACACTGTCGTGCATTTTCACTAGACTTGGGCTTAAAGGGGGTCCAAATAACTCAGAACATTACAAAAGTTGAAATGCACTCTTGTCTATCAAATGGGCATCCAAATCTATGATCAAATTTCAATTCCGAGAATTTGGTCAAAAGGGAAACTCCATCATACATTTTCGTTATGGTTTGGCTTAAAGGAGGGGAAAATAACTCTAAACATCATGAAATTTGGCATGCACTCTTATCTACCAAATGAGCATCTAAATCTACAATCAAATTTTATTTCCAAGAAATTGTTCAAAAGTGAAACTTAGTCGTGTGTTTTCACTAAGGTTGCATTTAAAGGGTGTGAAAATAGCTCGGAACATCACGGAAGTTGGCTTGCACGATTGTTTATTGAAATGGGTACCTAAATCCACTTTCAAATTTCAATTCTAAAAAGTCGAAAAAAGTGCATCTTTTCAACCTTGGTTTGACCATAATTGAATGATGACCAAAATAGCTGCAAATCTCATTAAAATAGTTGTCCATGCCTATATTTGAAATGGGTATCTAAATCTACATTAAAATTTGAATTTTGAGAAATTGGATAAATGCAACATTTTAGGCCTTGGTTTGACAAAGTTTGATCGAGGTCCAAAATGGCTCACAATCCCCAAAAAATCTACATGTAGGCTTATCTCTCAGATGGGTACCTAAATACAGTTTCAAATTTCAATTTCAAGAAAGCAAAAAAAAGTGCATTTCTTAGAACTTGGTTTGACCAACCTTAACTAAGGGCCGAAATAACTCAAAATCTCACAAAAATATGTGTTTGCTTATCTCTTAAATGGGTATTTATATCTACTTTAAAAATTGATTTCTAATAAATTGGAAAAAAGTGCAACCTTATAGGCCTTGGTTTGACCAAGTTTGACTAAGGTCCAAAATAGCTCGAGTTCCCCTGAAATTTTTTATGTATGGTTATCTCTCAAATGATCCAAAATTCTCATTCCAAATTCAATTATGAGAAAGTTGGAAAAATAGCATCTCTTAGACATTTGCTTGACCATCCTTAAACAACGACGAAAATAGATTCGAAAATCATGAAAGTTGTCATGCACTCTTATTTACCAAAATGCATAGATAAATCTAGATCAAATTTTAATTCTGAGAAATTTGTCAAAAGTGAAACTTCGTTGTGAGGTTTTGCTAAGGTTGGGCTTAAAGGAGGTGAAAATATTTCGGAACGTCCCGAAATTTCGCGTGCATACTTTTCTATCAAATGGGCATCCAAATCTATGATCAAATTTCAATTCTAAGAAACTACTCAAAAGTGAAACTCCGTCGTGCTTAAAGGGGGTCAAAATAACTCAAGTTTCAATTCTGAGAAGTTGGTCAAAAGTGAAACTCCATCATGTGGTTTTGTTAGGGTTTGGCTTAAAGGAGCCGAAAATAGCCCTGAACATCGTGAAAGTTGGCATGCACTATTATCTTCCAAATGCGCATCTAAATCTATGCTCAAATTTTAATTTCGAGAAATTGGTGAAAAGTGAGACTCTGTCATGCGATTTCGCTGAGGTTGGGGTTAAAGGGGGTGAAAATAACTCAGAACATAGCAAAAATTGGAGTGCATGTTTCTATATCTAATCGGACAAAGGGGGTCCAAATAGCTTGGAACAATACAAAATTTGGCGTGCATTCTTTTATATCAAACGAGCATCCAAATCTATTATCAAATTTCAATTTTGAGAATTTGGTGAAAATACTTCGGAATGTCGCAAAACTATGTGTGCATGCTTATCTCTTAATTGGGTATCTAAATCTACTTTTACATTTGATTTCTAAGAAATTGGAAAAAAGTGCAACCCTTTAGGGCTTTACTTAACCAAGTTAGACCTAGTTCCAAAATAACTTGAAATCCCCTAAACAATTGTATGCCCTGTTATCTCTCAAAGGGGTACCTAAATTCTCTTTCAAATTTCAATTACGAGAAAGTAAAAAAAGTAGCATCTCTTAGACGTTTGCTTGACAAAATTTGAATAGCGAGCAAAACAACTCTGAACATCATGAAAGGTTGCGTGCCTCTTATCTACCAAATGTGCAGATAAAGCTACAATAATATTTTAATTCTAAGAAATTGGTAAAAGGTGAAACTCCATTGTGTGGTGTTCTAAGGTTGGGCTAAAGGGGGTGAAAATATTTTGGAACATCACGAAAGTTCGCATGCACACTTGTCTATCAAATGGGCATCCAAATATATGATCAAATTTCAATTCTAAGAAACTGCTCAAAAGTGAAACTTTGTCGTGCGGATTCACTAGAGGTGGGATTAAAGGTGATCAAAATAGCTCAGAACGTTGTGAAAGTTGGCATGCATGCTTATTTATCCAATGGGTATCCAAATCTATGATCAAGTTTCAATTTTGAGAAATTGCTCAAAAGTGAAACTCCATCGTGCAGTTTTGTTAGGGTTTGGCTTAAAGCAGCCAAAAATAGCTATGAACAGCATGAAAGTTGGTGTACACTCTTATATTCAAAATGCACATATAAATCAATGGTCGAATTTTAATTCCAAGAATTTGGTCAAAAGTGAGACTCCATCGTGCGGTTTCGCCAAGGTTTGGGTAAAAGAGGATGAAAATAGATCGAAACGTCGTGAAATTTTGAGTGCATGCTTATCTATCAAATGGGCATCGAAATCTATGATCAGATTTCAATTTCAATAAATTGGTCAGAAGTGAAACTCTGTCATTCATTTTCACTAGAGTTGATCTTAAAGAGGGTCCAAATAGCTTAGAGCATTGCAAAAGTTGGCATGCACGCTTGTATATCAAATGGGCATCCAAATCTAAGATCAGATTTCAATTACAAGAATTTGGTCAAAAGTGAAACTCCATCATGCAATTTTGCTAAGGTTTGTCTTAGAGGAGGGGAAAATAGCTCTGAACATCACGAAATTTGGCATGCACTCTTATCTACCAAATGGTCATCTAAATTTACAATCCAACTTTAATTTCGAGAAAGTGGTCAAAAGTAAAACTTCGTCGTGCGCTCTGACTAAGGTTGCACTTAAAGGGAGTGAAAATAGTTCAGAACATCGCGAAAGTAATGGGTACCTAAATTCACTTTCAAATTTCAATTCTGAAAAAGTCAACAAAAATGCATCTTTTGAACCTTGGTTTGACCATCTTTGAATGATGGTCAAAATAGCTCCAAATCTAATAAAAAAAGGTGTCCATGCCAATATTTTAAATGGGTAGCTAAATCTACTTTAACATTTGAATTTTGAGAAATTGGAAAAACACAACGTTTTAGGCCTTGGTTGGACAAAGTTTGACCGAGGTCCAAAATGGCTCGCAATCCATAAAAAATCTACATGTAGGCTTATCTCTCAAATGGGTACGTAAATACAATTTCAAATTTTAATTTTGAGAAAGTCAAGAAAAGTGCTTTTCCTAGAACTTGGCTTGATCAACCTTAACTAAGGGCCAAAATAACTCAAAATATCGCAAAATATGTGTACATGCTTATCTTTTAAATGTGTGTCTAAATCTACTTTTACATTTGATTTCTAAGAAATTGGAAAAAACTGCAACCTTTTAGGCCTTGGTTTGACCAAGTTTGACTAAGGTCCAAAATAGCTCTAAATCTCTTGAAAGTTTGTATCCATGTTTATCTCTCAAATGGGTACCTAAATTCTATTTCAAATTTCAATTGCGAGAAAGTGAAAAAAAAATCATCTCTTAGGCCTTTACTTGACCAAACTTCAATAGCGACCAAAATAGCTCCGAACATTGTGAAAGTTGGCGTGCACTCTTATAGAACAAATGCACAGATAAATCTACAATGAAATTTGATTTATGAGAAATTGGTCAAAAGTAAAACTCTGTTGTGTGGTTTTGCTAAGGTTAGGCTTACAGGGGGTGACAATCATTAGGAACGTCTCGAACGTTCACATGCACTCTTTTCTATCAAATGGGCATCCAGATCTATGATCAAATTTCAATTCTAAGAACTTGCTCAGAAGTGAAACTTCATTGTACAGTTTCTCTAGGGTTGTGCTTAAAGGAGATCAAAATAGCTCAGAACATTGTGAAAGTTAGCGTGAATGCTTGTTTATCCAATGGGCATCCAAATCTATTATCAAGTTTCAATTATGAGAAGTTGGTAAAAAGTGAAACTCCATCATGCGGTTTTGTTAGGGTTTGGCTTAAAGGAGCCGAAAATAGCTCTAAACATCGTAAAAGTTGACATGCACTCCTATCTTCCAAATTCGCATCTAAATCTATGATAAATTTTATTTCCAAGATATTGGTCAAAAGTGAGACTCCATCATGTGGTTTCTCCAAGGTTGGGGTTAACGTGGGTGAAGATAGCTCGAAAAATCACAAAACTTGAATTGTACGCTTGTCTTTCAAATGGGCATCCAAATCTATGATCAAATTTCAATTCCGAGAAATTGGTCAGAAGTGAAACTCTGTCGTGCATTTTCACTAGAGTTGGGCTTAAAGGGGGTCCAAATAGCCCGGAACATTGCAAAAGTTGGCATGCACGCTTGTATATCAAATGAGCATCCAAATCAATGATAAAATTTCAATTCATGAAATTGTTCAAAAGGAAAACTCCATCATACGGTTTTGCTAAGGTTTGTCTTAAAGGAGGGGAAAATAGCTCTGAACACCACAAAATTTGGCACACACTATTATCTACCAAGTGGGCATCTAAATCTATGATCAAATTTTAATTTCTGATAAATTCACCAAAAGTGAAACTTTGTCATGCGCTTTCGCTAAGGTTGCACTTAAAGGGATTGAAAATAGCTCCGAACGTCGTGAAAGTTGGCATGTACACTTGTTTATTGAAATAGGTACCTTAATCCACTTTCAAATTTCAATTCTGAACAATTCGTCAAAAGTGCATCTTTTCAACCTTGGTTTGACCATCCTTGAATGAGGGCCAAAATAATTCCAAATCTCATAAAAATAGGTGCCCATGTCTGTGTTTTAGATGGGTATCTAATCTACTTTAAAATTTGAATTTTGAGAAGATGGAAAAAATTTAACGTTTTAGGGCTTGGTTCAATGAAGTTTGACCGAGGTCAGAAATGGCTCGAAATCCCCAAAAAATCTACAAGTAGGATTATCTCTCAAATGGGAACCTAAATATAGTTTCAAATTTCAATTTCGAGAAAGTAAAAAAAAGTGCATTTCTTAGAACTTGGTTTGACCAACCTTAACTAATGGTCGAAATAAGTCGAAATAACGCAAAAATATGTGTGCACGCTTATCTCTGAAATGGGTATCTATATCTACTTTAAAAATTGATTTCTAATAAGTTGGAAAAAAATGCAACCTTATAGGCCTTGGTTTGACCAAGTTTGACTAAGGTCCAAAAAAACTTGAAATCCCTTGAAAGTTTGTTTGTATGGTTATCTCTCAAATGGTACCGAAATTCTGTTTCCAAATTGAATTACGAGAAAGTTAGAAAAATAGCATCTCTTAGACCTTTACTTGACCATCCTTGAACAATGACCAAAATAGCTTCGAACATCGTGAAAGTTGGCATGCACTCTTATCTACCAAAATGCGCAGATAAATATACGATCAAATTTTAATTCTGAGAAATTGGTCAAAAGTGAAACTTCGTTGTGAGGTACTTTTGCTAAGGTTGGGATTTAAGGGGTGAAAATATTTCAAAACGTCCAGAAATTTTGTGTGCATAATTTCTTTTAAATGGGTATCTAAAATACTTTAACATTTGAATTTTGAGAAGATGGAAAAAATGTAACGTTTTAGGCCTTGGTTTGACAAAGTTTGACCGAGGTCCAAAATGGCTCCAAATCCCCAAAACATATACATGTAGGCTTATCTCTCAAATGGGAACCTAAATACAGTTTCAAATTTCAATTTCAAGAAAGTAAAAGAAAAATGTATTTCTTAGAACTTGGTTTCACCAACCTTAACTAAGGGACGAAATAGCTCGAAATATCACAAAAATTTGTGTGCATGCTTATATCTTAAATGGGTATCTAAATCTACTTTTACATTTTATTTCTAAGAAATTGGAAAAAAGCGCAAACTTTTATGCCTTGGTTTGACCAAGTTTGACTAAGGTCCAAAATAGCTCAAAATCCCCTGAAAGTTTGTATGCATGGTTATCTCTCAAATGGGAACCTAAATTCTCTTTCAAATTTCAATTAAGAGAAAGTAAAAAAAATAACATATCTTAGACATTTGCTTGGCCAACCTTAAATAACGACCAAAATAGCTCCGAACATCATGAAACTTGGCATGCACTCTTATATAACAAATGCACAGATAAATCTACGATCAAATTTTAAATCTGAGAAATTGGTCAAAAGTGAAACGTTGTTGTGCGGTTTTACTAAGGTTGGGCTTACAGGGGGTGACAATATTTTGGAACATCTTGAATGTTCACGTGCACGCTTGTCTATCAAATGGGCATCCAAATCTATGACCAAATTTCAATTCTAAGAAACTACTCAAAATTGAAACTTTGTTGTATGGTTTCGCTAGGGTTGGGATTAAAGGAGGTCAAAATAGCTCAGAACGTTGCGAAAGTTAGCGTGAATCCTTGTTTATCCAATGGGAATCCAAATCTATTATCAAGTTTCAATTCCAAGAAGTTGGTCAAAAGTGAAACTCCATCGTGTGGTTTTGTTAGGGTTTGGCTTAAAGGAGCGGAAAATAGCTTTGAAAAGGGTGAAACTTCTAACAGATCTGGAATTCCTGAAGCAATGCTGCGATGTGAAGAACATTGAAATGGTGATGTCGGGTTAATATAGTTTACCTAATGAGGGAATTCAGGTATTTATATTCTTTTAGTGTTTATTTTCACTCATCCCAATCACACAATTGAGTGATCGCCCTAATGATGGACTCAGTTTTATGGAGTCCGAAACGTTGGATGGAATATTTTTTACGCAGGTTTCCTTATTGTTAAAATTATTTACCTATGATGAATTTATTATTAATATCTTTGAACATTGTGAAAGTTGGCATGCACTCCTATCTTCCAAACTCGCATCTAAATATATAATCAAATTTTAATTCCGAGAAATTGGTCAAAAGTGAGACTCCGTTGTGTGGTTTCGCCAAGCTTGGGGTTAAAGTGGGTGAAGATATCTCAGAACGTCGCAAAAGTTGAGCTATACGCTTGTCTATCAAATGGGAATCTACAATCAAATTTTAATTCCAAGAAATTGCTCAAAAGTGAAACTTAGTCGTGCGCTTTCGCTAAGGTTGCATTTAAAGGGTGTGAAAATAGATCTGAACATCATGAAACTTGGTGTGCACGGTTTTTTATTGAAATGGGTACCTAAATCCACTTTCAAATTTCAATTCTAAAAAAGTAGACAAAAGTGAATTTTTTCAACCTTGGTTTGTCTATACTTGAATGAAGGCCAAAATATCTCCAAATCTCATTAAAATAGGCGTCCGAGCCTATCTTTGAAATGGGTATTTAAATCTACTTTAAAATTTGAATTTTGAGAAATTGGAAAAAATGCAATGTTTTAGGCCTTGGTTTGATGAAGTTTGACTGAGGTCCAAAATGGCTTGCAATCCCAAAAAAATATACATGTAGGCCTCTCATATAGGTACCTAAATAAAGTTTAAAATTTCAATTTCAAGAAAGTAAAAAAAAGTGCATTTCTTAGAACTTGGTTTGACCAACCTTAACTAACGGCTGAAATAGCTCAAAATATCGCAAAAATATGTGTGCACGCTTATCTCTTAATTGGGTATTTATATCTACATTAAAAATTGATTTCTAAGAAATTGGAAAACATTGCAACCTTATAGGCTTTAGTTTGACCAAATTTTACTAAGGTCCAAGATAGCTCGGAATCCCCTGAAAGTTTGTATGTATTGTTATCTCTCAAATGGTACCAAAATTCTCTCTCCAAATTCAATTACAAGAAACTCAGAAAAAATAGCTTCTCTTAGACCTTTGCTTAACCATCCTTAAACAACGACCAAAATAGCTTCGAACATCGTGAAAGTTGGCATGCACTCCTATCTACCAAAATTCGTAGATAAATCTATGATCAAATTTTAGTTCTGAGAAATTGGTCAAAAGTGAAACTCCGTTGTACGGTTTCGCAAAGCTTGGGCCTAAAGGGGGTGAAAATATTTTGGAACCTCGCAAAAATATGTGTGCACACTTATCTCTTAATTGTGTATCTAAATCTACTCTTACATTTTATTTCTAAGAAATTGGAAAACAGTCAAACCTTTTAGGGCTTTGTTTGACCAAGTTTGACTAAGTTCCAAAATAGCTCGAAATCCCATGAAAGTTTGTATGCACGGTTATCTCTTAAATGGGTATACCTAAATTCTCTTTCAAATTTCAATTACGAGATAGTTGAAAAAGTAGCATCTCTTAGACGTTTGCTTGACCAAGTTTGAATAACGAACAAAATAACTTCAAACATCATGAAAGGTTGAGTGCACTATTATCTACCAAATGCACAGATAAATTTACGATCAAATTTTAATTCTGAGAAATTGGTCAAAATTGAAACTCGGTTGTGCGGTTTGCTAAAGTTGGGCTTAAAGGGGGTGAAATTCTTTCAGGACGTCGTGAAATTTTGCATGCACACTTGTCTATCAAATGGGTATCCAAACCTATGATCAAACTTCAATTCTAAGAAACTGCTCAAAAGTGAAACTCTATTGTGTAGTTTCACTAGGGTTGGGATTAAAAGGGGTCAAAATAGATCCAAACGTTATGAAAGTTGGCATGCATGCTTATTTATCCAATGGGGAATTAAATCCATGATCAAGTTTCATTTTTGAGAATTTGGTCAAAAGTGAAACTCCATCGTGTAGTTTTGTTAGATTTTGGCTTAAACAACCGAAAATAAGTCTGAACATCGTGAAAGTTGTAGTACACTCTTATCTTCCAAATGCGCATCGAAATCAGTGATCAAATTTTAATTCTGAGAAATTGGTCAAAAGTGAGATTTTGTCATGCGGTTTCGCCAAGGTTGGGGTTAAATAGGGTGAAAGTTTGAGTGCACGCTTGTCTACCAAATGGGCATCCAAATCTATGGTCAGATTTCAATTCAGATAAATTGGTCAGAAGTGAAACTCTATCATGCACTTTCGCTAGAGTTGGTCTTAAAGAGGGTCCAAATAGCTCGAAACATTGCAAAAGTTGGCGTGCACGCTTGTATATCAAACGTGCATCCAAATCTATGATCAAATTTCAATTACAAGAATTTGGTCAAAAGTGAAACTCCAACATGCAGTTTTGCTAAGGTTTGTCTTAAAGGAGAGGAAAATAGCTTTGAACATCATGATATTTGGCATGCACTCTTATCTACCAAAAGGTCATCTAAATCTACAATCAATATTTAATTCCAAGAAATTGGTCAAAAGTGAAACTTTGTCATGCGTTCTCACTAAGGTTGCACTTAAAGGGAGTGAAAATAGCTCAGAACATCGCGAAAATTGGTGTGCAAGTTTGTTTATTGAAATGGGTAGCTAAATTCACTTTAAAATTTTAATTCTGAAAAAGTCGACAAAAGTGCATCTTTTCAACCTTGGTTTGACTATCTTTGAATGATGGCCAAAATAGCTCCAAATCTCATAAAAATAGTTGTCCATTCCAATATTTTAAATGGGTATCTAAATCTAATTTAAAATTTGAATTTTGAGAAACTGGAAAAATGCAACGTTTTAGACCTTGGTTGGATGAAGTTTAACCGAGGTCCAAAATGGATCACAATCCCCAAAAAATATACATGTAGGCTTATCTCTCAAATGGGTACGTAAATGCAGTTTCAAATATCAATTTCAAGAAAGTCAAGAAAAGTGCTTTTCTTAGAACTTGGTTTAACCAACCTTAACCAAGGGCCAAAATAACTCAAAATATCACAAATGTATGTGTGCACACTTATCTTTTAAATGGGTATCTAACTCTACTTTTGCATTTGATTTCTAAGAAATTGGAAAAAATTGCAACCTTTTAGGCGTTGGTTTGACCAAGTTTGACTAAGGTCCAAAATCGCTCAAAATATCCTGAAAGTTTGTATGCATGATTATCTCTCAAATGGGTACCTAAATTCTCTTTCAAATTTCAATTGCAAGAAAGTAAAAAAAATATAGACCCTTTGCTTGACCAACCTTAAATAGCGACCAAAATAGATCCGAACATCGTGAAAGTTGGTGGGCACTCTTATATAACAAATACACAGATAAATCTACGATCAAATTTTGGTTCTGAGAAATTGGTCAAAAGTGAAACTTTGTTGTGCAGTTTTGCTAAGGTTAGGCTTATAGGGAGTGACAATATTTAAGAATGCCTTGAATGTTCACGTGCATGCTTGTCTATCAAATGAGCATCCAAATCTATAATAAAATTTCAATTCTAAGAAAATGCTCAAAAGTAAAACTTCGTTGGATGATTTCGCTAGGGTTGGGATTAAAGGAGGTCAAAATAGCTTAGAACATTGTGAAACTTAGAGAAAATACTTAATTATGCAATGGGCATCCAAATCTATTATCAAGTTTCAATTCTGAGAAGTTGGTCAAAAGTGAAACTCCATCGTGCGATTTTGTTAGGGTTTGGCTTAAAGGAGCCGAAAATAGCTCTGAACATTGTGAAAGTGGCATGGACTCCTATCTTCCAAATTCGCATCTAAATCTATGATAAAATTTTAATTCCGAGAAATTGGTCATAAGTGAGACTCTGTCATGTGGTATCGCCAAGGTTGGGGTTAAAGTGGGTGAAGATAACTCGAAACTTCCTGAAAGTTGAAGTGTACACTTGTCTATCAAATGGGCATCCAAATCTATGATCAAATTTCAATTCTGAGAAATTGGTCAGAAGTGAAACTCTATCATGCATTTTCAATAGATTTGCACTTAAAGGGGGTCCAAATAACTCGGAACATTGCAAAAGTTATCATGCACGCTTGTACATCAAACGAGCATCTAAATCTATGATCACATTTTAGTTTGTGAAATTGTTCAATAGGAAAACTCTATCATACGGTTTTGCTAAGGTTTGTCCTTAGGGAGGGGAAAATAGCTCTGAACATCACGAAATTTGGCGTGCACTATTATCTACAAAGTGGGGATCTAAATCTACGATGAAATTTTAATTCCAATAAATTGGCCAAAAGTGAAACTTTATCGTGTGCTTTCGCTAAGGTTGCACATAAAGGGGGTGAAAATAGCTCGGAATGTCGCAAAAGTTGGCGTGCACACTTGTTTATTGAAATGGGTACCTAAATCCACTTTCAAGTTTCAATTCTGAAAAAGTCAAAAAAGGTGCATCTTTTCAACCTTGGTTTGACCATCGTTGAATGAGGGCCAAAATAACTCCAAATCTCATAAAAATAGGTGTCCATGCCTATGTTTTAAATGGGTATCTAATCTACTTTAAAATTTGAATTTTGAGAAGATGGAAAAAATGTAATGTTTTAGACCTTGGTTTAACAAAGTTTGAGCGAGGTCCAAAATGGCTCGCAATCCCAAAAAAATCTACACGTAGGCTTATCTCTCAAATGGGAACCTAAATACAGTTTCAAATATTAATTTCGAGAAAGTAGAAAAAATGGCATTTCTTAGAACTTGATTTAACCAACCTTAACTAAGTTCCGAAATAACTCGAAATATCACAAAAATATGTGTGCACGCTTATATCTTAAATGGGTATCTAAATCTACTTTTACATTTGGTTTCGAAGAAATTGGAAAAATGTGCAACATTGTATACCTTGTTTTAACCAAGTTTGACTAAGGTCCAAAATAGCTTGAAATCCTCTGAAAGTTTGTAAGCATGGTTATCTCTCAAATGGGTACCTAATTTCTCTTTCAAATTTCAATTACGAGAAAGTCGAAAAAATAACATCTCTTAGACATTTGCATCTCTTAGAGCTTTGCTTTTCCATTCTTGAAAAATGACCAAAATAGCTTCGAACATCGTGAAAGTTGGCATGCACTCTTATCTACCAAAATGCGCAGATAAATCTACGATCAAATTTTAATTCTAAGAAATTGGTCAAAAGTGAAACTTCGTTGTGAGGTTTTGCTAAGGTTGGGCTTAAAGGGGGTGAAAATATTTCGGAACGTCCTGAAAGTTCGTGTGCATACTTGTCTATCAAATGGGCATCCAAATCTATGATCAAATTTCAACTCTAAGAAACTACTCAAAAGTGAAATTCCACCGTGCGGTTTCACTAGGGTTGGGCTTAAAGACGGTTAAAACAACTCAAATTTCAATTCTAAGAAGTTGGTCAAAAGTGAAACTCCATCATGCAGTTTTTTTAGGGTTTGGCTTAAACGAGCCAAAAATAGCCTTGAACATCGTTAAAGTTGCTGTGCACTATTATCTTCCAAATGCGCATCTAAATCTATGATCAAATTTTAATTTCAAGAAATTGGTCAAAAGTGAGATTCTGTCGTGCGGTTTTTTTGCCAAGGTTGGAATTAAAGGGTGTGAAAATAGCTTAGAACATCACAAAAGTTGGAGTGCATGATTATATATCAAATAGGCCTCCAAATCTATGATCAAATTTAAATTTCATGAAATTAGTCAGAAGTGAAACTCCATCGTGCATTTTCATTAGAGTTGGTCAAAAGTGAAACTTTGTTGTATGGTTTTGTCAGGATTGGGATTAAAGGAGGTCAAAATAGATCGAAACATTGCGAAAGTTAGTGTGAATTCTTATTTATCCAATGGGCATCCAAATATATTATCAAGTTTCAATTCTGAGAAGTTGGTCAAAAGTGAAACTCCATCGTGCGGTTTTGTTAGGGTTTGGCTTAAAGGAGCCGGAAATAGCTTTGAACATTATGAAATTTTGTGTGCACTGCTATCTTCCAAATTTGCATCTAAATATATGATCAAATTTTAATTCTGACAAATTGGTCAGAATTGAGACTCCGTCATGTGGTTTCACCAAGGTTGATGTTAAAGTGGGTGAAGATAGCTCGGAACGTTGTGAAAGTTGAACTGTACACTTGTTTATCAAATGGGCATCCAACTCGATGATCAAATTTCAATTTTGAGAAATTGGACAGAAGTGAAACACCGTCATGCATTTTCACATGACTTGGGCTTAAAGGGGGTCCAAATAACTCGAAACATTAATAAAGTTGGAATGCACTCTTGTCTATCAAATGGGCATCCAAATCTATGATCAAATTTCAATTCCGAGAATTTGGTCAAAAGGGAAACTCCATCATACGGTTTCACTATGGTTTGGCTTAAAGGAGGGGAAAATAGCTCTGAACATCATGAAATTTGGCATGCACTCTTATCTACCAAATTAGCATCTAAATCTACAACCAAATTTTAATTTCTGATAAATTCGCCAAAAGTGAAACTTTGTCGTGCGCTTTCACTAAGGTTGCACTTAAAGGGATTGAAAATATCTCGGAACGTCGTGAAAGTTGGCATCCACACTTGTTTATTGAAATGGGTACCTGAATCCACTTTCAAATTTCAATTCTAAAAATTCAACAAAAGTGCATCTTTTCAACTTTGGTTTGACCATACTTTAATGACGACCAAAATAGTTGCAAATCTCATTGAAATAGTTGTCCATGCCTATCTTTGAAATGGGTATCAAAATCTACATTAAAATTTGAATTTTGAGAAATTGGATAAATGCAACGTTTTAGGCCTTGGATTTACGAAGTTTGACCGAGGTCCAAAATGGCTCACAATCCCCAAAAAATCTACATTTAGGCTTATCTCTCAGATGGGTACCTAAATACAGTTTCAAATTTCAATTTCAAGAAAGGAAAAAAAGTGCATTTCTTAGAACTTGGTTTGACCAACCTTAACTAAGGGCCGGAATAACTCAAAATCTCACAAAAATATGTGTGCATGCTTATCTCTTAAATGGGTATTTATATCTACTTTAAAAATTGATTTCTAATAAATTGGAAAAAAGTGAAACCTTATAGGCCTTGGTTTGACCAAGTTTGACTAAGGTCCAAAATAGCTCGAGTTCCCCTGAAAGTTTGTATGTATGGTTATCTCTCAAATGATACCAAAATTCTTATTCCAAATTCAATTATGAGAAAGTTGGAAAAATAGCGTCTCTTAGACATTTTCTTGACCATCCTTGAACAACAATGAAAATAGCTTCAAAAATCATGAAAGTTGGCATGCACTCTTATCTACCAAAATGCACAGATAAATCTAGATCAAATTTTAATTCTGAGAAATTTGTCAAAATTGAAACTTCGTTGTGAGGTTTTGTTGAGGTTGGACTTAAAGGAGGTGAAAATATTTTGGAACGTCCCAAAATTTCGTGTGCATACTTGTCTATCAAATGGGCATCCAAATCTATTGTCAAGTTTCAATTCCGAGAAGTTGGTCAAAAACTGAAACTCCATCGTGCGGTTTTGTTAGGGTTTGGCTTAAAGGAGCTGAAAATAGCTTTGAACATCGTGAAAGTTGGTGTGCACTCATATCTTCCAAACTCGCATCTAAATATATGATCAATTTTAATTCCAAGAAATTGGTCAAAAGTGAGACTCCGTCGTGTGGTTTCGCCAAGCTTGGGGTTAAAGTGGGTGAAGATAGCTCATAACGTCATAAAAGTTGAAGTGTACACTTGTCTATCAAATGGGAATCCAACTCTATGATCAAATTTCAATTCCAAGAAATTGGTCAGAAGTGAAACTCCGTTGTATTTTTTCACTAGACTTGGGCTTAAAGGGGGTCCAAATATCTTGGAACATTACCAAAGTTGGCATGCATGCTTGTATATCAAATGGGAATCCAATTCTATGATCAAATTTCAATTCCAAGAATTTGGTCAAAAGGGAGACTCCGTCATACAGTTTCGCTAAGGTGTGGCTTAAAGGACGGGAAAATAGCTCTGAACATCACGAAATTTGCATGCACTCTTATCTACCAAATGAGGATCTAAATCTACGATCAAATTTTAATTCCAAGAAATTGCTCAAAAGTGAAACTTAGTCGTGCGCTTTCGCTAAGGTTGCATTTAAAGGGTGTGAAAATAGCTCGGAACATCATGAAACTTGGCGTGTACGGTTGTTTATTGAAATGGGTACCTAAATCCACTTTCAAATTTCAATTCTAAAAAAGTCGACAAAAGTGAATTTTTTCAACCTTGGTTTGTCTATACTTGAATGAATGCCAAAATATCTCCAAATCTCATTAAAATAGGTGTCCATGCCTATCTTTGAAATGGGTATCTAAATCTACTTTAAAATTTGAATTTTGAGAAATTGGAAAAAATGCAATGTTTTAGGCCTTGGTTTGACGAAGTTTGATCGAGGTCCAAAATGGCTTGCAATCCCCAAAAAATATACATGTAGGCCTCTCATATAGGCACCTAAATAAAGTTTAAAATTTCAATTTCAAGAAAGTAAAAAAAAGTGCATTTCTTAGAACTTGGTTTGACCAGCCTTAACTAAGGGCCGAAATAACTTGAAATCTCACAAAAATATGTGTGCATGCTTATCTCTTAGATGGGTATTTATATCTACTTTAAAAATTGATTTCTAAGAAATTGGAAAAAAATGCAACCTTATAGGCTTTGGTTTGACCAAGTTTGACTAAGGTCCAAGATAGCTCGAAATCCCCTAAAAGTTTGTATGTATTGTTATCTCTCAAATGGTACCGAAATTGTCTTTCCAAATTCAATTACGAGAAATTCGGAAAAAATAACATCTCTTAGACCTTAGCTTAACCATCTTTGAACAACGACCAAAATAGCTTCGAACATGATGAAAGTTTGCATGTACTCTTATCTACCAAAATGCTATCTAAGAAATTGGTCAAAAGTGAAACTTTGTTGTGAGTTTTTGCTAAGGTTGGGCTTAAAGGGGGTGAAAATATTTTGGAATGTCCCGAAAGTTTGTGTGCATAATTGTATATCAAGTTTCAACTCTGATAAGTTGGTCAAAAGTGAAACTCCATCATGCGGTTTTGTTAGGGATTGGTCAATAGCACCGAACATCATGAAAGTTGGCGTGCACTCTTATCTACCAAATGCATAGATAAATCTATGATCAAATTCTAATTCTAAGAAATTGGTCAAAAGTGAAACTCCGTTGTACGGTTTCGCAAAGCTTGGGCCTAAAGGGGGTGAAAATATTTCGGAACCTCGCAAAAATATGTGTGCACACTTATCTCTTAACTGGGTATCTAAATCTACTCTTACATTTTATTTCTAAGAAATTGGAAAAAAGTGAAACCTTTTAGGGCTTTGTTTGACCAAGTTTGACTAAGTTCCAAAATAGCTCGAAATCCCATGAAAGTTTCTATGCATGGTTATCTCTCAAATGGGTATACATAAATTCTCTTTCAAATTTCAATTACGAGACAGTTGAAAAAGTCGCATATCTTACACCTTTGCTTGACCAAGTTTGAATAACGAACAAAATAACTTTGAACATCATGAAAGGTTGAGTGCACTCTTATCTACCAAATGCAAAGATAAATTTATGATCAAATTTTAATTCTAAGAAATTGGTCAAAAATTGAAACTTGGTTGTGTGGTTTTGCTAAGGTTGGGCTTAAAGGGGGTGAAATTATTTTGGGACGTCGTGAAATTTTGCATGCACACTTGTCTATCAAATGAGTATCCAAACCTATGATCAAACTTCAATTCTAAGAAATTGCTCAAAAGTGAAACTCTATTGTGCAATTTCTCTAGGGTTGGGCTTAAATGGGGTCAAAATAGCTCCGAACGTTATGAAAGTTGGCATGCATGCTTATTTATCCAATGGGTAATTAAATCTATGATCAAGTTTCATTTCTGAGAAGTTGGTCAAAAGTGAAATTCCATTGTGTAGTTTTGTTAGATTTTGGCTTAAACAACCGAAAATAGCTCTGAACATCGTGAAAGGTGTAGCACACTCTTATCTTCCAAATGCGCATCTAAATCAATGATCAAATTTTAATTCTGAGAAATTGGTCAAAAGTGAGATTCTGTCATGCGGTTTTGCCAAGGTTGGGGTTAAAGAGGGTGAAAGTTTGAGTGCACGCTTGTCTACCAAATGGGCATCCAAATCTATAATCAGGTTTCAATTTAGATAAATTGGTCAGAAGTGAAACACTATCATGCATTTCCACTAGAGTTGGTCTTAAAGAGGGTCCAAATAGCTTGAAACATTGCAAAAGTTGGCGTGCATGCTTGTATATCAAACAGGCATCCAAATCTATGATCAAATTTCAATTACAAGAATTTGGTCAAAAGTGAAACTCCATCATGCAGTTCTGCTAAGGTTTGTCTTAAAGGACAGGAAAATAGCTCTGAACATCATGATATTTGGCATGCACTCTTATCTACCAAAAGGTCATCTAAATCTAAAATCAAATTTTAATTCCAAGAAATTGCTCAAAAGTGAAACTTCGTCGTGCGCTCTCACTAAGGTTGCACTTAAAGGGAGTGAAAATAGCTCAGAACATCGTGAAAATTTGTGTGCAGGTTTGTTTATTGAAATGGGTAACTAAATTGACTTCAAAATTTTAATTCTGAAAAAGTCGACAAAAGTGCATCTTTTCAACCTTTGTTTGACTATATTTGAATGATGGTCAAAATAGCTCCAAATCTCATAAAAATAGGCGTCCATTCCAATATTTTAAATGGGTATCTAAATCTAATTTAAATTTTGAATTTTGACAAATTGGAAAAATGCAACATTTTAAGCCTTGGTTGGACGAAGTTTAACCGACGTCCAAAATGGATCACAATCCCCAAAAAATATACATGTAGGCTTATCTCTCAAATGGGTACATAAATACAGTTTCAAATATCAATTTCGAGAAAGTCAAGAAAAGTGCTTTTCTTATAACTTGGTTTGACCAACCTTAAACAAGGGCCGAAATAACTCAAAATCTCACAAATGTATGTGTGCACGCTTATCTTTTAAATGGGTATCTAAATCTACTTTTGCATTTGATTTCTAAGAAATTGGAAAAAACTGCAACCTTTTAGGCATTGGTTTGACCAAGTTTGACTAAGGTCCAAAATAGGTCAAAATATCCTGAAAGTTTGTATCCATGATTATCTCTCAAATGGGTACCTAAATTCTCTTTCAAATTTCAATTGCAAGAAAGTAAAAAAAAAATAATCTCTTAGCCCTTTTGCTTGACCAACCTTGAATAGCGACCAAAATAGCTCTGAACATCGTGAAAGTTGGCGGGCACTCTTATATCACAAATGCACAAATAAATCTATGATCAAATTTTGGTTCTGAGAAATTGGTCAAGAGTGAAACTTTGTTGAGCGGTTTTGCTAAGGTTAGGCTTACAAGGAGTGACAATATTTAGGAATGCCTTGAATGTTCACGTGCACGCTTGTCTATCAAATGAGCATCCAAATCTATAATCAAATTTCAATTCTAAGAAAATGCTCAAAAGTAAAACTTCGTTGGACGGTTTCGCTAGGTTTGGGATTAAAGGAGGTCAAAATAGCTCAGAACGTTGTGAAAGTTAGCGTGAATACTTGTTTATGCAATGGGCATCCAAATCTATTATCAAGTTTCAATTCTGAGAAGTTGGTCAAAAGTGAAACTCCATTGTGCAGTTTTGTTTGGGTTTGGCTTAAAGGAGCCGAAAATAGCTCTGAACATCGTGAAAGTGGCGTGGACTCCTATCTTCCAAATTCGCATCTAAATCTATGATAAAATTTTAATTCCGAGAAATTGGTCAAAAGTGAGACTCTGTCATGTGGTATCGCCAAGGTTGGGGTTAAAGTGGGTGAAGATAGCTCGGAACATCCTGAAAGTTGAAGTGTATGCTTGTCTATCAAACGGGCATCCAAATCTATGATCAAATTTCAATTCTGAGAAATTGGTCAGAAGTGAAACTCCGTAGTGCATTTTCAATAGACTTGCGCTTGAAGGGGGTCAAAATAGCTCGGAAGATTGCAAAAGTTGTCATGCACACTTGTACATCAAATGAGCATCCAAATCTCTGATCACATTTTAATTTGTGAAATTGTTCAATAGGAAAACTCCATTATACAGTTTTGCTGAGGTTTGTCCGGTAGGAGGGGAAAATAGCTTTGAACATCACGAAATTTGGCATGCACTATTATCTACCAGGTGGGGATCTAAATATACAATGAAATTTTAATTCCAATAAATTGGACAAAAGTGAAACTTTATCGTGTGCTTTCACTAAGGTTGCACATAAAGGGAGTGAAAATAGCTTGGAATGTCACAAAACTTGGCATGCACACTTGTTCATTGAAATGGGTACCTAAATCCACTTTCAAATTTCAATTCTGAAAAAGTAAAAAAAGGTGCATCTTTTCAACCTTGGTTTGAACATCGTTGAATGAGGGCCAAAATAGCTCCAAATCTCATAAAAATAGGTTTCCATGCCTATCTTTTAAATGGGTATCTAATCTAGTTTAAAATTTGAATTTTGAGAAGATGGAAAAAATGTAACGTTTTAGGCCTTGGTTTGACAAAGTTTGACCGAGGTCCAAAATGGCTCACAATCCCCAAAACATATACACGTAGGCTTATTTCTCAAAGGGAACCTAAATACAATTTCAAATTCCAATTTCGAGAAAGTAAAAACAATGTCATTTCTTAGAACTTGATTTGACCAACCTTAACTAAGTTCCGAAATAACTTGAAATATCACAAAAATATGTGTGCATGCTTATATCTTAAATGGGTATCTAAATCTACTTTTACATTTGGTTTCTAAGAAATTGGAGAAACGTGCAACCTTGTATACCTTGTTTTGACCAAGTTTGACTAAGGTCCAAAATAGCTTGAAATCCTTTGAAAGTTTGTATGCATGGTTATCTCTCAAATGGGTACCTAATTTCTCTTTCAAATTTCAATTACGAGAAAGCAAAAAAAATAACATCTCTTAGACATTTACTTGACCTACCTTGAATAACGACTAAAAAAGCTCCGAACATCATGAAAGTTGGCATGCACTCTTATATAGCAAATGCACAGATAAATCTACGATCAAATTTTAGTTCTGAGAAATTGTTCAAAAGTGAAACTCTGTTGTGCGGTTTTGCTAAGGTTGGGCTTACATGGGGCGACAATTTAGGAACGTCTCAAATGTTCATGTGCACGCTTGTCTATCAAATGGGCATCCAAATCTATGACCAAATTTCAATTCTAAGAAACTACTCAAAAGTGAAACTTCATTGTACGGTTTCTCTAGGGTTGGGATTAAAGGAGATCAAAATAGCTCGAAACGTTGTGAAAGTTAGAGTGAATGCTTTTTTATCCAATGGGTATCCAAATCCATTATCAAGTTTCAATTCTGAGAAGTTGGTCAAAAGTGAAACTCCATCATCCGGTATTGTTAGGGTTTGGCTTAAAGGATTCGAAAATAGCTTTGAACATCGTGAAAGTCGGCGGGCACTCTTATCTTCCAAATTCGCATCTAAATATATGGACAAATTTTAATTCCAATCAACTGGTCAAAAGTGAAACTCCCTCATGTGGTTTCTCCAAGGTTTGGTTAAAGTGGGTCAAGATAACTCAAAACATCGTGAAAGTTGAATTGTATGCTTGCCTATCAAATGGGCATCCAATTCTATGATCAAATTTCAATTTTGAGAAATTAGTCAGAAATGAAACTCTGTCATGCATTTTCACTAGACATGGGTTTAAAGGGGTCAAAATAGCTTGGAAAAATGAAAAAGTTGGTGTGCATGCTTGTGTATCAAACGAGCATCCAAATCTATGATCAAATTTTAATTCCGAGAATTCGTTCAAAAGGGAAACTCCATCATACGGTTTCGCTAAGGTTTGGCTTAAAGGAGGGGAAAATAGCTCTGAACATCACGAAATTTGGCATGCACTCTTATCTACCAAACGAGCATCTAAATCTACGATCAAATTTTAATTCCAAGAAAGTGTTCAGAAGTGAAACTTAGTCGTGCACTTTCGCTAAGGTTGCATTTAAAGGGTGTGAAAATAGCTCTAAACGTCATGAAAGTTTGCGTGCACGTTTTTTTTTTGCAATGGGTACCTAAATCCACTTTCAAATTTCAATTCTTAAAAAGTCAACAAAAGTGCATCTTTTAAAACTTGGTTTGACCATACTTGAATGACAGCCAAAATAGCTCCAAATCTCATTAAAATAGGTGTCCATGCCTATATTTGAAATGGGTATCTAAATCTACTTTAAAATTTGAATTTTGAGAAATTGGAAAAACTGCAACGTTTTATGCCTTGGTTTGATGGAGGTCCAAAATGGATCGCAATCCCCAAAAAATATACATGTAGGATTATCTCTCAGATGGGTAGCTAAATACAGTTTCAAATTTTAATTTCAAGAAAGTAAAAAAAGTTCATTTCTTACAACTTGATTTGACCAACCTTAACTAAGGGCCGAAATAACTCGAAATCTCACAAAAATATGTGTGCATGCTTATGTCTTAAATGGGTATCTATATCTACTTTAAAAATTGATTTCTAAGAAATTGGAAAAAAGTGCAACCTTATAAGGCCTTGGTTTGACCAAGTTTGACTAAGGTCCTAAATAGCTTGAAATCCCTGGAAAGTTTGTATGTATGGTTATCTCTTAAATGGTACCAAAATTCTCTTTCCAAATTCAATTAGGAGAAAGTAAGAAAATTAGCATCTCTTAGACCTTTGCTTTTCCATCCTTGAACAATGACCAAAATAGCTTCGAACATTGTGAAAGTTGGCATGCACTCTTATCTACCAAAATGTGCAGATAAATCTACGATCAAATTTCAATTCTAAGAAACTACTCAAAAGTGAAACTCCACCATGCGGTTTCACTAGGGTTGGGCAAAAAGACGGTCAAAATAGCTCAAATATCAATTTTGAGAAGTTGGTCAAAAGTGAAACTCCATCATGCGGTTTTTTAGGGTTTGGCTTAAATGAGCCAAAAATACCCCTGAACATCATGAAAGTTGCCGTGCACTATTATCTTCCAAATGCGCATCTAAATCTATGATCAAATTTTAATTTCAAGAAATTGGTCAAAAGTGAGATTCTGTTGTGCGGTTTGCCAAGGTTGGGGTTAAAGGGTGTGAAAATAGCTTAGAACATCACAAAAGTTGGAGTGCATGCTTATATATCAAATAGGCCTCCAAATCTATGATAAAATTTAAATTTCGTGAAATTAGTCAGAAGTGAAACTCCATCGTGCATTTTTGCTAGAGTTGGTCAAAAGTGAAACTTTGTTGTATGGTTTTGCTAGGGTTGGGATTAAAGGAGGTAAAAATAGCTCGAAACATTGCAAAAGTTAGCGTGAATGCTTATTTATCCAATGGGAATCCAAATCTATTATCAAGTTTCAATTATGAGAAGTTCGTCAAAAGTGAAACTATGATCATGCGGTTTTCTTAGGGTTTGGATTAAAGAAGTCGAAACTTGATCCGAACATCGTGAAATTTTGTGTGCATTGCTATCTTCCAAATTCACATCTAAATATATGATCAAATTTTAATTCCAAGAAATTGGTCAGAAGTGAGACTCCGTCGTGTGGTTTCATCAAGGTTGGGGTTAAAGTGGGTGAAGATAGCTCAGAACATCGTGAAATTGAACTGTACACTTGTCTATCAAATGGGCATCCAACTCGATGATCAAATTTCAATTCCGAGAAATTGGTCAAAAGTGAAACATCGTTGTCCAAATAACTCAGAACATTACAAAAGTTGGAATGCACTCTTGTCTATCAAACGGGCATCCAAATCTATGATCAAATTTCAATTTCGAGAATTTGGTCAAAAGGGAAACTCCATCACATGGTTTCGCTATGGTTTGGCTTAAAGGAGGGGAAAATAGCTTTGAACATCACGAAATTTGGCATGCACTCTTATCTACCAAATGAGCATCTAAATCTACAATCAAATTTTAATCTAAATCCAAATATATTATCGTTCAGTTTTGTTAGGGTTTCACTTAAAGGAGCCGAAAATAGCTTTGAACATTGTGAAAGTTGGCGTGCACTCCTATCTTCCAAACTCGCATCTAGATATATGATCAAATTTTAATTCTAAGAAATTGGTCAAAAGTGAGACTCCGTCGTGTGGTTTCGCCAAGCTTGGGGTTAAAGTGGGTGAAGATAGCTCATAATTTCACGAAAGTTGAAGTGTACGCTTGTCTATCAAATGGGAATCCAACTCTATGATCAAATTTCAATTCCAAGAAATTGGTCAGAAGTGAAACTCCGTCGTACATTTTCACTAGACTTGGGCTTAAAGGGGGTCCAAATAGTTTGGAACATTACCAAAGTTGGTGTGCATGCTTGTATATCAAACGAGCATCCAATTTTATGATCAAATTTCAATTCCAAGAATTTGGTCAAAAGGGAAACTCCATCATATGGTTTCGCTAAGGTGTGGATTAAAGGAGGGGAAAATAGATCTGAACATCACGAAATTTGGCATGCACTCTTATCTACCAAATGAGGATCTAAATCTACGATCAAATTTAAAATTTGAATTTTGAGAAATTGGAAAAATGCAACATTTTAGGCCTTTGTTGGATGAAGTTTAACTGAGGTCCAAAATGGATCACAATCCCCAAAAAATATACATGTAGGCTTATCTCTCAAATGGGTACGTAAATACAGTTTCAAATATCAATTTCGAGAAAGTCAAGAAAAGTGCTTTTCTTAGAACTTGGTTTGACCAACCTTAACCAAGGGGCGAAATAACTCGAAATCTCACAAATGTATGTGTGCATGCTTATCTTTTAAATGGGTATCTAAATCTACTTTTGCATTTGATTTCTAAGAAATTGGAAAAACTGCAACCTTTTAGGCATTGGTTTGACCAAGTTTGACTAAGGTCCAAAATAGCTCGAAATATCTTGAAAGTTTGTATGCATGGTTATCTCTCAAATGGGTAGCTAAAATTCTCTTTCAAATTTCAATTGCAAGAAAGTAAAAAAAAATCATCTCTTAGCCATTTGCTTGAACAACCTTGAATAGCGACCAAAATAGCTCCGAACATCGTGAAAGTTGGCGGGCACTCTTATATAACAAATGCACAGATAAAACTACAATCAAATTTTGGTTCTGAGAAATTGGTCAAAAGTGAAACTCTGTTGTGTGTTTTTTCTAAGGTTAGGCTTACAGGGAGTGAAAATATTTAGGAATGCCTTGAATGTTCATGTGCACGCCTGTCTATCAAATGAGCATACAAATCTATAATCAAATTTCAATTCTAAGAAAATGCTCAAAAGTAAAACTTTGTTGGACGGTTTCTCTAGGGTTGGGCTTAAAGGAGGTTAAAATAGCTCAGAACGTTGTGAAAGTTAGTGTGAATACTTGTTTATGCAATGGTCATCCAAATCTATTATCAAATTTCAATTCTGAGAAGTTGGTCAAAAGTGAAACTCCATCGTGCGGTTTTGTTAGCGTTTGGCTTAAAGGAGCCGAAAATAGCTCTGAAAATCGTGAAAGTGGCATGGACTCCTATCTTCCAAATTCGCATCTAAATCTATGATAAAATTTTAATTCTGATAAATTGGTCAAAAGTGAGACTCTGTTGTGTGGTATCGCCAAGGTTGGGGTTAAAGTGGGTGAATATAGCTTGGAATGTCCTAAAAGTTGAAGTGTACACTTTTCTATCAAATGGGCATCCAAATCTATGATCAAATTTCAATTCTGAGAAATTGGTCAGAAGTGAAACTTCGTCGTGAATTTTCAATAGACTTGCGCTTAAAGGGGGTCCAAATAGCTCGAAACATTGCAAAAGTTGTCATGGACGCTTGTACATCAAACGAGCATCAAAATCTATGATCACATTTTAATTTGTGAAATTGTTCAATAGGAAAACTCCATCATACGGTTTTGCTAAGGTTTGTCCTAAAGGAGGGGAAAATAGCTCTAAACATCATGAAATTTGGCATGCACTATTATCTACCAAGTGGGGATCTAAATCTACGATGAAATTTTAATTCCAATAAATTGGCCAAAAGTGAAACTTTATCGTGTGCTTTCACTAAGGTTGCACATAAAGGGAGTGCAAATAGCTCGGAACGTCGCAAAAGTTGGCGTGCACACTTGTTTATTGAAATGGGTACCTAAATCCACTTTCAAATTTCAATTCTGAAAAATTCAAAAAAGGCGCATATTTTCAATCTTGGTTTGACCATCGTTGAATGAGGGCCAAAATAGCTCCAGATCTCATAAAAATAGGTGTCCATGCCTATCTTTTAAATGGGTATCTAATCTACTTTAAAATTTGAATTTTGAGAAGATGGAAAAAATGTAACGTTTTAGGCCTTGGTTTGACAAAGTTTGACCAAGGTCCAAAATGGCTCGCAATCCCCAAAAAATCTACACGTAGGATTATCTCTCAAATGGGAACCTAAATATAGTTTCAAATTTCAATTTCGAGAAAGTAAAAAAAATGGCATTTCTTAGAACTTGATTTGACCAACCTTAACTAAGTTCTGAAATAACTCGAAATATTGCAAAAACATGTGTGCACGCTTATATCTTAATTGGGTATCTAAATCTACTTTTACATTTGGTTTCTAAGAAATTGGAAAAACGTGCAACCTTGTATACCTTGTTTTGACCAAGTTTGACTAAGGTCCAAAATAGCTTGAAATCCTCTAAAAGTTTGTATGCATGGTTATCTCTCAAACGGGTACCTAATTTCTCTTTCAAATTTCAATTACGAGAAAGTCGAAAAAATAACATCTCTTAGACATTTGCTTGACCTACCTTGAATAACGACCAAAAAAGCTCCGAACATTGTGAAAGTTGGCATGCACTCTTATATAGCAAATGCATAGATAAATCTACAATCAAATTTTAGTTCTGAGAAATTGGTCGAAAGTGAAATTCTGTTGTGTGGTTTTTCTAAGGTTAGGCTTATAGAAGGTGACAATTTAGGAACGTCTCAAAATGTTCATGTGCATGCTTGTCTATAAAATGGGTATCCAAATCTATGACCAAATTTCAATTCTAAGAAACTGCTCAAAAGTGAAACTTCATTGTACGGTTTTGCTAGGGTTGGGATTAAAGGAGATCAAAATAACTTGAAACGTTGCGAAAGTTAGAGTGAATTATTTTTTATCCAATGGGTATCCAAATCCATTATCAAGTTTCAATTCTGAGAAGTTGGTCAAAAGTGAAACTCCATCATCCGGTCTTGTTAGGGTTTGGCTTAAAGGAGCCGAAAATAGCTTTGAAAATCGTGAAAGTCGGCGGGAAATCCTATCTTCCAAATTCGCATCTAAATATATGAACAAATTTTAATTCCTATAAATTGGTCAAAAGTGAAACTCCCTCATGTGGTTTCTCCAAGGATTGGTTAAAGTGGGTGAAGATAACTCAGAACGTCGCAAAAGTTGAAGTGTACGCTTCTCTATCAAATGGGCATCCAACTCTATGATCAAATTTCAATTTTGAGAAATTAGTCAGAAAAGAAACGCTGTCATGCGTTTTCACTAGACATGGGTTTAAAGGGGTCAAAATAGCTCGAAACATAGCAAAAGTTGGCGTGCATGCTTGTATATCAAATGAGCGTCCAAATCTATGATCAAATTTTAATTCCGAGAATTTGGTCAAAAGGGAAACTCCATCATACGATTTCACTAAGGTTTGGCTTAAAGTAGGGGAAAATAACTCTGAACATCACGAAATTTGGCGTGCACTCTTATCTACCAAACGAGCATCTAAATCTATGATCAAATTTTAATTCTGAGATTTCAAGAAATTGGTCAAAAGTGAGATTCTGTCATGCGGTTTTGCCAAGGTTGGGGTTAAAGGGTGTGAAAGTAGCTTAGAACATCACGAAAGTTGGAGTGCATGCTTATATATCAAATAGGCCTCCAAATCTATGATCAAATTTAAATTTCATGAAATTAGTCAGAAATGAAACTCCATTGTGCATTTTCGCTAGAGTTGGTCAAAAGTGAAACTTTGTTGTGTGGTTTTTCTAGGGTTGGGATTAAAGAGGGTCAAAATAGCTTGAAACATTGCAAAATTTAGTGTGAATTCTTATTTATCCAATGGGCATCCAAATCTACTATCAAGTTTCAATTCTAAGAAGTTGGTCAAAAGTGAAACTCCATCATGTGGTTTTGTTAGGGTTTGGCTTAAAGGAGCCGAAAATAGCTCAGAACATCGTGAAATTTTGTGTGCACTGCTATCTTCCAAATTTGCATCTAAATATATGATCAAATTTTAATTCTGAGAAATTGGTCAAAAGTGAGACTCCGTCATGTGGTTTCACCAAGGTTGGGGTTAAAGTGGGTGAAGATAGCTCAGAACGCCGTGAAAGTTGAACTGTACACTTGTCTATCAAGTTGGCATCCAACTCGATGATCAAATTTCAATTTTGAGAAATTGGTCAGAAGTGAAAAACCGTCGTGCATTTTCACTAGACTTGGGATTAAAGGGGGTCCAAATAACTCAGAACATTACACAAGTTGGAATTCACTCTTGTCTATCAAATGGGCATCCAAATCTATGATCAAATTTCAATTCCGAGAATTTGGTCAAAAGGAAAACTCCATCATATAGTTTCACTATGGTTTGGCTTAAAGGAGGGGAAAATAGCTCTGAACATCACGAAATTTGGCATGCACTCTTATCATGCAGTTTCACTAGGGTTGGGCTTAAAGTGGGTCAAACTAGCTCAACCTTCAATTCTAAGAAATTGGTCAAAAGAAAAACTCTGGCGTGCAGTTTGTTAGGGTTTGGCTTAAGGGAGCCAAAAATAGCACTGACCATTGTGAAATTTGGTGTGCTCTATTGTCTTCCATATGCATCTAAATCTATGATCAAATTTCAATTTCGAGAAATTGATCAAAAGTGAGACTCCGTTGTGCAATTTCGCCAGGGTTGGGGTCAAAGGGGGTGAATATAGTTCAGAACATCATGAAAGTTGGAGTGCATTCTTCTATATCTAATAGGCCTCCAAATCTATGATCAAATTTAAATTACGAGAAATTAGTCAAAAGTGAAACTTCATCATGCAGTTTTGCTAAGGTTTGTCTTAAAGGAGGGGAAAATAGCTCTGAACATCATGATATTTGGCATGCACTCTTATCTACCAAATGGTCATCTAAATATACAATCAAATTTTAATTACAAGAAATTGGTCAAAAGTGAAAGTTCGTCGTGCACTCTTAGTAAGGTTGCAGTTAAAGGGAGTGAAAATAGCTCAAAACGTCATGAAAGTTGACGTGCACATTTGTTTATTGAAATGGGTACCTAAATTAACTTTCAAATTTCAATTCTGAAAAAGTCAACAAAAGTGCATCTTTTGAACCTTGGTTTGACCATCTTTGATTGATGGCTGAAATAGCTCCAAATCTCATAAAAATAGTTGTCCATGTCAATATTTTAAATGGGTATCTAATTTGAAGTGTATGCTTGTCTATCAAATTATAGTTTCAATAAATTCGTCAAAAGTGAGTCTCCGTCATGCGGTTTCTCCAAGGTTGGGGTTAAAGGGGGTGAAAATAGCTCAGAACATCATGAAAGTTGAAGTGCATGCTTCTATATCTAATAAACCTCCAAATCTATGATCAAATTTCAATTTCGAGAAATTAGTCAGAAGTGAAACTCCATCGTGCATTTTGTTGGAGACATTTACCATCATACACACTCTTTTGGTCAAATTGGCCTAGTTAAACCACTATCCTAAGTTTAATTGACATCAGTGGAGCATTAATTGCCATCATACGGTCACACCCACGCCTACCTACAGTCAAGGAGGCTAACTTAGCCTTCTCCTACAGTCAAGGAGGCTAACTTAGCCTTCTCCTACAGTCAAGGAGGCTAACTTAGCCTTCTCCTATAGTCAAGGAGGCTAACTGGAGCACTCCGAGGGTGATCTATGTGACATTAATGCACCTAATTGCTAACTGGTGGTTACAATCAGTTCAACCAGTCAGTTACAGTCAGTGAAGGCGCCTCCAGTCATTAAATATATTATTTTTTAATGATCTGGAGTCAACAAGGCGCCTCCACCAACTTCTGATGATCAGTTTAGCTTCAGTTAACCTCATCGGGGTTCATTGGAGTCATGGAGCACTAGCACTTGATGGTTGGATTGCTATGACATGTATTTGATCTCCTTTAGTTGAGATTCAATCATTTATTGCACTCCGACTTTAGTTAGGATTTGGTGAGTCAATTAGGGTTTTGGTCAGTGGTTAACTGAGGGAGATTGAATGGTTTAGAGTCATTTAAGCTAGACTCACTCACTGAATTCGAATTGTCTCCTTAGGTATTCGAATTATTCATGGAATTAAGCCATTGCTCAGCATTGGAATTGTAACCCTTTATTGTTTATTAAATATACAGAGAGGAAACCAATTCTGGTTCCAATAATTTCCAATTCATGAGTATTTGTTAATTATTCTTTGATGATTTTGATTCCTAGTTCCTAGATCATGTGCAAGAATTAATATGGTATCAGAGCTTATGGTGGGATGAAGAACAATCTATCAAAAACAATATTTTTGACAGATTTCTCCATGAGAAGTGAGCAATAGCTCAAAATTCCAGCACTGCACCAGAAGCCAAGGCTTACCACTTAATACCCCAAGTAAAGAACTTGTTGATCAAGCTTGCTTGATTGACTATGTTGGGTGTGATGAAATCCTAGAAGGTGTAGGCTGTCCAACCTTACAGTGCCCTTTTTGTTTTGATTTGCAGGTTTTATTAGGTACAACTTTGAATGGACTCATCAATCCCTCTTCTCACCCCATTCACAAGCTATTCGGAATGGAAGTTGAAGATGATTGCATCTCTGAAGAGACGAGGTCTCTATGAGGTGTCTATTGGAATTGGAAAAGAGTCTTATGAGAATGATAATGACTGGATAAATGACGGTGATAGAGATTATGGAGCAATAGGTCTGGCCCTTTCTCCTAGCTTGTACTACCTTATTTGTTCTGCTGAATACCCAGAGGAAGTCTGGACAATATTGGACAGAAAATTTGGCAAGCATAATGAGGATGATAATAGTACTTTGGAGATCATAGCCAGCACCACAAGAGTTCTTTACTCAAAAGTCTCGTCCTCTACTCTCTCTGATGAAGTTGTTCAAGATGAAGATGAAGCAGAATCTTCTACACATTCAATTTGAATTGAAGAAAGTCTCCATGAAGTGACTCCTTCTCCTGATGCTCTGGAAGTTCATGAGATATATGATATCTCATATTCTCATATTGCTGAAACAGAAGAATACATTCAAATCTCTGATATTGAAGAAAAATACTGCTGCACTTCCATGCAAACATTCACCGGTGATTTTCCTTTGAATTCTGTGATAAATTTACCAGTGATTGCTTCCGAAAGTGAAGAGAAATTTGATTTTTCTCCCTCAAATGTTGTTGTTGGTGTGAAAATATGTAAAAAATTGGATATTTTGGAAGAAATATCAGATTATAAGAGTGAAACATTTGCTCCCCATGATCTAGATCTTCCAGCAAATTCCTGCAGGATTGCATGCACTGAAATTCAGAATTTTGAAGAAGAAGAAAATTGTGCGTCTACCGTCTCGGTTGACTATAATTTTGGATCTGATATGAACCTTATTGGATCTGATATGATCTTATTTGGATCTGATCTGATATTTCTTGGTTCAAAATTTTAGGTTCATAAACCTTCAGTACTGCTTGTAGTTGTTCTCATCAACGGTGTGAAGAAACAAGTACCGCAAGTCTCCTACAAAACTGCTGGTGGGGATTTGATTTGATTTCACAGTTTTGGATCTGTTGTGAACTTATTTAGATCTGATTTACATTCTGATCTGATATTATTTTGTTCATATTTTAAAATTCAAGAGCTTTCAGCCATGCTTGTAGCTGCTCTCACCAATTCCGGTATGAAAAATCAAGTACTGCAGTTCTTCTTCAATTTTGCTACTGGGGATTTGGTGTTAGTTTCCTATTATGAGGTTGCTGATATTTTATTTTGTGAATCATTAGATATTTATGAAGCTATATCAGATTATGGAGCTCAAGCATTCGCTCTCTAGAGTCCCATGGATTCTCTACCTTTGGTCACAAGCTCATCTCCTCACAGAACTAGTAAAGAGGAAGACATTCTGCATCCGCTTGGACACTTGCTCCTAAACATTGGGGCTGATTTTACCACTCATGGTTTTCTGTTCAAGGCTGCAACATATCCATTTCTTGAGTGTTCCACACATGGTTTGAATCCTCAAGAACCTTTTCTCTCTCTTCAGATGATTTCAGTTGCTCTACATGGGTCCAGTTTTCACTGTGCAACTGTTTATATTTCTGATTCAGTTGAGTGCATTGTTCTTCTTCCAAAGTGGAAGATTCCTCCAGACATATTCATTTATTTTGGATTCAGAGGTTCACATGCACAGTCTCAGGATGCTGCTGCATAGAAGAACCAATTCTTGATTTACTGCTTAGTTTGAGGGGAGGTATTTTTCCCATGAGGTTTTCTCTGTTTCCTTGGTTATATTAAGCAGTTACATTATTGTACAGGGTGACCTATGGCCTTAGTTTCCATGGCCCTATCATTTTTATGCATATATGTTTTCTAACTCTTCCTAAGTATAGCTTAAGGGGGGGTGTTGGAGACATTTACCATCATACACACTCTTTTGGTCAAATTGGCCTAGTTAAACCACTATCCTAAGTTTAATTGACATCATTGGAGCATTAATTTCCATCATACGGTCACACCCACACCTACCTACAGTCAAGGAGGCTAACTTAGCCTTCTCCTACAGTCAAGGAGGATAACTGGAGCACTCCGTGGGTGATCTGTGTGACATTAATGCACCTAATTGCTAACTGGTGGTTACAATCAGTTCAACCAGTCAGTTACAGTCAGTTAAGGCACCTCCAATCATTAAATATATTATTTAATGATTCTTTATTATTATTTAATGATCTAGAGTCAACAAGGTGTCTCCACCAACTTCTGATGGTCAGTTCAGTTTCAGTTAACCTCATCGGGGTTCATTGGAGTCACGGAGCACTAGCACTTGATGGTTGGATTGCTATGACATGTGTTTGATCTCCTTCAGTTTAGGTTCAGTCATTTATTGCACTCCGACTTCAGTTAGGTTTTGGTGATTCAAATAGGGTTTTGGTCAAGTGGTTAACTGAGTGAGATTGAATGGTTTAGATTTAGTTAAGCTAGATTCACTCACTGAATTCGAATTGTCTCCTTAGGTATTCAAATTCTTCATGGAGTTAAGCCATTGCTCACAATTGGAATTGTAACCCTTTATTGTTTATTAAATATACAGAGAGGAAACCAATTCTAGTTCTGATAATTTCCAATTCATGAGTATTTGTTAATTATTCTTTGATGATTTTGATTCCTAGTTCCTAGATCATGTGCAAGAATTAATACATTTTTTCTATAGTTGGGCTTAAAGGGGGTCCAAATAGCTCATAAGAATACAAAAGTTGGCGTGCAAGCTTGTATATCAAATGGGCTTCCAAATCTATGATCAAATTTCAATTCTGAGAATTTGGTCAATAGTGAAGCTTTGTCATGTGGTTTTGATACGGTTGGGATTAAAGGGGGTCAAAATAGATTGAAACATTGTAAAAGTTGGTGTGTGAGCTTGTTTATCCAATGGGCATCCAAATATATCATCAAGTTTCAATTCTGAGAAGTTGGTCAAAAGTGAAACTCCATCGTGCGGTTTTGTTAGGGCTTGGTCAATAGCACCAAACATCATGAAGTGCATATTTTCAAAATGACAGCCAAAATAGCTCCAAATCTCATTAAAATAGGTGTCCATGCCTATATTTGAAATGGGTATCTAAATCTACTTTAAAATTTGAATTTTGAGAAATTGGAAAAAATGCAACGTTTTACGCCTTGGTTTGATGGAGGTCCAACATGGATCGCAATCCCCAAAAAATATACATGTAGGATTATCTCTCAGATGGGTACCTAAATACAGTTTTAAATTTTAATTTCAAGAAAGTAAAAAAAAGTTCATTTCTTAGAACTTGATTTGACCAACCTTAACAAAGGGCCGAAATAAGTCGAAATCTCACAAAAATATGTGTGTAGGATTACCTCTTAATTGGGTATCTATATCTACTTTAAAAATTGATTTCTAAGAAATTAGAAAAAAGTGCAACCTTATAGGCCTTGGTTTGACCAAGTTTGACTAAGGTCCAAAATAGCTCAAAATCCCCGGAAAGTTTGTATGTATGGTTATCTCTCAAATGGTACCGAAATTCTCTTTCCAAATTCAATTTGGAGAAAGTCGGAAAAATAGCATCTCTTAGACCTTTGCTTTTCCATCCTTGAACAATGACCAAAATAGCTTCAAACATCGTGAAAGTTGGCATGCACTCTTATCTACCAAAATGCGCAGATAAATCTACAATCAAATTTTAATTCTAAGAAATTGGTCAAAAGTGAAACTTCGTTGTGAGGTTTTGCTAAGGTTGGGCTTAAAGGGGGTGAAAATATTTCCGAACGTCCCGAAAGTTCGTGTGCATACTTGTCTATCAAATGAGCATCCAAATCTACGATCAAATTTCAATTCTAAGAAACTAATCAAAAGTGAAACTCCACCGTGCGGTTTCACTAGGGTTGGGCTTAAAGACGGTCAAAATAGCTCAAATTTCAATTCTGAGAAGTTGGTCAAAAGTGAAACTCCATCGTGTGGTTTTTTTAGGGTTTGGCTTAAACGATCCAAAACTAGACCTGAACATTGTGAAAGTTGTCGTACACTATTATCTTCCAAATGCGCATCTAAATCAATGATCAAATTTTAATTTCAAGAAATTGGTCAAAAGTGAGATTCTGTCTTACGGTTTTGCCAAGGTTGGGGCTTAAAGCGTGTGAAAATAAATTAGAACATCACGAAAGTTGGAGTGAATGCTTATATATCAAATAGGCTTCCAAATCTATGATCAAATTTAAATTTCATGAAATTAGTCAGAAGTGAAACTCCATCATGCATTTTCGCTAGAGTTGGTCAAAAGTGAAACTTCGTTGTATGGTTTTGCTAGGGTCGAGATTAAAGGAGGTAAAAATAGCTTGAAACATTGTGAAAATTAGTGTGAATGCTTATTTATCCAATTGGCATCCAAATCTATTATCAAGTTTCAATTCTGAGAAGTTGGTCAAAAGTGAAACTCCATCGTGTGGTTTTGTTAGGGTTTGGTTTAAAGGAGCCAAAAATAGCTCTGAACATCGTGAAATTTTGTGTGCACTACTATCTTCCAAATTCACATCTAAATATATGATCAAATTTTAATTCCGAGAAATTGGTCAAAAGTGAGACTCCGTCGTGGTTTTGACCAAGGTTGGGGTTAAAGTGGGTGAAGATAGTGCAGAACACCATGAAAATTGAACTATACACTTGTCTATCAAATGGGCATCCAAGTCGATGATCACATCCAACTCAATTTTCAAATTTCAATTCCGAGAAATTGGTCAGAAGTGAAACACCATTGTGGATTTTCACTAGACTTAGGCTTAAACGGGGTCGAAATAACTCGAAACATTACAAAAGTTGGAATGCACTCTTGTCGTCGTGAAAGTTGGCGTGCACACTTGTTTATTGAAATGGGTACCTGAATCCACTTTCAAATTTCAATCCTAAAAATTCGACAAAAGTGCATCTTTTCAACCTTGGTTTGACCATACTTGAATGATGACCAAAATAGCTGCAAATCTCATTAAAATAGTTGTCCATGCTTATCTTTGAAATGGGTATCTAAATCTACATTAAAATTTGAATTTTGAGAAATTGGATAAATGCAACGCTTTAGGCCTTGGTTTGACGAAGTTTGACTGAGGTCCAAAATGGCTCGCAATCCCCAAAAAATCTACATGTAGGCCTATCTCTCAGATGGGTACCTAAATACAGTTTCAAATTTCAATTTCAAGAAAGGAAAAAAAAGTGCATTTCTTAGAACTTGGTTTGAACAACCTTAACTGAGGGTCGAAATAACTCAAAATCTCAAAAAAATATGTGTGCATGCTTATCTCTTAAATGGGTATTTATATCTACTTTAAAAATTGATTTCTAACAAATCAGAAAAAAGTGCAACCTTATAGGCCTTGGTTTGACCAAGTTTGACTAAGGTCCAAAATAGCTCAAGTTCCCCTGAAAGTTTGTATGTATTGTTATCTCTCAAATGATACCAAAATTCTCATTCCAGATTCAATTATGAGAAAGTTGGAAAACTAGCATCTCTTATACATTTGCTTGATCATCCTTGAACAACGACGAAAATAGCTTCGAAAATCGTGAAAGTTGGCATGCACTCTTATCTACCAAAATGCACAGATAAATCTAGATCAAATTTTAAATCTGAGAAATTTGTCAAAAGTGAAACTTCGTTGTGAAGTTTTGCTAAGGTTGGGCTTAAAGGAGGTGAAAATATTTTAGAATGTCTCGAAATTTCATGTGCATACTTTTCTATCAAATGGGCATCCAAATCTATGTTCAAATTTCAATTCTAAGAAACTACTCAAAAATGAAACTCCATCGTGTGGTTTCACTAGGGTTGGGCTTAAAGGGGGTCAAAATAACTCAAGTTTCAATTCTGAGAAGTTGGTCAAAAGTGAAACTCCATCGTGCGGTTTTGTTAGGGTTTGGCTTAATAGAGCCGAAAATAGCCTCGAACATCGCAAAAGTTGGCATGCACTATTATCTTCCAAATGCGCATCTAAATCTATGCTCAAATTTTAATTTCGAGAAATTGGTGAAAAGTTAGACTCTGTCATGCGGTTTCGCTAAGGTTAGGGTTAAAGGGGGTGAAAATAACTCAGAACATAACAAAAATTGGAGTGCATGCTTGTATATGTAATAGGCCTCCAAATCTATGATCAAATTTCAATTTCGAGAAATTAGTCCGAGGTGAAACTCCATTGTGCATTTTCTCTAGAGTTGGGCTTAAAGGGGGTCCAAATAGCTCGGAACAATACTAAATTTGGCGTGCATGCTTGTATATCAAACGGGGCATCCAAATATATGATCAAATTTCAATTTCAAGAATTTGGTGAAAATACTTCGGAACGTCGCAAAAATATGTGTGCATGCTTATCTCTTAATTGGGTATCTAAATCTACTTTTACATTCGATTTCTAAGAAATTGGAAAAAAGTGCAACCTTTTAGGGCTTTTCTTGAGCAAGTTAGACTAAGTTCCAAAATAACTCGAAATCCCCTAAACAATTGTATGCACAGTTATCTCTCAAACGGGTACCTAAATTCTCTTTCAAATTTCAATTACGAGAAAGTAAAAAAAGTAGCATCTCTTAGACGTTTGCTTGACAAAATTTGAATAACGAGCAAAACAAATCTGAACATCATGAAAGGTTGCGTGCACTCTTATCTACGAAATGTGCAGATAAAGCTACGATAAGATTTTAATTTTGAGAAATTGGTAAAAAGTGAAACTCCGTTGTGCGGGTTTCTAAGGTTGGGCTAAAGGGGGTGAACATATTTTGGAACGTTGTGAAAGTTCGCATGCACACTTGTCTATCAAATGGGAATCCAAATCAATTATCAAATTTCAATTCTAAGAAACTCCTCAAAAGTGAAACTTCGTCGTGCGGATTCGCTAGAGGTGGGATTAAAGGTGGTCAAAATAGCTCAGAACGTTGTGAAAGTTGGCATGAATGCTTATTTATCCAATGGGCATCCAAATCTATGATCAAGTTTCAATTTTGAGAAATTGGTCAAAAGTGAAACTCCATCGTGCAGTTTCATTAGGGTTTGGCTTAAAGCAGCCAAAAATAGATCTGAACATCGTGAAAGTTAGTGTACACTCTTATATTCAAAATGCACATCTAAATCAATGGTCTTATTTTAATTCCAAGAATTTGGTCAAAAGTGAGACTCCATCGTGCGGTTTTGCCAAGGTTGGGGTTAAAGAGGGTGAAAATAGCTCGGAACATCGTGAAAGTTTGAGTGCACGCTTGTCTATCAAATGTGCATTGAAATCTATGATCAGATTTCAATTTTGATAAATTGGTCAGAAGTGAAACTTTGTCATGCATTTTTGCTAGAGTTGGTCTTAAAGAGGGTCCAAATAGCTCAGAACATTGAAAATTTTGGTGTGCACACTTGTATATCAAATGGGCATCCAAATCTATGATCAAATTTTAATTACAAGAATTTGGTCAAAAGTGAAACTCCATCATGCAATTTTGCTAATGTTTGTCTTAAAGGAGGCGTAAATAGCTCTGAACATCACGAAATTTGGCATGCACTCTTATCTACGAAATGGTCATCTAAATCTATGATCCAACTTTAATTCCGAAAAAGTGGTCAAAAGTGAAACTTCGTCGTGCGCTCTGACGAAGATTGCACTTAAAGGGAGTGAAAATAGTTCAGAACGTCATGAAAGTAATTGGTACCTAAATTCACTTTCAAATTTCAACACTGAAAAGTCGACAAAAATGCATCTTTTGAACCTTGGTTTGACCATGTTTGAATGATGGTCAAAATAGCTCCAAATCTAATAGAAAAAGGTGTCCATGCCAATATTTTAAATGGGTAGCTAAATCTACTTTAACATTTGAATTTTGAGAAATTGGAAAAATGCAACGTTTTAGGCCTTGGTTGGACAAAGTTTGACCGCAATTCATAAAAAATCTACATGTAGGCTTATCTCTCAAATGGGTACGTAAATACAATTTCAAATTTCAATTTTGAGAAAGTCAAGAAAAGTGATTTTCTTAGAACTTGGTTTGACCAACCTTAACCAAGGGCCAAAATAACTCAAAATCTCGCAAAAATATGTGTGCATGCTTATCTTTTAAATGGGTGTCTAAATCTACTTTTACATTTGATTTCTAAGAAATTGGAAAAACTTGCAACCTTTTAGGCCTTGGTTTGACCAAGTTTGACTAAGGTCCAAAATAGCTCAAAATCTCCTGAAAGTTTGCATGCATGTTTATCTCTCAAATCGGTACCTAAATTCTCTTTCAAATTTCAATTGCAAGAAAGTAAAAAAAATATCAACTCTTAGGCCTTTGCTTGACCAAACTTCAATAGCGACCAAAATAGCTCCGAACATTGTGAAAGTTCGTGTACACTCTTATAGAACAAATGCACAGATAAATCTACAATCAAATTTTAGTTATGAGAAATTGGTCAAAAGTAAAACTCTGTTGTGTGGTTTTGCTAAGGTTAGGCTTATAGGGTGTGACAATAGTTAGGAATGTCTCGAACGTTCACGTGCATGCTTTTCTATCAAATGGGCATCCAGATCTATGAATAAATTTCAATTCTAAGAATCTACTCAAAAGTGAAACTTCATTGTACAGTTTCGCTAGGGTTGGGCTTAAAGGAGGTCAAAATAGCTCAGAACATTGCAAAAGTTAGCTTGAATGCTTGTTTATCCAATGGGCATCCAAATCTATTATCAATTTTCAATTCTAAGAAGTTGGTAAAAATTGAAACTCCATCATGCGGTTTTGTTAGGGGTTGGATTAGCTTAGAACGTCATGAAAGTTGGAGTGTACGCTTGTGTATCAAATGGGAATCCAACTCTATGATCAAATTTCAATTCCGAGAAGTTGGTCAGAAGTGAAACTCCATCGTGCATTTTCACTAGACTTGGGCTTAAAGGGGGTCCAAATAGCTTGGAACATTACCAAAGTTGACGTGCATGCTTGTATATCAAACGGGCATCCAATTCTATGATCAAATTTCAATTCCAAAAATTTGGTCAAAAGGGAAACTCCATCATACGGTTTCGCTAAGGTGTGGCTTAAAGGAGGGGAAAATAGCTCTGAACATCATGAAATTTGGCATGCACTCTTATCTACCAAATGAGGATATAAATCTACGATCAAATTTTAATTCAAAGAAATTGTTCAGAAGTGAAACTTAGTCGTGCGATTTCACTAAGGTTGCATTTAAAGGGTGTGAAAATAGCTCGGAACGTCATGAAACTTGGCATGCACGGTTGTTTATTGAAATGGGTACCTAAATCCACTTTCAAATTTCAATTCTAAAAAAGTCGACAAAAGTGAATTTTTTCAACCTTGGTTTGTCTATACTTGAATGAAGGCCAAAATATCTCCAAATCTCATTAAAATAGGTGTCCATGCCTATCTTTGAAATGGGCATCTAAATAGCTTGGAACAATACAAAGTTGGTGTGCAAGCTTGTATATCAAATGGGTTTACAAATCTATGATCAAATTTCAATTCTGAGAATTTGGTCAAAAGTGAAGCTCTGTCATGTGGTTTTGCTAGGGTTGGGATTAAAGGGGGTCAAAATAGATTGAAACGTTGTGAAAGTTGGTGTGTGAGCTTGTTTATCCAATGGGCATCCAAATCTATCATCAAGTTTAAATTCTGAGAAGTTGGTCAAAAGTAAAACTCCATTGTGCGGTTTTGTTAGGGCTTGGTCAATAGCACTGAACATCATGAAAGTTGGCATGCACTCTTGTCTACCAAATGCGTAGATAAATCTACGATCAAATTTTAATTCTGAGAAATTGGTCAAAAGTGAAACTCCGTTGTGTGGTTTAGCAAAGCTTGGGCCTAAAGGGGGTGAAAATATTTCGAAACGTCGCAAAAATATGTGTGCACACTTATCTCTTAATTGGGTATCTAAATCTACTCTTACATTCTATTTCTAAGAAATTGGAAAAAGTGAAACCTTTTAGTGCTTTGTTTGACCAATTTTGACTAAGTTCCAAAATAGCTCGAAATCCCATGAAAGTTTGTATGCACGATTATCTCTCAAATGGGTATACCTAAATTCTCTTTCAAATTTAAATTATGAGACAGTTGAAAAAGTAGCATCTCTTATACCTTTGCTTGACCAAGTTTGAATAACGAACAAAATAACTTTGAACATCATGAAAGGTTGAGTGCACTCTTATCTACCAAATGCACAGATAGATTTACGATCAAATTTTAATTTTGAGAAATCGGTTGTGCGGTTTGCTAAGGTTGGGCTTAAAGGGGGTGAAATTATTTTGGGACGTCGCGAAATTTTGCATGCACACTTGTCTATCAAATGGGTATCCAAACCTATGATCAAACTTCAATTCTAAGAAACTGCTCAAAAGTGAAACTCTGTTGTGAAGTTTCACTAGGGTTGGGCTTAAAGGGGGTCAAAATAGCTCCGAACGTTATGAAAGTTGGCATGCATGCATATTTATCCGATGGGTAGTTAAATCTATTATCAAGTTTCATTTCTGAGAAGTTGGTCAAAAGTGAAACTCCATCGTGCAGTTTTGTTAGATTTTTGGCTTAAACAGCCGAAAATAGCTCTGAACATCGTGAAAGTTGTAGTACACTCTTATCTTCCAAATGCGCATCTAAATCAATGATCAAATTTTAATTCCGAGAAATTGGTCAAAAATGAGATTTTGTCATGCGGTTTCACTAAGGTTGGGGTTAAAGAGGGTGAAAGTTTGAGTGAATGCTTGTCTACCAAATGGGCATCCAAATCTATGATCAGATTTCAATTCAAATAAATTGGTCAGAAGCGAAACTCTGTCATTCATTTTCGCTAGAGTTGGTCTTAAAGAGGGTCCAAATAGCTCAAAATATTGCAAAAGTTGGCGTGCATGCTTGTATATCAAACGGACATCCAAATCTATGATCAAATTTCAATTACAAGAATTTGGTCAAAGTGAAACTCCATCATGCAGTTTTGCTAAGGTTTTGTCTTAAAGGAGGGGAAAATAGCTCTGAACATCACGATATTTGGCGTGCACTCTTATCTACCAAAAGGTCATCTAAATATAAAAATCAATTTTTAATTCCAATAAATTGGTCAAAAGTGAAACTTCGTCGTGCGTTCTCACTAAGGTTGCACTTAAAGGGAGTGAAAATAGCTCAGAACATCGCGAAAATTGGTGTGCAAGTTTGTTTATTGAAATGGGTAACTAAATTCACTTTAAACTTTTAATTCTGAAAAAATCAACAAAAGTGCATCTTTTCAACCTTGGTTTGACTATCTTTGAATGATGGCCAAAATAGCTCCAAATGTCATAAAAATAGGCATCCTTTCCAATATTTTAAATGGGTATCTAAATCTAATTTAAAATTTGAATTTTGAGAAATTGGAAAAGTGGAATGTTTTAGGCCTTGGTTGGACGAAGTTTAACCGAGGTCAAAAATGGATCACGATCCCCAAAAAATATACATGTAAGCTTATCTTTCAAATAGGTACGTAAATACAATTTCAAATATCAATTTTGAGAAAGTCAAGAAAAGTGCTTTTTTTAGAACTTGGTTTGACCAACCTTAACCAAGGGCCGGAATAACTCGAAATCTCACAAATGTATGTGTGCATGCTTATCTTTTAAATGGGTATCTAAATCTATTTTTGCATTTGATTTCTAAGAAATTGGAAAAAACTACAACCTTTTAGGCGTTGGTTTGACCAAGTTTGACTAAGGTCCAAAATAGCTCGAAATATACTGAAAGTTTGTATGCATGATTATCTCTCAAATGGGTAGCTAAATTCTCTTTCAAATTTGAATTACAAGAAAGTAAAAAAAAAATCATCTCTTATCCCTTTGCTTGAACAACCTTGAATAGCAACCAAAATAGCACCGAACATCGTGAAAGTTGGCAGGCACTCTTATATAACAAATGCACAGATAAATCTACGATGAAATTTTGGTTCTAAGAAATTGGTCAAAAGTGAAACTCTGTTGTGCGGTTTTTCTAATGTTAGGCTTACAGGGAGTGACAATATTTAGGAACGCCTTGAATGTTCATGTACACGCTTTTTTATCAAATAAGCATCCAAATCTATAATCAAATTTCAATTCTAAGAAACTGCTCAAAAGTGAAACTTCATTGTATGATTTCGCTAGGGTTTGGATTAAAGGAGATCAAAATAGCTCGAAACGTTGTGAAAGTTAGAGTGAATGCTTCTTTATCCAATGGGTATCCAAATCCATTATCAAGTTTCAATTATGAGAAGTTGGTCAAAAGTGAAACTCCATCATCCGGTCTTGTTAGGGTTTGGCATAAAGGAGCCGAAAAATAGCTTTGAACATCGTGAAAGTCAGCGGGCACTCATATCTTCCAAATTTGCATCTAAATATATGAACAAATTTTAATTCCAATAAATTGGTCAAAAGTGAAACTCCCACGTGTGGTTTCTCCAAGGTTTGGTTAAAGTGGGTGAAGATAACCCGGAACGTTGTGAAATTTGAAGTGTACTCTTGTTTATCAAATGGGCATCCAACTCTATGATCAAATTTCAATTTTGAAAAATTAGTTAGAAATGAAACTCCGTCATGCATTTTCACTAGACATGGGTTTAAAGGGGTCCAAATAGCTCATAAGAATGCAAAAATTGGCGTGCATGCTTGTATATCAAACGAGCATCCAAATCTATGATCAAATTTTAATTTCGAGAATTTGGTCAAAAGGGAAACTCCATCATATGGTTTCGCTAAGGTTTGGCTTAAAGGAGGGGGAAATAGCTCTGAACATCACAAAATTTGGCATGCACTCTTATCTACCAAACGCGCATCTAAATCTACAATCAAATTTTAATTGCAAGAAAGTGTTCAAAAGTGAAACTTAGTCATGCGCTTTCACTAAGGTTACATTTAAAGGGTGTGAAAATAGCTCTAAACGTCATGAAAGTTTGCGTGCGCGTTTTTTTTTGCAATGGGTACCTAAATCCACTTTCAAATTTCAATTCTTAAAAAGTCAACAAAAGTGCATATTTTCAACCTTGGTTTGACCATACTTGAATGACGGCCAAAATAGCTTCAAATCTCATTAAAATAGGTGTCCATGCCTATATATTTGAAATGGGTATCTAAATCTACTTTAAAATTTGAATTTTGAGAAATTGGAAAAAATGCAACATTTTACGCCTTGGTTTGATGGAGGTCCAAAATGGATCGCAATCCCCAAAAAATATACATGTAGGATTATCTCTCAGATGGCTACCTAAATACAGCTTCAAATTTTAATTTCAAGAAAGTAAAAAAAAGTTCATTTCTTACAACTTGATTTGACCAACTTAAGTAAGGGCTGAAATAACTTGAAATCTCACAAATATATGTGTGTGTGCTTATCTCTTAAATGGGTATCTATATCTACTTTAAAAATTAATTTCTAAGAAATTGGAAAAAACTGCAACCTTATAGGCCTTGGTTTGACGAAGTTTGTCTAAGGTCCAAAATAGCTCGAAATCCCCGGAAAGTTTGTATGTATGGTTACCTCTCAAATGGTACCAAAATTCTCTTTCCAAATTCAATTAGGAGAAAGTAAAAAAAATAACATCTCTTAGACCTTTGCTTTTCCATCCTTGAACAATGACTAAAATAGCTTCGAACATCGTGAAAGTTGGCATGCACTCTTATCTACCAAAATGCGCAGATAAATCTACGATCAAATTTTAATTCTAAGAAATTTGTCAAAAGTGAAACTTCGTTGTGAGGTTTTGCTAAGGTTGGGCTTAAAGGGGGTGAAAATATTTCGGAACGTCCCAAAAGTTCGTGTGCATACTTGTCTATCAAATGGGCATCCAATTCCGATAAATTGGTCATAAGTGAAACTCTATCATGCATCGTGCTCAGAACAATGAAAAAGTTGGTGTGCACGCTTGCATATCAAACAGGCATCCAAATCTATGATCAAATTTCAATTACAAGAATTTTGTCAAAAGTGAAACTCCATCATTCAATTTTTCTACGGTTTGTCTTAAAGGAGGGGAAAATAGCTCTGAACATCATGCTATTTGGCATGCACTCTTATCTACCAAATGGTCATCTAAATCTACTATCAAATTTTAATTTTGAGAAATTGGTCAAAAGTGAAACTTCGTTGTGCACTCCTTAAAGAGGGTCCAAATAGCTCGAAACATTGTAAAAGTTGGCATGCACGCTTGTATATCAAATGGGCATCTAATTCTATGATCAAATATCAATTACAAGAAATTGGTCAAAAGTGAAACTCCATAATTCAGTTTTACTAAGGTTTGTCTTAAAGGAGGGGAAAATAGCTCTGAACATCACACTATTTGGCATGCACTCTTATCTACCAAATGGTCATCTAAATCTACAATCAAATTTTAATTCTGAGAAATTGGTCAAAAGCGAAACTTCTTTGTGAGGTTTTGCTAACGTTGGGCATAAAGGGGGTGAAAATATTTCAAAACATCTCGAAAGTTTGTGTGCATACTTTTCTATCAAATGGACATCCGAATGTATGATCAAATTTCAATTCTAAGAAACTACTCAAGAGTGAAACTCCGTAGTGCGGTTTCACTAGGGTTGGGCTTAAAGGGGGTCAAAATAGCTCAAGTTTCAATTCTGAGAAGTTGGTTAAAAGTGAAACTCCATCGTGCGGTTTTAATCGGGTTTGGTTTAAAGGAGCAAAAAATAGCCCTAAACATCATGAAAGTTGGTGTGCACTATTTATTATCTTCAAAATGCACGTCTAAATCTATGATCAAATTTTAATTTCAAGAAATTGGTCAAAAGTGAGACTCTGTCGTGCAGTTTGTCCAAGGTTGGGGTTAAAGGGGGTGAAAATAGCTCAGAAAATCATGAAAGTTGGAGTGCATGCTTCTATATCGGGTATCTAAATCTACTTTTACATTTGATTTCTAAGAAATTGAAAAAAAAGTGCAACCTTTTAGAGCTTTGTTTTACCAAGTTTGACTAAGTTCCAAAATAGCTCGAAATCCCCTGTAAGTTTTTATGCACGGTTATCTCTCAAATGGTTACCTAACTTCTCTTTCAAATTTTAATTACGAGAAAGTAAAAAAAGTAGCATCCCTTAGACCTTTGCTTGACCAACTTTGAATAATGATCAAACTAACTCTGAACATCATATAAGGTTGTGTGCACTCTTATCTACCAAATGAGTAGATAAATCTACGATTACATTTTAATTCTGAGAAATTGGTCAAAAGTGAAACTCCGTTTTGTGGTTTTGCTAAGGTTAGGCTTATAGGGGGTGACAATATTTAGGAATGTATCGAATATTCACATTCAGAATGTTGCAAAAGTTCACATGCACACTTCTCTATCAAATGGGTATCCAAATCTATGATCAAATTTCAATTCCAAGAACCTGCTCAAAAGTGAAACTCCCTCGTGCGGTTTCGCTAGGGTTGGGATTAAAGGGGGTGAAAAAAGCTCAGAACATTGTGACTGCGTGCATGCTTATTTATCCAATGGGTATCCAAATCTATGATTAAGTTTCAATTCTTAGAAGTTGGTCAAAAGTGAAACTCCATCGTGCGGTTTTGTTAGAGTTTGGCTTAAAGCAGTCGAAAATAGCTCTAAACATTGCAAAAGTTGGTGTACACTCTTAAAGCACTTGAAAATAGCTCTAAGTGTACGCTTGTCTATCAAATGGGCATCCAACTCTATGATCAAATTTCAATTCCAAGAAACTGGTCAGAAGTGAAACTCCGTCGTGCATTTTCACTAGACTTGGGCTTTAAGGGGGTCCAAATAGCTTGGAACATTGCAAAAGTTAGCGTTCATGCTTGTATATCAAATGGAAACCCAAATCTATAATCAAATTTCAATTCCAATAATTTGGTCAAAAGAGAAACTCCATCATACGGTTTCGCTAAGGTTTGGCTTAATTCTAAGAAATTGTTCAAAAGTGAAACTTAGTCATGCGCTTTTGCTAAGGTTGCATTTAAAGGGTGTGAAAATAATTCAGAAAGTCAAATTTCAATTCTAAAAAAGTTGACAAAAGTGCATCTTTTCAACCTTGGTTTGACCATACTTGAATGATGGACAAAATAGCTCCAAATCTCATGAAGTCCCCAAAAAATATACATGTAGGCTTATCTCTCAGATGGGTACCTAAATGCAGTTTAAAATTTCAATTTCAAGAAACTAAAATAATTTGCATTTCTTAGAACTTGGTTTGACCAACCTTAACTAAGGGTTGAAATAAATCAAAATCTAACAAAAATATGTGTGCACGCTTATCTCTTAAATGGGTGTCTATATCTACTTTAAAAATTGATTTCAGAGAAATTGGAAAAAAGTGCAACCGTATAGGCCTTGGTTTAACCAAGTTTGACTAACATGCAAAATAGCTCGAAATCCCGTAAATGTTTGTATGTATTGTTATCTCTGAAATGGTATCGAAATTATCTTTCCAAATTCAATCACGAGAAAGTAAAAAAAATAACATCTCTTAGACCTTTGCTTGGCCGTCCTTGAACATTGACCAAAATAGCTTTGAACATCATGAAAGTTGTTGACATGCACTCTTATCTACTAAAATGAACAGACAAATCTACGATCAAATTTTAATTCTAAGAAATTGGTCAAAAGTGAAACTTCATTGTGAGGTTTTGCTAACATTGGGCTTAAAGGGGGTGAAAATATTTCGGAACATCCCGAACGTTTGTGTGCATACTTGTCGATCAAATGGGTATCAAAATCTATAATCAAATTTCAATTCTAAGAAACTACTCAAAAATGAAAATCCACCGTGTGGTTTCACTAAGATTGGCCTTAAAGGGGGTCGAAATAGCTCAAGTTTCAATCAAATTTTAATTTCGAGAAATTGGTCAAAATTGAGACTTCATCATGCAGTTTCACCAAGGTTAGGGTTAAAGGGTGTGAAAATAGCTCAGAACATCGCAAAAGTTGGAGTGCATGCTTCTATATCTAATAGGCCTCCAAATCTAAGATCAAATTTAAATTTTGAGAAATTAGTCAGAAGTAAAACTCCATCATGCATTTTTCGCTAGAGTTGGGATTAAAGGGGGTCCAAATAGCTCGAAAAAATACAAAATTTTGCTTGCATGCTTGTATATCAAACAAGCATCCAAATCTATGATCAAATTTCAATTCCGAGAATTTGGTCAAAAGTGAAACTCTGTCTTGCGGTTTTGCTAGGGTTGGGATTAAAGGGGGTCAAAATGGATCGAAATGTTGTGAAAGTTCGTGTGTGTGCTTGTTTACCCAATGGGCATCCAAATCTATGATCAAGTTTCAATTCTGAGAAGTTGGTCAAAAGTGAAACTCCATCGTACGGTTTTGTTAGGGGCTTAAAGGAGCCGAAAATAGATCTGAACATCGTGAAAGTTGGCGTGCAGTCTTTCTACCAAATGTGTAGATAAATATACGATCAAATTTTAATTATGATAAATTGGTCAAAAGTGAAACTCCATTGTGCGGTATCGCAAAGCTTGGGCCTAAAGGGGGTGAAAATATTCCGGAATGTCACAAAAATATATGTGCACGCTTATCTCTTAATTGGGTATCTAAATCTACTTTTACATTTGATTTGTAAGATATTGGAAAAAAGTGCAACCTTTTAGGGCTTTGTTTGACCAAGTTTGACTAAGTTCCAAAATAGCTCGAAATCCACGAAAAATTTCTATGCACGATTATCTCTCAAATGGGTACCTAAATTCTCTTTCAAATTTCAATTACGAGAAAGTCGAAAAAGTAGCATTTCTTAGACCTTTGCTTGACTAAATTTGAATAATGAGCAAAATAGCTGTGAACATCATGAAAGGTTGTGTGCACTCTTATCTACCAAATGCGTAGATAAATCTATGATCAAATTTTAATTCTGAGAAATTGGTCAAAAGTGAATCTCCATTGTGCGGTTTGCTAAGGTTGGGCTTAAAGGGGCTGAAAATATTTTGAAAGGTTGTGAAATTTTGCATGCACAGTTGTCTATCAAATGGTCATGCAAATCTATGATTAAATTTCAATTCTAAGAAACTGCTCAAAAGTGAAACTTCGTCGTGCGGTTTCGCTAGGATTGGGCTTAAAGGTCAGAATAGCTCAGAACGTTGTGAAAGTTATCATGCATGCTTATTTATCCAATGGGTATCCAAATATATGATCAAGTTTCGATTCTGAGAAGTTGGTCAAAAGTGAAACTTCATCTGTGGTTTTGTTAGGGTTTTGCTTAAAGCAGCTGAAAATCGCTTTGAACATCGTGAAAGTTGGTGTACACTCTTATCTTCCAAATGCGCATCTAAATCAATGATCGAATTTTAATTCAAAGAAATTGGTCAAAAGTCAGACTCTGTCGTTTAGTTTTGCTAAGGTTGGGGTTAAAGAGGGTGAAAATAGATCAGAACGTCGTGAACGTTTGAGTGCATGCTTGTCTATCAAATGGGCATCCAAATCTATGATCATATTTCAATTCCAATAAATTGGTTAGAAGTGAAACTCTATCGTGCATTTTCGCTAGGGTTGGTTTTAAAGAGGGTCCAAATAGCTAAGAACATCGCAAAAGTTGGTGTGGATGCTTGTATATCAAACATGCATCCAAATCTATGATCAAATTTCAATTACAAGTATTTGGTCAAATGTGAAACTCCATCATGCAGTTTTGCTAAGGTTTGTCTTAAAGGAGGGGAAAATAGATCTGAACATCACGTAATTTGGCATGCACTCTACCAAATGGTCATCTAAATATACAATCAAATTTTAACTCTGAGAAATTGTTCAAAAGTGAAACTTCATTGTGCACTCTCACTAAGTTTGCACTTAGAGGGAGTGCAAATAACTTTGAACATCGCAGAAGTTGGAGTCCACGTTTGTTTATTGAAATGGGTACCTAAATTCACTTTCAAATTTCAATTCTGAAAAAGTTAAGAAAAGTGCATCTTTTCAACCTTGGTTTAACCATCTTTGAATGATGTCCAAATTAGCTCCAAATCTCATAAAAACAGGTGGCCATGGTAATATTTTAAATGGGTATCTAAATCTACTTTAAAATTTGAATTTTGAGAAATTGGAAAAATGCAACGTTTTAGGCCTTGGTTGGACGAAGTTTGACCGAGGTCCAAAATGGCTCGTAATCCCCAAAAAATCAACATGTAGGCTTATCTCTCAAATGGGTATGTAAATATAGTTTCAAATTTCAATTTCGAGAAAGTCAAGAAAAGTGCTTTTATTAGAACTTGGTTTGACCAACCTTAACCAAGGGCCAAAATAACTCGAAATCTCACAAAAATATGTGTGCACGCTTATTTTTTAAATGGGTATCTAAATCTAATTTTACATTTGATTTCTAAGAAATTGGAAAAACTGCAACCCTTTAGGCCTTGGTTTGACCAAGTTTGAATAAGGTCCAAAATAGCTCGAAATCTCCTGAAAGTTTGTATGTATGGTTATCTCTCAAATGAGTACCTAAATTCTCTTTCAAATTTCAATTGTGAGAAATTTGAAAAAATATCATCTCTTAGGACTTTGCTTGACCAACCTTGAATAGCGACCAAAATAGCTCTGAACATCATGAAAATTGGTGTGTACTCTTAAATTAATGTGCGGTTTTGCTAAGGTTAGGCGTACAGGGGTGACAACATTTAGGAATGTCTTGAATGTTCATGTGCATGCTTGTGTATCAGAAGGGAATCCAAATCTATGATCAAATTTAATTCTAAGAAAATGCTCAATAGTGAAACTTCATTGTACGGTTTCACTAAGGTTGGGCTTAAAGGAGTTCAAAATAGCTCAAAACGTTGCGAAAGGTAGAGTGAATGCTTGTTTATCCAATGGGCATCCAAATCTATTATCAAGTTTCAATTCTAAGAAGTTGGTGAAAAGTGAAACTCCATCGTGCAGTTTTATTAGTGTTTGGCTTAAAGGAGCCTTAAATAGCTCTAAACATCGTGAAAGTTGGCATGCACTCCTATCTTCCAAATTCGTATCTAAATCTATGATCAAATTTATTTCTGAGAAATTGATCAAAAGTGAGACTCCATTGTGTGGTTTTCCAAGGTTGGGGTTAAAGTGGGTGAAGATAGCTTAGAACATCATGAAATTTGAAGTTTATGCTTGTTTATCAAATGGGCATCCAAATATATGATCAAATTTCAATTCCGAGAAATTGGTCAAAAGTGAAACTCCGTCATGCATTTTCCCTAGACTTGGGCTTAAAGGGGGTCCAAATAGATCAAAACATTGCAAAAGTTGGTGTGCACGCTTGTATATCAAACAGGCATCCAAATCTATGATCAAATTTTAATTCGTAAAATTGTTCAAAAGGAAAACTCCATCATACGATTTCACTAAGTTTTGTCTTAAAGGAGGGGAAAATAGCTCTGAACATCATGGAATTTGGCATGCACTATTATCTACCAAGTGGGCATCTAAATCTACGATCAAGTTTTAACTTCGAGAAATTGGCCAAAAGTGAAACTTTGTCATGCACTTTCGCAAAGGTTGCACTTAAAGGGAGTGAAAATAGCTCAGACCGTCACAAAAGTTGGCGTGCACACTTGTTTATTGAAATGGGTACCTAAATTCACTTTCAAATTTCAATTCTGAAAAAGTCGACAAAAGTGCATCTTTTCAACCTTGGTTTGACCATACTTGAAATAGGGGCAAAATAGCTCCAAATCTCATAAAAATAGGTGTCCATGTCTCTCTTTTAAATGGGTATCTAAAATACTTTAAAATTTGAATTTTGAGAAGATGGTAAAAATGTAACGTTTTAGGTGTTGGTCTGATGAAGTTTGACCAAGGTCCAAAATGGGTCACAATCTGCAAAAAATATACATAAAGGGATTATCTCTCAAATGGGAACCTAAATACGGTTTCAAATTTCAATTTCGAGAAAGTAAAAAAAAAGGTGCATTTCTTAGAACTTGGTTGGACCAACTTTAACTAAGGGATGAAATAACTCAAAATATCACAAAAATATGTGTGCATGCTTATATCTTAAATGGGTATCTAAATCTACTTTAACATTTGATTTCTAAGAAATTGGAAAAAGTGCAAACTTTTATGCCTTGGTTTGACCAAGTTTCACTAAGGTCCAAAATGGCTCGAAATCCCCTAAAAGTTTGTATGCATGGTTATCTCTCAAATGGGTACCTAAATTTTCTTTCAAATTTCAATTACGAGAAAGTAAAAAAAAAACATCTCTTAGACATTTGCTTGACCAACCTTGAATAATGACCAAAATAGATTTGAACATCGTGAAAGTTGGCATGCACTCTTATATAACAAATATACAGCTAAATATAAGATCAAATTTTCGTTCTAAGAAATTGGTCAAAATTGAAATTCTGTTGTGTGGTTTTGCTAAGGTTGGGCATATAGGGGGTGACAATATTTAGGAATGTCTTGAACGTTCACATGCACGCTTGTCTATCAAATGGGCATCCAAATCTATGATAAAATTTTAATTCTAAGAAACTACTCAAAATTGAAATGTTGTTGTATGATTTCGCTAGGGTTGGGATTAAAGGAGGTTAAAATAGCTCAGAACGTTGCGAAAGTTAGCATGAATGCTTGTTTATCCAATGGGCATCCAAATCTATTATCAAGTTTAATTTCTGAGAAGTTGGTCAAAAGTGAAACTCCATCATGGGGTTTTGTTAGAGTTTGGCTTAAAGGAGCTGGAAATAGCTCTAAACATGGTGAAAGTTGGTGTGCACTCCTATCTTTCAAATTTGCATCTAAATATATGATCAAATTTTAATTTCGAGAAATTGGTCAAAAGTGAGACTCTGTGATGTGGTTTCACCAAGGTTGGGGTTAAAGTGGGTGGAGATAGCTTGGAATGCTGTGAAAGTTGAAGTGTACGCTTGTCTATCAAATGGACATCCAATTCTATGATCAAATTTAATTATGAGAAATTGGTCAGAAGTGAATCCTCGTCGTGCATTTTCCCTAGACTTGGGCTTAAATGGGGTCCAAATAGCTCAAAACATTGCTAAAGTTGGCATGCACGCTTGTATATCAAACATGCATCCAAATATGTGATCAAATTTTAATTCGTGAAATTGTTCAAAATGAAAACTCCATCATACGGTTTTGCTAAGGTTTGTCTTAAAGGAGGGGAGTGAAAATAGCTTTGAACATCACGAAATTTGGCATGCACTACTTTTTAGCAATTGGGCATCTAAATCTATGATCAAATTTTAATTCTGAGAAATTGGTCAAAAGTGAAACTTTGTCATGTGCTTTTGCTAAGGTTGCACCTAAAGGGAGTGAAAATAGATCAGAAAGTCACGAAATTTGCCATGCACACTTGTTTATTGAAATGGGTACCTAAATTCACTTTTAAAGTTCAATTTTGAAAAATTCGACATAAGTGCATCTTTTCAACCTTGGTTTGACCATCCTTTAAAGCGGGCCAAAATAGATCCAAATCTCATAAAAATAGGTGTCCATGCCTATGTTTTAAATGGGTATCTAAAATACTTTAAAATTTGAATTTTGAGAAGATGGAAAAAATGTAATGTTTTAGGGCTTTGTTTGAAAAAGTTTGATTGAGCTCCAAAATGGCTCGCAATCCCAAAACAATCTACACATAGACTTATCTCTCAAATGGGAACCTAAATACAGTTTCAAATTTCAATTTCGAGAAAGTAAAAAAAAGTGCTTTTCTCAGAACTTGGCTTGACCAACCTTAACTAAGGGCCGAAATAACTCAAAATATCACAAAAATATGTGTGGACGCTTATATCTTAAATGGGTATCTAAATCTACTTTTACATTTGATTTCTAAGAAATTGGAAAAAAGTGCAAACTTTTATGCTTTGGTTTGACCAAGTTTGACTAAGGTCCAAAATAGATTGAAATCCCCTGAGGGTTTGTGTGCATGGTTATCTCTCAAATGGGTACCTAAATTCTCTTTCAAATTTAAATTACAGGAAAGTTGAAAAAATAACATCTCTTAGACATTTGCTTTACCAACCTTGAATAATGACCAAAATATCTCCGAACATTGTGAAAGTTAGCATGCACTCTTATATAGCAAATGCACAGATAAATCTACGATCAAATTTTAATTCTGAGAAATTGGGTCAAAAGTGAAACTCTGTTGTGCGGTTTTGCTAAGGTTTGGCTTAAAGAGATGACGATATTTAGGAACATCTCGAACGTTCATGTGCATGCTTGTATATCAAATGGGCATCCAAATTTATTATCAAATTTCAATTCTAGGAAACGACTCAAAAGTGAAACTTCGTTGCACGGTTTCGCTAGGGTTGGGATTAAAGAAGGTGAAAAAAGCTCAGAACGTTGTGAAAGTTAGTGTGAATGCTTGTTTATCCAATGGATATCCAAATCTATTATCAAGTTTCAATTCTGAGAAGTTGTTCAAAAGTGAACCTCCATCGTGCGGTTTTGTTAGGGTACATCGTGAAAGTTGGCGTGCACTCCTATCTTGAAAATTCGTATCTAATATATGATCAAATTTTAATTCTGAGAAATTGGCCAAAAGTGAGACTCTGTCATGTGGTTTCACCAAGGTTGGGATTAAAGTGGGTGAGGATAGCTCGGAACATCGCGAAAGTTGTAGTGTACGCTTGTCTACCAAATGGGCATCCAACTCTATGATCAAATTTCAATTCCAAGAAATTGGTCAGAAGTGAAACTCCATTGTGCATTTTGATTAGACTTGGGCTTAAAGAGGGTCCAAATAGCTCGAAACATTACAAAAGTTGGTATGCATGCTTGTATATCAAATGGGCATCCAAATCTATGATCAAATTTCAATTATGAGAATTTGGTCAAAAGGGAAACTCCATCATACGGTTTCACTAAGGTTTGGCTTAAAGGACGGGAAAATAGCTCTGAACATCATGAAATTTGGCATGCACTCTTATCTACCAAATGAGCATCTAAATCTATGATCAAATTTTAATTCCAAGAAATTGTTCAAAAGTGAAAATTAGTCGTGGGCTTTCGCTATGGTTGAATTTAAAAGGTCCGAAAATAGCTCATAACATCACGAAAGTTGGCATGCGCAGTTGTTTATTGAAATGGGTACCTAAATCCACTTTCAAATTTCAAGTTTTGAGAAATTGGAAAATTGCAACGTTTTAGGCCTTGGTTTGACGAAGTTTGACTAAGGTCCAAAATGGCTCACAATCCCCAAAATATATACATGTAGGCTTATCTCTCAGATGGGTTCTTAAATACAGCTTCAAATTTCAATTTCAAGAAAGTAAAAAAAGTGCATTTCTTACAACTTGGTTTTACCAACCTTAACTACGGGCCAAAACAACTCGAAATCTTGCAAAATATGTGTACACACTTATCTATTAAATGGTTATCTATATCTACTTTAAGATTGATTTCTAATAAATTGGAAAAAAGTGCATCCTTATAGGCCTTCGTTTGACCAAGTTTGAGTACGGTCCAAAATAGCTCAAAATCCCCTGAAAGTTCGTATGCATGGTTATCTCTCAAATGTTACCAAAATTTTCATTCCAAATTCAATTATGAGAAAGTCAGAAAAATAGCATCTCTTAGACCTTTGCTTGACCATCCTTGAACAATGACCAAAATAGATTCGAACATCATGAAAGTTGGCATGCACTCTTATCTACCAAATGTGCAGTTAAATCTACAATCAAATTTTAATTCTGAGAAATTGGTTAAAACTAAAACTTCGTTGTGAGGTTTAGTTAAGGTTGGGCTTAAAGGGGCTGAAAATATTTTGGAACGTCCCAAAAGTTCACGTGCATACTTCTTATCTATCAAATGGGCATCCAAATCTATGAACAAAATTTAATTCTAAGAAACTACTGAAAAGTGAAACTCCACCGTGTGGTTTCACTAGGGTTGGGCTTAAAGGGGGTCAAAATAGATCAAGTTTTAATTCTAAGAAGTTGGTCAAAAGTGAGACACCATAGGGCTTGGATTAAAGGAGCCGAAAATAGCCCTGAACATCATGAAAGTAGGTGTGCACTATATCTTCCAAATGTGCATCTAAATCTATGATCAAATTTTAATTTCGATAAATTGGTCAAAAGTGAGACTCCGTCATGCAGTTTCACCAAGGTTGGGGTTAAAGGGCGTGAAACTAGCTCAGAACATCCCGAAAGTTGGAGTGCATACTTCTCAAGCATTTTTGCTAGAGTTGGTATTAAAGGGGGTCCGAATAGTTCAGAACAATACAAAAGTTTGAATGCACGCTTGCCTATCAAATGGGCATCCAAATGTATGATCAAATTTCAATTCTAAGAAACTCCTCAAAAGTGAAACTTCGTTGTGTGGTTTCGCTAAGGTTGGGATTAAAGGGGGTTAAAATATACTATAACGTTGTAAAAGTTGATGTGCATGCTTATTTATCCAATGGGTATCCAAATCTATGATTAATTTTAAATTATGAGATGTTGGTCAAAAGTGAAACTCCATCATGCTGTTTTGTTAGGGTTTGGCTTAAAGTAATCGAAGATAGCTCTGAACATCGTGAAAGTTGGTGTACACTCTTATCTTCCAAATGCACATATAAATCAATGATTGAATTTTAATTCTGAGAAATTGGTCAAAAGTGAGACTCTGTCATGCATTTTCACCAAGGTTGGGCTTAAAGAGGCTGAAAATAGCTTGAAATGTCATGAAAGTTTGAGTGCACGCTTGTATATCAAATAGGCATCCAAATCTATGATCAGATTTCAATTCTGATAAATTGGTCAAAAGTGAAACTCTTTCGTGCATTTTCGCTAGACTTTGTCTTAAAGAGGGTCCAAATAGCTCGAAACATTGCAAAAGCTGGCGTGCATGCTTGTATATCAAACAGGAATCCAAATCTATGAACAAATCTCAATTACAAGAATTTGGCAAAAGTGAAATCCATCATGCAGTTTTACTAAGGTTTGTCTTAAAGGAGGGGAAAATAGCTCACATCACGATATTTGGCAAGCACTCTTATCTACCAAATGGTCATCTAAATCTACAATCAAATTTTAATTTCGAGAAATTGGCCAAAAGTGAAAGTTGGTGTTCAGGCTTGTTCATGCTTATTTATGCAATGGGCATCCAACTCTATGACCAAGTCTCAATTCTGAGAAGTTGGTCAAAAGTGAAACTCCATCATGCGGTTTTATTAGGGTTTAGCTTAAAGGTGACAAAAATAGCTCTGAACTTCATGAAAGTTGGCGTGCACTTTTATCTTCCAAATGCACATCTAAATCTATAATCAAATTTTAATTCAAAGAATTTGGTTAAAAGTGAAACTTCGTCATGCAGTTTCGCCAAGGTTGGGGATAAAGTGAGTGAAAATAGCTTAGAACATCCTGAAATTTGGAGTGCATGATTATCTATCAAATGGGCATCCAAATCTATGATCAAATTTTTATTCTAAGAAATCGGTCAGAAGTAAAACTCTGTCGTGCATTTTCACTAGAGTTGGGCTTTAAGGGGGTCCAAATAGCTTAGAACATTACAAAAATTGGTGTGCACTTGTATATCAAAGGGGCATCCAAATCTATGATCAATTTTTAATTGCAAGAATTTGTTCAAAAGTGAAACTCCATCATGGGGTTTCGCTAAAGCTTTGCTTAAAGGAGGGGAAAATAACTCTAAAGATCAAGAAATTTGGCATACACTCTTATCTACCAAATGGGCATCTAAGTCTATCATGTGAAACTTCAAAAGTGAAACTCCATAATGTGGTTTCGCTAAGCTTTGGCTTAAAGGAGGGGAAAATAGCTCTGAAAATCACAGAATTTGGCATGCACTCTTACCAAATGGGCATCTAAATCTATGATCAAATTTTAATTTCGAGAAATTGATCAAAAGTGAAACTTTGTCGTGTGGTTTTGCTAAGATTGCACCTAAAGGGAGTGAAAAATATTGCATCTAAATCTCTTAGACCTTTGCTTGACCAACTTTGAATAACAAACAAAATAATTCCGAACATCATGAAAGGTTGCATGCATTCTTATCTACCAAATGCATAGATAAATCTACGATCAATTTTTAATTATGAGCAAATGGTCAAAATTGAAACTTCGTTGTGTGGTTTGCTAAGGTTGAGCTTAAAGGGGGTGAAAATATTCTGGAACTTCATGAAAGTTCGCATTCACACTTGTCTATCAAAGGGTTCTTAAAGGGGGTCAAAAGAAGCTCAGAACATTATGAAAGTTGGCGTGCATGCTTATTTATCCAATGGGTATCCAAATCTATGATCAAGTTTCAATTCTAAGAAGTTCATCAAAAGGAAAACTCCATTGTGCAATTTTGTTAGGGTTTGGCTTAAAGTAGTCGAAAATAGCTCTGAACATCGTGAAAGTTGGTGTACACTCTTATCTTCCAAATGTGCATCTAAATCAATGATCGATTTTTAATTCCGAGAAATTGGTCAAAAGTGATACTTCGTCGTGTGGTTTCACCAAGGTTGGGGTTAAAGAGGGTGAGAATAGCTCGAAACATCGTGAAAGTTTGAGTGCACGCTTGTCTATCAAATGGGCATCCAAATTTATGATCAGATTTCAATTCCAATAAATTGGTCAGAAGTGAAATTCTATCGTGCATTTTCACTAGAGTTGGTCTTAAAGAGGGTCCAAATAGCTCTCAACATTGCAAAAGTTGGCGTGCATGCTTGTATATCAAACGAGCATACAAATCTATGGTCAAATTTCAATTACAAGAATTTGGTCAAAAGTGAAACTCCATCATGTAGTTTTTCTAAGGTTTGTCTTAAAGGAGGGGAAAGTAACTTTGAACATCATGATATTTGGCATGCATTCTTATCTACCAAATGGTCATCTAAATCTACTATCAAATTTTAATTCCAAGAAATTGGTCAAAAGTGAAACTTCGTCGTGCACTCTCACTAAGGTTGCACTTAAAGGGAGTGAAAATGGCTTAGAACATCATGAAAGTTGGCGTGCATGTTTGTTTATTGAAATGGGTTTACCTAAATTCACTTTCAAATTTCAATTGTGAAAAAGTCGATAAAGTGCATCTTTTCATCCTTGTTTTGACCATCTTTGAATGATGGCCATAATAGCTCCAAATTTCAGAAAAATAGGTGTCCATGCCAATATTTTAAATGTGTATCTAAATCTACTTTAAAATTTGAATTTTGGGAAATTGGAAAAATGCAACCTTTTAGGCCTTGGTTGGACGAAGTTTGACTGAGGTCCAAAATGGCTCGCAATCCCCAAAAATCGACATGTAGGCTTATCTCTCAAATGTGTATGTAAATACAGTTTCAAATTTCAGTTTCGAGAAAGGGAGGAAAAGTGTTTTTCTTAGAACTTGGTTTGACTAACCTTAAAAAGGTCCGAAATAAGTAGAAATCTCATGAAAATATGTGTGCACGCTTATCTTTTAAATGGGCATCTAAATCTACTTTTACATTTGATTTCTAAGAAATTGGGAAAAAATGCAACCTTTTAGGCCTTGGTTTCACAAAGTTTGACTAAGGTCCAAAATAGCTCAAAATCTCCTGAAAGTTTGTATTCATGGTTATCTCTCAAATGGGTACCTAAATTCTCTTTCAAATTTCAATTGCAAGAAAATCGAGAAAATATCATCTCTTAGGCCTTTACTTGACCAACCTTGAATACCGACCAAAATAGCTCTAAACATCATGAAATTTGGCGTGCACTCTTATATAACAAACGCACAGATAAATCTACGAACAAATTTTAGTTTTGAGAAATTGGTCAAAAGTGAAACTCTGTTGTGCGGTTTTGCTAAGGTTAGGCTTATTGGGTTGACAATATTTAGGAATGTATCGAACGTTCACGTGTACGGTTTCACTAGGGTTGGGCTTAAAGGAGGTAAAAATAGCTCGGAATGTTTCGAAAGCTATCGTGAATACTTGTTTATCTAATGGGAATCCAAATCTATTATCAAGTTTCAATTCTGAGAAGTTGGTCAAAAGTTTTCTCCATGGTGCGGTTTTGTTAGGGTTTGGTTTAAAGGAGCCGAAAATAACTCTGAACATCATGAAAGTTGGTGTGCACTCCCATCTTCCAAATTCGCATCTAAATCTGTGATCAAAATTTAATTCCTAGAAATTGGTGAAAGTGAGACTCCATCTTGCGGTTTCGTCAAGGTTGGGGTTAAAGGCGGTGAAAATAGCTTGGAACGTCGTGAAAGTTGGAGTGCACGCTTGTCTATCAAATGGGCATCCAATTCTATGATCAAATTTCAATTCTGAGAAATTGGTTAGAAGTTAAACTCCGCCGTGCATTTTCACTAGACTTGGGCTTAAAGGGGGTCCAAATAGCTCAGAACATTGCAAAAGTTGGCGTGCACGCTTGTATATCAAACAGGCATCCAAATATATGATCAAATTTTAATTCATGAAATTGTTCAAAAGGAAATCTCCATCATACGGTTTCGCTAAGGTTTGTCCTAAAGGAGGGGAAAATAGCCCTGAACATCAGGAAATTTGGCATGCACTATTATCTACAAAGTGGGCATCTATCTATGATCAAATTTTAATTCTGAGAAATTGGCCAAAAGTGAACTTAGCCATGTCATGCACTTTTGCTAAGGTTGCACTTAAAGGGAGTGAAAATAGCTCGGAACGTCACGAAAGTTGGCGTGCACACTTTTTTATTGAAATGGGTACCTAAATCCACTTTCATATTTCAATTCTGAAAAAGTAAAAAAAAAGTGCATCTTTTCAACCATGGTTTGACCATCCTTGAATGAGGGCCAAAATAGCTCCAAATCTCATCAAAATAGGTGTCCATGCCTATCTTTTTAACGGGTATCTAATCTACTTTAAAATTTGAATTTTGAGACGATGGAAAAATGTAACGTTTTAGCCCTTGGTTTAACGAAGTTTGACCGAGGTCCAAAATGGCTTGCAATCACCAAAAAATATGCACGTAGGCTTATCTCTCAAGTGGGAACCTAAATGCAGTTTAAAATTTCAATTTTGAGAAATTAAAAAAAGTGCATTTCTTAGAACTTGGTTTGACCAACCTTAACTAAGGGCCGAAATAACTCGAAATATCACAAAAAATATGTGTGCACACTTATATCTTAAATGGGTATACAAATGTACTTTTACATTTGATTTGTAAGAAATTGGAAAAAAGTGCAACCTTGTATGCCTTGGTTTGACCAAGTTTGACTAAGGTCCAAAATAACTCGAAATCCCCTGAAAGTTTGTATGCATGGTTATCTCTCAAATGGGTACCTAAATTCTCTTTTAAATTTCAATTACAAGAAATTCGAAAAAATAACATCTCTTATACATTTGCTTGACCAGCCTTAAATAACGACCCAAATAGCTCCTAACATCGTGAAAGTTGGCATACACTGTTATATAACAAATGCACAGACAAACCTATGATCAAATTTTAGTTATGAGAAATTGGTGAAAATTGAAACTGTGTTGTGCGATTTTGCTAAGGTCGGGCTTACAATATTTAGGAACAACTCGAACGTTCACATGCACACTTGTATATAAAATGGGCATCCAAACCTATGATCAAATTTCAATTCTAAGAAACTGCTCAAAAGTGAAAATTCATTGTACGGTTTCGCTAGCGTTGGGATTAAAGGAGGTCAAAATAGCTTGGAACATTGTGAAAGTTAGTGTCAATGCTTGTTTATCCAATGGGCATCCAAATCTATTATCAAGTTTCCATTCTGAGAAGTTTGTCAAAAGTGAAACTCCATCGTGCGGTTTTGTTAGAGTTTGGCTTAGAGGAGCTGAAAATAGCTCTGAACATCGTGAAATTTGGTGTGCACTCATTTCTTCCAAATTCACATCTAAATATATGATCAAATTTTAATAAGGAGAAATTGGTCAAAAGTGAGACATTGTTGTGTGGTTTTGCCAATGTTGGGGTTAAAGTGGGTGAAGATAGATCGGAACGTTGTGAAAGTTGAAGTGTATGCTTGTCTATAAAATGGCCATCCAACTCTATGATCAAATTTCAATTCTGAGAAATCGGTCAGAAGAGAAACACCATTGTGCATTTTCACTAGACTTGGGAATAAAGGCAGCCCAAATATCTCTGGACATTTCAAAAGTTGGCATGCATGCTTGTATATCAAATGGGCATCCAAATCTATGATCAAATTTCAATTCCGAGAATTTGGTCAAAAGGGAAACTCCATCATACAGTATCACTAAGGTTTGGCTTAAAGGAGGGGAAAATAGTTATGAACATCACGTAATTTGGCATGCAATCTTATCTACCAAATGATCATCTAAATCTACGATCAAATTTTAATTCCAAGAAATTGTTCAAAAGTGAAACTTAGTCGTGCGTTTTCGCTAAGGTTGCATTTAAGGTGTGTGAAAATAGCTCGTAATGTCACAAAAGTTGGCGTGCATGGTTGTTTATTAAAATGGGTACCTAAATCCACTTTAAAATTTCACTTCTAAAAAAGTTGACCAAAGTGCGTCTTTTCAACCTTGGTTTGACCATACTTGAATGACAACCAAATAGCTCTAAATCTCATTGAAATAGATGTCCATGTCTATCTTTGAAATGGGTATCTAAATCTACTTTACAATTTGAATTTTGAGAAATTGGAAAAAATGCAACGTTTTAGGCCTTGGTTTGACGAAGCTTGAACGAGGTCCAAAATGGCTCGCAATCCCCAAAAAATATACATGTAGGCTTATCTTTCAGATGGGTACCTAAATATAGTTTCAAATTTCAATTTCAAGAAATTAAAAAAAGTGCATTTATTAGAACTTGGTTTGACCAACCTTAACTAAGGGCCGAAATAACTTGAAATCTCACAAAAATATGTGTGCACGCTTATGTCTTAAATGGGTATATATATTTACTTTAAAAATTGATTTCTAAGAAATTGGAAAAAAGTGAAACCTTATTAGGCCTTGGTTTGACCAAGTTTGACTAAGGTCCAAAATAGCTGGAAATCCTTTGAAAGTTTGTATGTATGGTTATCGCTCAAATGGTACCAAAATTATATTTTCAAATTCAATTACGAGAAAGTCAAAAAAATAGAATCTCTTTGAACTTTGCTTGATCATCCTTGAACAACGACCAAAATAGCTTCGAACATCGTGAAAGTTGGCATGCACTCCTATCTACCAAAATGTGTAGATAAATCTACGATCAAATTTTAAATCTAAGAAATTGGAAAAAGTAAAACTATTTTGGAACATCCTAAAAGTTCACATGCATACTTGTCTATCAAATGGGCATCCAAATCTATGATCAAATTTCAATTCTAAGAGACTACTCAAAATTGAAACTCCGCCGTGCGGTTTCACTAGGGTTGGACTTAAAGGGGGTCAAAATAGCTCAAGTTTCAGTTATGAGAAGTTTGTCAAAAGTGAAACTCCATTGTGTGGTTTTGTTAGGGTTTGGATTAAAGGAGCCAAAAATAGCCTTGAACATCTTCAAAGTTGGCGTGCACTATTATCTTCCAAATGCGCATCTAAATCTATGATCAAATTTTAATTTCGAGAAATTGGTCAAAAGTGAGACTTTGTCGTGTGGTTTTGCCAAGGTTGGGGTTAAAGGGGGTGAAAATAAGTTAGAACATCCCAAAAGTTGGAGTGCATGCTTCTATATCTAATAGGCCTCCAAATCTATGATCAAATATGAATTCTGAGAAATTAGTCAGAAGTGAAACTCCATCATGCATTTTTGCTAGAGTTGGGCTTAAAAGGGGTCCAAATAGCTCAGAACAATACAAAATTTGGTGTGCATGCTTGTATATCAAATGGGCATCTAAATCTATGATCAAATTTTAATTCTGATAAATTGGTCAAAAGTGAAACTCCGTTGTGTGGTTTTGCAAAGGTTGGGCATAAAGGGGGTGAAAATATTAATGAAGGTCACAAAAATATGTGTGCATGCTTATCTCTTAATTGGGTATCAGAATATACTTTTACATTTGATTTCTAAGTAATTGGAAAAAAGTGCAACCTTTTAGGGATTTGTTTGACCAAGTTTGACTAAGTTTCAAAATAGCTCAAAATCCCCTAAAAGTTTGTATGCACGCTTATGTCTCAAATGGGTACCTAAATTATCTTTCAAATTTCAATTATGAGAAAGTCAAAAAAGTAGAATCTCTTAGACCTTTTCTTGACCAACTTTGAATAATGAGCAAAATAACTCTGAACATCATGAAAGGTTGCGTGCACTCTTATCTATCAAATGCACAGATAAATCTGCGATCAATGTTTAATTCTAAGAAATTGGTCAAAAGTGAAACTCCCTTGTGCGGTCTGCTAAGGTTGGGCTTAAAGGGGGTGAAAATATTTCGGAACGTCACGAAAGTTCGCATGCACACTTGTCTATCAAAGGGTTGGTCTTAAAGGGGGTAAAAATAGCTCAGAACATTGTGAAAATATTTCAGAACGTCACAAAAGATGGCGTCCAAAGTTGTTTATTGAAATGGGTACCTAAATCCACTTTCAAATTTCAATTCTAAAAAAGTCGACAAAAGTGCATCTTTACAAGCTTGGTTTGATAATATTTGAATGATGGCCAAAATAGATCCAAATATCATTAAAATAACTGTCCGTGCCTATCTTTGAAATGGGTATCTAAATCTACTTTAAAATTTGAATTTTGAGAAATTGGAAGAATGCAACATTTTAGGCCTTGGTTTGACGACATTTGACCGAGGTCCAAAATGGCTCCCAATCCCCAAAAAATATACATGTAGGCTTATCTCTCGAATTACCTAACTACAGTTTCAAATTTCAATTTCAAGAAAGGAAAAAAAAGTGCATTTCTTAGAACTTGGTTTGACCAACCTTAACTAAGAGTCGAAATAACTCAAAATCTCAAGAAAATATGTGTGCATGCTTATCTCTTAAATGGGTATCTATATCTACTTTAAAAATTGATTTCTAATAAATTGGAAAAAACTGCAACCTTATAGGCCTTGGTTTGACCAAGTTTGACTAAGGTCCAAAGCAGCTCAAGATCTCCTAAAAGTTTGTATGTATGGTTATCTCTCAAATGGTACCGAAATTCTCATTCTAAATTCAATTACAAGAAAGTTGGAAAAATAGAATCTCTTAGACATTTGCTTGACCATCCTTGAACAACGACCGGAATAGCTTCGAACATCGTGAAAGTTGGTCAAAAGTGAAACTTCGTTGTGAAGTTTTAATAAGGTTGGGTTTAAAGTGGGTGAAAATATTTTGGAACGTCCTGAAAGTTCGCGTGTATACTTCTCTATCAAATGGGAATCCAAATCTATGATCAAATTTCAATTCTAAGAAACTACTCAATAGTGAAACTTCGTCGTGTGGTTTGACTAGGGTTGGGCTTAAAGAGGGTCAAAATAACTCAAGTTTCAATTCTGAGAAATTGGTCAAATGTGAAACTCCATCGTGCGGTTTTGTTAGGGTTTGGATTAAAGGAGCTGAAAATAACCCTAAACATCGTGAAAGTTGGCGTGCACTATTATCTTCCAATTGCACATCTAAATCTATGATCAAATTTTAATTTCGAGAATTTGGTGAAAAGTGAGACTCCGTCGTGCATTTTCACCAAGGTTGAGCTTAAAGGGGGTGAAAATAGCTTAGAACATAGCGAAAATTGGAGTGCATAATTCTATATCAAATAGGCCTCCAAATCTAGGATCAAATTTTAATTTCAAGAAATTAGTCCGAAGTGAATCTCCATCGTCCATTTTCGCTAGAGTTGGGCTTAAAGGGGGTCCAAATAGCTCGGAACAATACAAAAGTTAGCTTGCACGGTTGTATATCAAATGGGCATCCAAATGTATGATCAAATTTCAATTCTGAGAATTTGGGAAAAAGTGAAACTCTGTCGTGCAATTTTACTGGGGTTGGGATTAAAGGGGGTCAAAATAGATTAGAACATTGTGAAAGTTGGTGTGTGTGCCTGTTTATCCAATGGGTATCCAAATCTATGATCAAGTTTCAATTATAAGAAGTTGGTCAAAAGTGAAACTCCATCATGCGGTTTTGTTAGGGTTTGTCTTAAAGGAGCTGAACATAGCAACATACATCATGAAAGTTGGTGCACACTCTTATATACCAAATGTGTAGTTAAATCTATGGTCAAATTTTAATTTTGAGAAATTGGTCAAAAGGGAAACTCCGTTGTGCGGTTTTGCAAAGCTTGGGCCTAAAGGGGGTGAAAATACTTCGGAACGTTGCAAAATATGTGTATATGCTTATCTCTTAATTGGGTATATAAATCTACTTTTACATTTGATTTGTAAGAAATTGGAAAAAAGTGCAACCTTTTAGGGCTTTGTTTGACCAAGTTCCAAAATAACTCGAAATCCCCTAAAAGTTTGTATGCACGGTTATCTCTCAAATGGGTACCTAAATTTTCTTTCAATTTTCAATTACAAGAAAGTCGAAAAAGTAACATCTCTTAGACCTTTGCTTGACCAAATTTGAATAATGAGAAAAATAACTCCAAACATCATGAAAGGTTGCATGCACTCTTATCTACCAAATGCGTAGATAAAGCTATGATAAGATTTTAATTATGAAAAATTGGTAAAAAGTGAAACTTCGTTGTGCGGTTTTCTAAGGTTGGGCTAAAGGGGTTGAAGATATTTCGGAATGTCACGAAACTTCGCATGCACACTTATCTATCAAATGGGCATCCAAATATTTGATCAGATTTAAATTCTAAGAAACTGCTCAAAAGTGAAACTTCGTCATGCAGATTTGCTAGGGTTGGGATTAAAGGCGGTCAAAATAGCTCAGAACGTTGAGAAAGTTGGCATGCATGAGAAATTGGTCAAAAGTGAAACTCCATCGTGATATTTTGTTAGGGTTTGGCTTAAAGAAGTTGAAAATATCTCTAAACATCGTGAAAGTTGGGGTACACTTTTATATTCCAAATGCACATCTAAATCAATGATCGAATTTTAATTCCGAGAAATTGGTCAAAAGTGAGACTCCGTTGCGCGGTTTCACAAAGATTGGGGTTAAAGAGGGTGAAAATAGCTTGGAACGTTATGAAATCTTGAGTGAACACTTTTCTATCAAATGGGTGTCCAAATCTATGATCAGATTTCAATTTTGATAAATTGGTCAGAAGTGAAACTCTGTCATGCATTTTCACTACAGTTGGTTTGAAAGAGGGTCCAAATAGCTCGGAACATTGCAAAAGTTTGCGTGCACCCTTGTATATCAAATGGGCATCCAAATCTATGATTAATATTCAATTACAAGAATTTGGTCAAAAGTGAAACTCCATCATGCTATTTTGCTAAGGTTTGTCTTAAAGGAGGGGAAAATAGCTCAGGACATCACAAAATTCGGCATGCACTCTTATCTACCAAATGGTCATCTAAATCTATGATCAAATTTTAATTCCGAGAAATTGGTCAAAAGTGAAACTTTGTCGTGCACTCTAACTAAGGTTGCACTTAAAGGGAGTGAAAATAGATCAAAACGTTGTGAAAGTAATGGGTGTACCTAAATTCACTTTCAAATTTCAATTCTGAAAAAAGTCGACAAAAATGCATCTTTTGAACCTTGGTTTGACCATCTTTGAATGATGGTTAAAATAGCTCCAAATGTCATAAAAATAGGTGTCCATGCCAATATTTTAAATGGTATCTAAATCTACTTTAAAATTTGAATTTTGAGAAATTGGAAAAATGCAACGTTTTAGGCCTTGGTTGGACGAAATTTGACTAAGGTCCAAAATGGCTTGCAATCCATAAAAAATATACATGTAGGCCTATCTCTCAAATGGGTACGCAAATACAATTTCAATTTTCAATTTTGAGAAAGTCAAGAAAAGTGTTTTTCTTAGAACTTGGTTTGACCAACCTTAACTAATGGCCGAAATAACTTGAAATCTTGCAAAAATATGTGTGCATGCTTATCTCTTAAATGGGTATCTATATATAGTTTAAAAATTCATTTCTAAGAAGTTGGAAAAAATTGCAACCTTATAGGCCTTGGTTTGACCAAGTTTGACTAAGGTCCAAAATACCTTGAAATCCCCTGAAAGTTTGTATGTATGGTTATCTCTCAAATGGTACCAAAATTCTCTTTCCAAATTCAATTACAAGAAAGTCAAAAAAATAACATCTCTTAGACCTTTTCTTTACCATCCTTGAACAACGACCAAAATAGCTTCGAACATCATGAAAGTTGGCATGCACTCTTATCTACCAAAATGCGCAGATAAATCTACGATCAAATTTTAATTCTGAGAAATTAGTCAAAAGTGAAACTTCTTTGTGAGGTTTTGCTAAGGTTGGGATTAAACGGGTGAAAATATTTCGGAACGTCCCGAAAGTTTGCGTGCATACTTTCTTTCAAATGGGTATATCTAAAATACTTTAAAATTTGAATTTTGAGAAGATGGAAAAAATGTAACGTTTTAGGCCTTGGTTTGATGAAGTTTGATCGAGGTCCAAAATGGATCGAAATCCCCAAAAAATCTACATGTAGGATTATCCCTCAAATGGGAACCTAAATATAGTTTCAAATTTCAATGTCGAGAAAGTAAAAAAAAAAGTGTATTTCTTAGAACTTGGTTTCACCAACCTTAACTAAGGGCCGAAATAACTCAAAATATCACAAAAATATGTGTGCACGCTTATATCTTAAATGGGTATCTCAATATACTTTAACATTTTATTTCTAAGAAATTGGAAAAAAGTGCAAACTTTTATGCCTTGGTTTGACCAACTTTGACTAAGGTCCAAAATAGCTCGAAATCCCCTGAAAGTTTGTATGCATGGTTATCTCTCAAATGGGAACTTAAATTCTCTTTCAAATTTCAATTACGAGAAAGCTGAAAAAATAACATCTATTATACATTTGCTTGACCAACCTTTAATAACGACCAAAATAGCTCCAAACATCGTGAAAGTTGGCATGAACTCTTATATAACAAATGCACAGATAAATCTACGATGAAATTTTAAATCTGTGAAATTGGTCAAAAGTGAAACTTTGTTGTGCAGTTTTGTTAAGGTTGGGCTAATAGGGGGTGAAAATATTTTGGAACATCTCAAACATTCACGTGGATGCTTTTCTATCAAATGGGCATCCAAATCTATGATCAAATTTCAATTCTAAGAAACTGCTCTAAGGTGAAACTTTGTTGTACAGTTTCACTAGGGTTGGGATTAAAGGAAGTCAAAATTGCTCAAGTTTCAATTCTGAGAATTTGGTCAAAAGTGAAATTCCATCATGCGATTTTGTTAGGTTTTGCCTTAAAGGAGTCGAAAATAGCCATGAACATCGTGAAAGTTGGTGTGCACTATTATCTTCCAAATGCGCATATAAATCTATGATCAAATTTTAATTTCGAGAAATTGGTCAAAAGTGAGACTTTGTCGTGCATTTTTAGTAGATTCGGGTTTAAAGGGTGTCCAAATAGCTTGGAACAATAAAAAAGTTGGTTTGCACACTTGCATATCAAACGGGCATCCAAATCTATGATCAAATTTCAATTCTGAGAATTTGGTCAAAAGTGAAAGTCTGCCATGTGGTTATGCTAGGGTTGCGATTAAAGGGTGTCAAAATAGATCGAAACGTTGTGAAAGTTGGTGTGTGTGCTTGTATATCCAGTGGGCATGCAAATCTATGATCAATTTTCAATTCTGAGAAGTTGGTCAAAATTGAAACTCCATCGTCCGGTTTTGTTAGGGTTTGGCTTAAAGGAGATGAAAATAGCTTTGAACGTCGTGAAAATTGGCATGCACTCTTATCTACCAAATGTGTAGATAAATCTAGATCAAATTTTTATTCTGAGAAATTGGTCAAAAGTGAAATTCCGTTGTGTTGTTTTGCAAAGCTTGGGCATAAAGGGGATGAAAATATTTTGGAACATCACAAAAATAAGTGTGCAAGCTTATCTCTTAATTGGGTATCTAAATCTACTTTTACATTTGATTTCTAAGAAATTGGAAAAAGTGCAACCTTTTAAGGCTTTGTTTGACCAATTTTGTCTAAGTTCAAAAATAACTCAAAATCCCCTAAAAGTTTGTATGCACGCTTATCTCTCAAATGCTTACCTAAATTATCTTTCAAATTTTAATAACGAGAAAGTCGAAAAAGTAGAATCTTTTAGACCTTTGCTTGAATGACTTTGAATGATGAGAAAAATAATGAGAAATTGGTCGAAAGTGAAACTTCGTTGTGTGGTTTCCTAAGGTTGGGATTAAAGGGGGTGAAAATAATATGGAACATCATGAAAGTTCGCATGCAAACTTGTCTATCAAATGGTTGGGCTTAAAGGGGGTCAAAATAGCTTATAACGTTGTTGAAAGTTGGTGTGCATGCTAATTTATCCAATGGGTATCCAAATCTATGATCAAGTTTCAATTCTGAGAAGTTGGTCAAAAGTGAAAATCCATCGTACAGTTTGTTAAGTTTGGCTTAAAGCAACCGAAAATAGCTTTGAACATCGTGCAATTATGTGTACACTCCTATCTTCCAAATGCACATCTAAATCAATGATTGAATTTTAATTCCGAGAAATTGGTTAAAAGTGATACTTTGTCGTGCGTGCGGTTTCACCGAGGTTCAGGTTAAAGAGGGTGAGAATAGCTCAGAATGTAATGAAATTTTGAGTGCACGCTTGTCTATCAAATGGGCATCCAAATCTATGATCAGATTTCAATTCCGATAAATTGGTCAGAAGTGAAACTCTATCGTGCATTTTCGCTAGAGTTGGTCTTAAAGAGGGTTCAAATAGCTCAAAACATTGCAAAAGTTGGCATGCATAGTTTTATATCAAATGGGCATACAAATCTATGATCAAATTTCAATTACACGAATTTAGTCAAAAGTGAAACTTCATCATGCAGTTTTGTTAAGGTTTGTCTTAAAGGAGGGGAAAATAGCTCTAAACATCATGATATATGGCATGCACTCTTATCTACCAAATGATCATCTAAATCTACAATCAAATTTTAATTATGAGAAAATGGTCAAAAGTGAAACTTCGTCGTGTGCTCTCACTAAGGTTGCACTTAAAGGGAGTGAAAATAGCTCTGAACATCGTGAAAGTTGCCGTGCATGTTTGTTTATTGAAATGGGTTTACCTAAATTCACTTTCAAATTTCAATTCTGAAAAAGTTGACAAAAGTGCATCTTTTCATCCTTGTTTTGACCATGTTTGAATGATGGCCAAAATAGCTCCAAATCTGAGAAAAATAGGTGTCCATGCCAATATTTTAAATGTGTATGTAAATCTACTTAAAAATTTGAAATTTGAGAAATTGGAAAACTGCAACGTTTTAGGCCTTGGTTGGACAAAGTTTGATCGAGGTCCAAAATGGCTCGCAATCCCCAAAAAATATACATGTAGGCTTATCTCTCAAATGGGTACGAAATACAGTTTCAAATTTCAATTTGAGAAAGTGAGGAAAAGTGCTTTTCTTAGAACTTGGTTTGACAAACCTTAACTAAGGGCCTAAATAACTAGGAATCTCACAAAAATATGTGTGCACACTTATCTTTTAAATGGGTATCTAAATCTACTTTTACATTTGATTTCTAAGAAATTGGAAAAAACTGCAACCTTTTAGGCCTTGGTTTCACCAAGTTTGACTAACGTCCAAAATAGCTTGAAATCTCCTGAAAGTTTGTACTCATGGTTATCTATCCAATGGGTACCTAAATTCTCTTTCAAATTTCAATTCCGAGAAAGTAAAAAAAATATCATCTCTTAGGCCTTTGCTTGACCAACCTTGTACAGTGACCAAAATAGCTCCGAACATCGTGAAAGTTGGCATGCACTCTTATATAACAAATGCATAGATAAATCTATGATCAAAATTTAGTTATGAGAGATTGGTCAAAAGTGAAACTCTGTTGTGCGGTTCTGCTAAGGTTAGGCTTACAGGGGGTGACAATATTTAGGAATGTAGTAAACATTCACATGCATGCTTGTCTATCAAATGGCCATCCAAATCTATGATCAAATTTTAATTCTAAGAAACTCCATCGTGCGGTTTTGGCTTAAAGGAGTCGAAAATAACTATGAACATCATGAAAGTTGGTGTGCACTTATCTCTTCCAAATTTGCATCTAAATATATGATCAAATTTTAATTCCGAGAAATGGTAAAAGTGAGACTCCATCATGCGGTTTCATCAAGGTTGGGGTTAAAGTCGACAAAAATGAATCTTTTGAACCTTGGTTTGACCATCTTTGAATGATGGTCAAAATAGCTCCAAATCTAATAAAACAAGGTGTCCATGCCAATATTTTAAATGGGTAGCTAAATCTACTTTAACATTTGAATTTTGAGAAATTGGAAAAATGCAACGTTTTAGGCCTTGGTTGGACAAAGTTTGACCAAGGTCCAAAATGGTTCGCAATCCATAAAAAATCTACATGTAGGCTTATCTCTCAAATGGGTACGTAAATTTAGTTTCAAATTTCAATTTTGAGAAAGTCAAGAAAAGTGCTTTTCTTAGAACTTGGTTTGACCAACCTTAACTAAGGGCCAAAATAACTCAAAATCTCACAAAAATATGTGTGCATGCTTATCTTTTAAATGGGTGTCAAAATCTGCTTTTGCATTTGATTTCAAAGAAATTCGAAAAACTTGCAACCTTTTAGGCCTTGGTTTGACCAAGTTTGACTAAGGTCCAAAATAACTCGAAATCTCCTGAAAGTTTGTATGCATGTTTATCTCTCAAATGGGTACCTAAATTCTCTTTCAAATTTCAATTGTGAGAAAGTCAAAAAAATATCATCTCTTAGGCCTTTGCTTGACCAAACTTCAATAGCGGCCAAAATAGCTCTGAACATTGTGAAAGTTGGCGTGCACTCTTATAGAACAAATGCACAAATAAATCTACAATCAAATTTTAATTATGAGAAATTGGTCAAAAGTAAAACTCTGTTGTGTGGTTTTGCTAAGGTTAGCTTTACAGGGGTGACAATAGTTAGGAACGTCTTGAACATTCACATGCACGCTTTTCTATCAAATGGGCATCCAGATCTATGATCAAATTTCAATTCTAAGAACTTGCTCAAAAGTGAAACTTCATTGTATAGTTTCGCTAGGGTTGGGCTTAAAGGAGCTCAAAATAGCTCAGAAAATTGCGGAAGTTAGCGTGAATGCTTGTTTATCCAATGGGCATCCAAATCTATTATCAATTTTCAATTCTAAGAAGTTGGTAAAAAGTGATACTCCATCATGTGGTTTTGTTAGGGTTTGGCTTAAAGGAGCCGAAAATAGATCTAAACATCGTAAAAGTTGGCATGCACTCCTATCTTCCAAATTCAAATCTAAATCTATGATCAAATTTTATTTTCGAGATATTGGTCAAAAGTGAGATTCCATCGTATGGTTTCTCCAAGGTTGGGGTTAAAGTGGGTGAAGATAGCTTGGAACATCGTGAAACTTGAACTATACGCTTGTCTTTCAAATGGGCATCCAAATCTATGATCAAATTTCAATTATTGGAAATTGGTCAGAAGTGAAACTCTGTCGTGCATTTTCACTAGAGTTGGGCTTAAAGGGGTCCAAATAGCCCGGAACATTGCAAAATTTTGCATGCACGCTTGTATATCAAACAAGCATCCAAATCAATGATAAAATTTTAATTCGTGAAATTGTTCAGAAGGAAAACTCCATCATATAGTTTCGCTAAGGTTTGTCTTAAAGGAGGGGAAAATAGATCTAAACACCACAAAATTTGGCATGCACTATTACCTACCAAGTGGGCATCTAAATCTACGATCAAATTTTAATTTCTGATAAATTCGCCAAAAGTGAAACTTTATCGTGCGCTTTCATTAAGGTTGCACTTAAAGGGATTGAAAATAGCTTGGAACGTCGTGAAAGTTGGTGTGCACACTTGTTTATTGAAATGGGTACCTGAATGCACTTTCAAATTTCAATTCTGAACAATTTGACAAAAGTGCATCTTTTCAACCTTGGTTTGACCATCCTTGAATGAGGGCCAAAATAACTCCAAATCTCATAAAAATAGTTGTGCATGCCTGTGTTTTAGATGGGTATCTAATCTACTTTAAAATTTGAATTTTGAGAAGATGGAAAAAATTTAACGTTTTAGGGCTTGGTTTAACGAAGTTTGACTGAGGTCCAAAATGGCTCGCAATCCCCAAAAAATCTACACGTAGGATTATCTCTCAAATCGAAACCTAAATACAGTTTCAAATTTCAATTTCGAGAAAGTAAAAAAAAAGTGCATTTCTTAGAACTTGGTTTGACCAACCTTAACTAATGGCTGAAATAACTCGAAATATCGCAAAAATATGCATGCATGCTTATCTCTTAAATGGGTATCTATATCTACTTTAAAAATTGATTTCTAAGAAGTTGGAAAAAAATGCAACCATACAGGCCTTGGTTTGAACAAGTTTGACTAAGGTCCAAAACACCTTGAAATCCCCTGAAAGTTTGTTTGTATGGTTATCTCTCAAATGGTACCGAAATTCTCTTTCCAAATTGAATTATGAGAAAGTCAGAAAAATAGAATTTCTTAGACCTTTGCTTGACCTTCCTTGAACAATGACCAAAATAGCTTCGAACATCGTGAAAGTTGGCATGCACTCTTATCTACTAGAATGCACAGATAAATATACGATCAAATTTTAATTCTGAGAAATTGGTGAAAAGTGAAACTTCATTGTGAGGTACTTTTGCTAAGATTGGGATTTAAGGGGTGAAAATATTTCGGAACGTCCCAAAATTTTGCGTGCATAATTTCTTTTAAGTGGGTATCTAAAATATTTTATCATTTGAATTTTGAGAAGATGGAAAAAATGGAACATTTTAGGCCTTGGTTTGACGAAGTTTGACTGAGGTCCAAAATGGCTCCAAATTCCCAAAAAATCTACATGTAGGCTTATCTCTCAAATGGGAACCTAAATACAGTTTCAAATTTCAATTTCAAGAAAGTAAAAAAAAAATTGTATTTCTTAGAACTTGGTTTCACCAACCTTAACTAAGGGCCGAAATAACTCGAAATATCACAAAAATATGTGTGCACGCTTATATCTTAAATGGGTATCTAAATCTACTTTTCATTTTATTTCTAAGAAATTGGAAAAAAGTGCAAAATTTTATGCCTTGGTTTGACCAAGTTTGACTCAGGTCCAAAATAGCTCAAAATCCCCTGAAAGTTTGTATGCATGGTTATCTCTCAAATGGGAACCTAAATTCTCTTTCAAATTTCAATTACGAGAAAGTCAAAAAAATAACATCTCTTATACATTTTCTTGACCAACCTTGAATAATGACCAAAATAGCTCTGAGCATCATGAAACTTGGGATGCACTCTTATATAACAAATGCACAGATAAATCTACGATCAAATTTTAAATCTGAGAAATTGGTCAAAAGTAACACATTGTAGTGTGGTTTTACTAAGGTTGGGATTACAAGGGGTGACAATATTTTGGAACATCTTGAACGTTCATGTGCATGCTTGTCTATCAAATGGGCATGCAAATCTATGACCAAATTTCAATTCTAAGATACTGCACAAAATTGAAACTTTGTTGTACGGTTTTGCTAGAGTTGGGATTAAAGGAGGTCAAAATAGCTTGGAACATTGTGAAAGTTAGCGTGAATGCTTGTTTATCCAATAGGCATCCAAATCTATTATCAAGTTTAAATTCCAAGAAGTTGGCCAAAAGTGAAACTCCATTGTACGGTTTTGTTAGGGTTTGGCTTAAAGGAGCCGAAAATAGCTTTGAACATCGTGAAAGTTGGCGTGCACTCCTATCTTCCAAACTCACATCTAAATATATGATCAAATTTTAATTCGAAGAAATTGGTCAAAAGTGAGACTTCGTCGTGTGGTTTCGCCAAGCTTGGGGTTAAAGTGGGTGAAGATAACTCAGAACATTGCGAAAGTTGAAGTGTACGCTTGTCTATCAAATGGGAATCCAACTCTATGATCAAATTTCAATTCCGAGAAATTGGTAAGAAGTGAAACTCTGTCGTGCATTTTCACAAGACTTGGGCTTAAAGGGGGTCCAAATAGCTTGGAACATTACCAAAGTTGGTGTGCATGCTTGTATATCAAATGAGCATCTAATTCTATGATCAAATTTAAATTCCAAGAATTTGGTCAAAAGGGAAACTCCATCATACGGTTTCGCTAAGCTGTAGCTTAAAGGAGGGGAAAATAGCTATGAACATCCTGAAATTTGGCATGCACTCTTATCTACCAAATGAGGATCTAAATCTACGATCAAATTTTAATTCCAAGAAATTGTTCAAAAATGAAACTCAGTCGTGCGCTTTCACTAAGGTTGCATTTAAAGGGTGTGAAAATAGCTCGGAACGTCATGAAACTTGGCATGCACGGTTGTTTATTGAAATGGGTACATATATCCACTTTCAAATTTCAATTCTAAAAAAGTCGACAAAAGTGAAATTTTTCAACCTTGGTTTGTCTATACTTGAATGAAGGCCAAAATATCTCCAAATCTCATTAAGATAGGTGTCCATGCCTATCTTTGAAATGGGCATCTAAATCTACTTTAAAATTTGAATTTTGAGAAATTGGAAAAAATTGAAATGTTTTAGGCCTTAGTTTGACGAAGTTTGACCGAGGTCCAAAATGGCTTGCAATCCCCAAAAAATATACATGTAGGCATCTCATATAGGTACCTAAATAAAGTTTAAAATTTCAATTTCAAGAAAGTAGAAAAAGTGCATTTCTTAGAACTTGGTTTGACCAACCTTAACTAAGGGCCGAAATAACTTGAAATCTCACAAAAATATGTGTGCATGCTTATCTCTTAAATGGGTATTTATATCTACTTTAAAATTTGATTTCTAAGAAATTGGAAAAAATTGCAACCTTATAGGCTTTGGTTTGACCAAGTTTGACTAAAGTCCAAGATAGCTCGAAATCCTCTGAAAGTTTGTATGTATTGTTACCTCTCAAATGATACCAAAGTTCTCTTTCCAAATTCAATTACGAGAAAGTCGGAAAAAATAGCATGTCTTAGAACTTTGCTTAAACATCCTTGAACAACGACCAAAATAGCTTCGAACATCGTGAAAGTTGGCATGTACTCTTATCTACCAAAATGCGTAGATAAATCTATGATCAAATTTTAATTCTGAGAAATTGGTCAAAAGTGAAACTTTGTTGTGATTTTTTGCTAAGGTTGGGGTTAAAGGGGGTGAAAATATTTTGGACCGTCCCGAAAGTTCGCGTGCATAATTGTATATCAAATGGCCATCCAAATCTATGATCAAATTTCAATTCTAAGAAACTACTCAAAAGTGAAACTCCATTGTGTGGTTTCACTAGGGTTGGGCTTAAAGTGGGTCAAAATAGCTCAACCTTCAATTCTAAGAAGTTGGTCAAAAGTGAAACTCTGGCGTGCAGTTTTGTTAGGGTTTGGCTTAAAGGAGCCAAAAATATCCCTGACCATTGTGAAATTTGGTGTGCACTATTGTCTTCCTTATGTATCTAAATCTATGATCAAATTTTAATTTCGAGAAATTGATCAAAAGTGAGACTCCGTCGTCCGATTTCACCAAGGTTGGGGTTAAAGGGGGTGAAAATAGTTCAGAACATCGTGAAAGTTGGAGTGCATGCTTATATATCTAATACGCCTCCGAATCTATGATCAAATTTATATTACGAGAAATTAGTCAAAAGTGAAACTCCATCATGCAGTTTTGTTAAGGTTTGTCTTAAAGGAGGGGAAAATATCTCTAAATATCATGATATTTGGCATGCACTCTTATCTACCAAATGGTCATCTAAATATACAATCAAATTTTAATTCCGAGAAATTGGTCAAAAGTGAAACTTCGTCATGCGCTCTCAGTAAGGTTGCACTTAATGGGAGTGAAAATAGCTCAAAACGTCGTGAAAGTTGGCGTGCACATTTGTTTATTGAATTGGGTACCTAAATTAACTTTCAAATTTCAATTCTGAAAAAGGCGAAAAAAGTGCATCTTTTGAACCTTGGTTTGACCATCTTTCAATGATGGTTGAAATAGCTCCAAATCTCATAAAAATAGTTGTCCATGCCAATATTTTAAATGGGTATCTAAGTTGAAGTGTACGCTTGTCTATCAAATTTTAGTTTCAATAAATTTGTCAAAAGTGACACTCTGTTGTGCGGTTTTGCCAAGGTTGGGGTTAAAGGGGGTGAAAATAGCTCAGAACATCGTGAAAGTTAGAGCACATGCTTCTATATCTAATAAACCTCCAAATCTATGGTCAAATTTCAATTTCGAGAAATTAGTCAGAAGTGAAACTCCATCGTGCATTTTCGATAGAGTTGGGCTTAAAGGGGGTCCAAATAGCTCGGAACAATACAAAAGTTGGTGTGCAAGCTTGTAGATCAAACAAGCTTCCAAATCTATGATCAAATTTCAATTCTGAGAATTTGGTCGAAAGTGAAGCTCTGTCATGCGGTTTTGCTAGGGTTGGGATTAAAGGGGGTCAAAATAGATTGAAACATTGTGAAAGTTGGTGTGTGAGCTTTTTTATCCAATGGGCATCCAAATCTATCATCAAGTTTCAATTCTAAGAAGTTGGTCAAAAGTGAAACTCTTGGCGTGCACTCTTATCTACCAAATGCTTAGATAAATCTATGATCAAATTTTAATTCTAAGAAGTTGGTCAAAAGTTAAACTCCATTGTGTGGTTTCGCAAAGCTTGGGCCTAAAGGGGGTGAAAATATTTCAGAATGTCCCAAAAATATGTGTGCACACTTATCTCTTAATTGGGTATCTAAATCTACTCTTACATTTTATTTCAAATAAATTGGAAAAAAGTGAAACCTTTTAGGGCTTTGTTTGACCAAGTTTGACTAAGTTCCAAAATAGATCGAAATCCCATGAAAGTTTGTATGCACGGTTATCTCTCAAATGGGTATACCTAAATTCTCTTTCAAATTTCAATTACGAGTCAGTTGAAAAAGTAGCATCTCTTAGACCTTTGCTTGACCAAGTTTGAATAACGAACAAAATAACTTCGAACATCATGAAAGGTTGAGTGCACTCTTATCTACCAAATGTATAGTTAAATTTACGATCAAATTTTAATTATGAGAAATTGGTCAAAATTGAAACTCAGTTGTGCAGTTTACTAAGGTTGGGCTTAAAGGGGGTGAAATTCTTTCGGGACATCGCAAAATTTTGCATGCACACTTGTCTATCAAATAGGTATCCAAACCTATGATCAAACTTCAATTCTAAGAAACTGCTCAAAAGTGAAACTCTGTTGCACAGTTTCACTAGGGTTGGGCTTAAAGGGGGTCAAAATAGCTCTGAACGTCATGAAAGTTGGCATGCATGCATATTTATCCAATGGGTAATTAAATCTATGATCAAGTTTCAATTTTGAGAAGTTGGTCAAAAGTGAAACTCCATTGTGCAGTTTTGTTAGATTTTGGCTTAAACATCCGAAAATAGCTCTGAACATCGTGAAAGTTGTAGTACACTCTTATCTTCCAAATGCACATCTAAATCAATGATCAAATTTTAATTCCGAGAAATTGGTCAAAAGTGAGATTTTGTCATGCGGTTTCGCCAAGGTTGGGGTTAAAGAGGGTGAAAGTTTGAGTGAACGCTTGTCTACCAAATGGGCATCCAAATCTATGATCAGATTTCAATTCAGATAAATTGGTCAGAAGTGAAACTTTGTCATGCATTTTTGCTAGAGTTGGTCTTAAAGAGGGTCCAAATAGCTCGAAACATTGCAAAAGTTGGCATGCATGCTTGTATATCAAACGGGCATCCAAATCTATAATCAAATTTCAATTACAAGAATTTGGTCAAAAGTGAATCTCCATCATGCAGTTTTGCTAAGGTTTGTCTTAAAGGAGGGGAAAATAGCTCTGAACATCACAATATTTGGCATGCACTGTTATTACCAAAAGGTCATCTAAATCTAGAATCAAATTTTAATTCTGAGAAATTGGTCAAAAGTGAAACTTCATCATGTGCTCTCACTAAGGTTGCACTTAAAGGGAGTGAAAATAGCTCAGAACCTCGTGAAAATTGGTGTGCAAGTTTGTTTATTGAAATGGGTATCTAAATTCACTTTAAAATTTTAATTCTGAAAAAGTAGACAAAAGTTCATCTTTTCAACCTTGGTTTGACTATCTTTGAATGATGGCCAAAATAGCTCCAAATCTCATAAAAATAGGCGTCCATTCCAATATTTTAAATGAGTATCTAAATCTAATTTAAAATTTGAATTTTGAGAAATTGGAAAAATGCAATGTTTTAGGCCTCGATTGGATGAAGTTTAACCGAGGTCCAAAATGGATCACAATCCCCCAAAAAATATACATGTAGGCTTATCTCTCAAATGTGTACGTAAATACAATTTCAAATATCAATTTCAAGAAAGTCAAGAAAAGTGCTTTTCTTAGAACTTGGTTTGACCAACATTAACCAAGGGCTGAAATAACTTGAAATCTCACAAATGTATGTGTGCACCCTTATCTTTTAAATGGGTATCTAAATCTACTTTTGCATTTTATTTCTAAGAAATTGGAAAAAACTGCAACCTTTTAGGCGTTGGTTTGACCAAGTTTGACTAAGGTCCAAAATAGCTCGAAATATCCTGAAAGTTTGTATGCATGATTATCTCTCAAATGGGTACCTAAATTCTCTTTCAAATTTCAATTGCGAGAAAGTAAAAAAAAAATCATCTCTTAGGCCTTTGCTTGACCAACCTTGAATAGCGACCAAAATAGCTCCGAACATCGTGAAAATTGGCAGGCACTCTTATATAACAAATGCACAGATAAATCTACGATCAAATTTTAGTTTTTAGAAATTGGTCAAAAGTGAAACTTTGTTGTGTGGTTTTGCTAAGTTTAGGCTTACAGGGAGTGACAATATTTAGGAACGCCTTGAATGTTCAGGTGCATGCTTGTCTATCAAATGAGCATCCAAATCTATAATCTAATTTCAATTCTAAGAAAATGCTCAAAAGTAAAACCTCGTTGGACGGTTTCACTAGGGTTGGGCTTAAAGGAGGTCAAAATAGCTCAGAACGTTGAGAAAGTTAGCGTGAATACTTGTTTATGCAATGGGTATCCAAATCTATTATCAAGTTTCAATTCTGAGAAGTTGGTCAAAAGTGAAACTCCATCGTGCGGTTTTGTTAGGGTCTGGCTTAAAGGAGATGAAAATAGCTCTGAACATCGTGAAAGTGGTGTAGACTCCTATCTTTGAAATTTGCATCTAAATCTATGATAAAGTTTTAAGTCCGAGAAATTGGTCAAAAGTGAGACTCTGTCGTGTGGTATCGCCAAGGTTGGGGTTAAAGTGGGTGAAGATAGCTCGGAACATCCTGAAAGTTGAAGTGTACGCTTGTCTATCAAATGGGCATCCAAATCTATGATCAAATTTCAATTCTGAGAAATTGGTCAGAAGTGAAACTTCGTCGTGCATTTTCAATAGACTTGCACTTAAAGGGGGTCCAAATAGATCGGAACATTGCAAAAGTTGTTCTGCACGCTTGTACATCAAACAAGCATCCAAATCCATGATCACATTTTAATTTGTGAAATTGTTCAATAGGAAAACTACATCATACAATTTTGCTAAGGTTTGTTGTCCTAAAGGAGGGGAAAATAGCTCTAAACATCACGAAATTTGGCATGCACTATTATCTACCAAGTGGGGATCTAAATCTACGATGAAGTTTTAATTTCAATAATTTGGCCAAAAGTGAAACTTTATCGTGTGCTTTCGCTAAGGTTGCACAAGTTGGTGTGCACATTTGTTTAATTAAATGGGTACCTAAATCCACTTTCAAATTTCAATTCTAAAAGAGTTGAAAAAGGTGCATCTTTTCAACCTTGGTTTGACCATCGTTGAATGAGGGACAAAATAGATCCAAATCTCATAAAAATAGGTGTCCAAAATGGCTCGCGATTCCCAAAAAATCTACACGTAGGCTTATCTCTCAAATGGGAACCTAAATACAGTTTCAAATTTCAATTTCGAGAAAGTAAAAAAAATGGTAGTTCTTAGAACTTGATTTGACCAACCTTAACTAAGGTCCGAAATAACTCGAAATATCACAAAAATATATGTGCACGCTTATATCTTAAATGGGTATCTAAATCTACTTTTACATTTGGTTTCTAAGAAATTGGAAAAAAGTGCAACCTTGTATACCTTGTTTTGACCAAGTTTGACTAAGGTCCAAAATAGCTTGAAATCCTCTAAAAGTTTATGTGCATGGTTATCTCTCAAATGGGTACCTAATTTCTCTTTCAAATTTCAATTACGAGAAAGTCGAAAAAATAACTTCTCTTAGAAATTTTCTTGATCTACCTTGAATAATGACCAAAAAAGCTCCGAACATCATGAAAGTTGGCATGCACTCTTATATAGCAAATGCATAGATAAATCTACGATCAAATTTTAGTTCTGAGAAATTGGTCAAAAGTGAAACTCTGTTGTGCGGTTTTGCTAAGGTTGGGCTTATAGGGGGTGACAATTTAGTAACGTCTCAAATGTTCATGTCCACGCTTGTCTATCAAATGGGCATCCAAATCTATGATCAAATTTCAATTCTAAGAAACTGCTCAAAAGTGAAACTTCATTGTACGGTTTCGCTAGGGTTGGGATTAAAGGAAATGAAAATAGCTCGAAACGTTGTGAAAGTTAGAATGAATGCTTTTTTACCAAACGGGTATCCAAATTCATTGTCAAGTTTCAATTCTGAGAAGTTGATCAAAAGTGAAACTCCATCATCTGGTCTTGTTAGGGTTTGGCTTAAAGGAGCCGAAAATAGCTTTGAACATCGTGAAAGTCGGCAGGAACTCCTATCTTCCAAATTTGCATCTAAATATATGAACAAATTTTAATTCCAATAAATTGGTCAAAAGTGAAACTCCCTTGTGTGGTTTCTCCAAGGTTTGGTTAAAGTGGGTGAAGATAACTCGGAACGTCACGAAAGTTGAACTGTACGCATGTCTATCAAATGGGCATCCAACTCTATGATCAAATTTCAATTTCGAGAAATTAGTCAGAAATGAAACTCTGTCATGCATTTTCACTAAACATGGGTTTAAAGGGGTCCAAATAGCTCGGAACATTGCAAAAGTTGGTGTGCATGCTTGTATATCAAACGAGCATCCAAATATATGATCAAATTTTAATTCTGAGAATTTGGTCAAAAGGGAAACTCCATCATATGGTTTCGCTAAGGTTTGGCTTAAAGGAGGGGAAAATAGTTATGAACATCATGAAATTGGGCATGCACTCTTATCTACCAAACGAGCATCTAAATCTACGATCAAATTTTAATTCCAAGAAAGTGTTCAGAAGTGAAGCTTAGTCGAGCGCTTTCGCTAAGGTTGCATTTAAAGGGTGTGAAAATATCTCTAAACATCATGAAAGTTTGTGTTCACGTTTGTTTTTTTGCAATGGGTACCCAAATCCACTTTCAAATTTCAATTCTTAAAAAGTCAACAAAAGTGCATCTTTTCAAACTTGGTTTGACCATACTTGAATGACAGCCAAAATAGCTCCAAATCTCATTAAAATAGGTGTCCATGCCTATATTTGAAAACGGTATCTAAATCTACTTTAAAATTTGAATTTTGAGAAATTGGAAAAAATGCAACGTTTTACACCTTGGTTTGATGGAGGTCCAAAATGGATTGCAATCCACAAAAAATATACATGTAGGATTATCTCCCAGATGGGTACCTAAATACAGTTTCAAATTTCAATTTCAAGAAAGCAAAAAAAAGTTCATTTGTTAGAACTTGATTTGACCAACCTTAACTAAGGGTCGAAATAACTCGAAATCTCACAAAAATATGTGTGCATGCTTATCTCTTAAATGGGTATCTATATCCACTTTAAAAATTGATTTATAAGAAATTGGAAAAAAGTGAAACCTTATAGGCCTTGGTTTGACCAAGTTTGACTAAGGTCCAAAATAGCTCAAAATCCCCGAAAATTTTGTATGTATGGTTATCTCTCAAATGGTACCGGAATTCTCTTTCCAAATTCAATTACGAGAAAGTCAGAAAAATAGCATCTCTTAGACCTTTGCTTTTCCATCCTTGAACAATGACCAAAATAGCTTTGAACATCGTGAAAGTTGGCATGCACTCTTATCTACCAAAATGTGTAGATAAATCTACGATCAAATTTTAATTCTAAGAAATTGGTCAAAAGTGAAACTTCGTTGTGAGGTTTTGCTAAGGTTGGGCTTATAAAGGGGGTGAAAATATTTCGGAACGTCCCGAAAGTTCATGTGCATACTTGTCTATCAAATGGGCATCCTATTCCAATAAATTGGTCATAAGTGAAACTCTGTCGTGCATTTTCACTAGAGCTTCTCTTAGAGAAGGTCCAAATAGCTCGGAACAATGTAAAAGTTGGTGTGCTCGCTTGCATATCAAACTAGCATCCAAATCTATGATCAAATTTCAATTACAAGAATTTGGTCAAAAGTGAAACTCCATCATTCAGTTTTTCTAAGGTTTGTCTTGAAGGAGGGGAAAATAGCTCTGAACATCACACTATTTGGCATGCACTCTTATCTACCAAATGGTCATCTAAATCTACTATCAAATTTTAATTTCGAGAAATTGGTCAAAATTGAAACTTTGTTGTGCACTCCTTAAAGAGGGTCCAAATAGTTCGAAACATTGTAAAAGTTGGCATGCACGCTTGTATATCAAACGAGCATCCAAATCTATGATCAAATATAAATTACAAGAATTTGGTCAAAAGTGAAACTCCATCATTCAGTTTTACTAAGGTTTGTCTTAAAGGAGGGGAAAATAGCTCTGAACATCACTCTATTTGGCATGCACTCTTATCTACCAAATGGTCATCTAAATCTACAATCAAATTTTAATTCTGAGAAATTGGTCAAAAGTGAAACTTCTTTGTGAGGTTTTGCTAAGGTTGGGGTTAAAGGGGGTGAAAATATTTCAGAACTTCCCGGAAGATTGCGTGCATACTTGTCTATCAAATGGACATCCAAATCTATGATCAAATTTCAATTCTAAGAAAATACTCAAAAGTGAAACTCCGTCGTGCGGTTTCACTAGGGTTGGGCTTAAAGGGGTTCAAAATAGCTCAAGTTTCAATTCTGAGAAGTTGGTCAAAAGTGAAACTCCATCGTGCAGTTTTAATTGGGTTTGGCTTAAAGGAGCCAAAAATAGCCCTGAACATCGTGAAAGTTGGTGTGCACTATTATCTTCCAAATGCGCGTCTAAATCTATGATCAAATTTTAATTTCAAGAAATTGGTCAAAAGTGAGACTCTGTCGTGCGGTTTGTCCAAGGTTGGGGTTAAAAAGGGGGTGAAAATAGCTCAGAACATCACAAAAGTTGGAGTGCATGCTTCTATATCTAATAGGCTTCCAAATTATGATCAGATTTCAATTTTGAGAAATTAGTTAGAAGTGAAACTCCATCGTGCATTTTCACTAGCGTTGGGATTTACGGGGGTCCAAATAGCTCAGAGAAATACAAAAGTTGGCGTGCATGCTTCTATATCAAACGGGCATCCAAATCTATGATCAAATTTCAATTCCGAGAATTTGGTCGAAAGTGAAACTTTGTTGTGCGGTTTTGCTAGGGTTAGGATCAAAGGGGGTCAAAATAGATCAGAACGTTGTGAAAGTTGGTGTGTGTGCTTGTTTATCCAATGGGCATCCAAATCTATGATAAAGTTTCAATTCTGAGAAGTTGGTCAAAAGTGAAGCTCCATCGTGTGGTTTTGTTAAGGTTTGGCTTAAAGGAGCCGAAAATAGCTCCGATCATCATGAAAATTGGTGTGCACTCTTATCCACCAAATGCGTAGATAAATCTACAATCAAATTTTAATTCTGAGAATTTCATCAAAAGTGAAACTCCATTATGTGGTTTTGCAAAGCTTGGGTTTAAAGGGGGTGAAAATATTTCAGAACGTCGCAAAAATATGTGTGCACGCTTATCTCTTATCCGGGTAGCTAAATCTACTTTTACATTTGATTTCTAAGAAATTGAAAAAAAGTGCAACCTTTTAGAGATTTGTTTGACCAAGTTTGACTAAGTTCCAAAATAGCTCGAAATCCCCTGTAAGTTTGTATGCACCGTTATCTCTGAAATGGTTACCTAAATTCTCTTTCAAATTTTAATTACGATAAAGTCAAAAAAGTAGCATCCCTTAGACCTTTGCTTGACCAACTTTGAATAACAAGCAAACTAACTCTGAACATCATATAAGGTTGTGTGCACTCTTATCTACCAAATGCGTAGATAAATCTATGATTAAATTTTAATTCTGAGAAATTGGTCAAAAGTGAAACTCCGTTGTGCAATTTTGCTAAGGTTAGGCTTATAGGGGGTGACAATATTTAGGAATGTATCGAACGTTCATGTTTAGAACGTCGCAAAAGTTCACATACACACTTCTCTATTAAATGGGTATCCAAATCTATGATCAAATTTCAATTCTAAGAAACTTCTCAAAAGTGAAACTCCCTCGTGCAGTTTCGCTAGGGTTGGGCTTAAAGGGGGTGAAAACAACTCAGAATGTTGTGACTGCATGCATGCTTATTTATCCAATGGGTATCCAAATCTATGATTAAGTTTAAATTCTGAGAAGTTGGTCAAAAGTGAAACTCCGTCGTGCGGTTTTGTTAGGGTTTGGCTTAAAGCAACCGAAAATAGCTCTAAACATTGTAAAAGTTGGTGTACACTCTTAAAGCAGCCGAAAATATCTCTAAGTGTACGCTTGTCTATCAAATGGGCATACAACTCTATGATCAAATTTCAATTCCAAGAAATTGGTCAGAAGTGAAACTCCGTCGTGCATTTTCACTAGACTTGGGCTTTAAGGGGTTCCAAATAGCTTGGAACATTACAAAAGTTAGCGTTCATGCTTGTATATCAAACGAGAATCCAAATCTATAATCAAATTTCAATTCCGAGAATTTGGTCGAAAGGGAAACTCCATCATACGGTTTCGCTAAGGTTTGGCTTAATTCCAAGAAATTGTTCAAAAGTGAAACTTAGTCATGCGCTTTCGCTAAGGTTGCATTTAAAGGGTGTGAAAATAGCTCAAAAAGTCAAATTTTAATTCTAAAAAAGTTGACAAAAGTGCATCTTTTCAACCTTGGTTTGACCATACTTGAATTATGGACAAAATAGTTCCAAATCTCATTAAAATAGTTGTCCATGCCTATTTTTGAAATGGATATCTAAATCTACTTTAAAATTTGAATTTTGAGAAATTCAAAAACATGCAACGTTTTAGGCATTGGTTTGATGAAGTTTGACCGAGGTCCAAAATGGCTCGCAATCCCCAAAAAATATACATGTAGGCTTATCTATCAGATGGGTACCTAAATGCAGTTTCAAATTTCAATTTCAAGAAATTAAAATAATTTACATTTCTTAGAACTTGGTTTGACCAACCTTAATTAGGGGTCGAAATAAATCAAAATCTCACAAAAATATGTGTGCATGCTTATCTCTTAAATGGGTACCTATATCTACTTTAAAAATTGATTTCAAAGAAATTGGAAAAAAGTGCAACCTTATAGGCCTTGGTTTAACCAAATTTGACTAACGTGCAAAATAGCTCCAAATCCCCTGAAAGTTTGTATGTATGGTTATCTCTGAAACGGTACCGAAGTTATCTTTCGAAATTCAAAATCACGAGAAAGTAAAAAAGATAGCATCTCTTAGACCTTTGCTTGACCGTCCTTGAACAATGACCAAAATAGCTTTGAACATTGTGAAACTTGTTGGCATGCACTCTTATCTACTAAAATGCACAGATAAATCTATGATCAAATTTTAATTCTAAGAAATTTGTCAAAAGTGAAACTTCATTGTGAGGTTTTGCTAAGGTTGGGCTTAAAGGGGGTGAAAATATTTCGGAATGTCCCGAAAATTTGCGTGCATACTTGTCGATCAAATGGGTATCAAAATCTATAATTAAATTTCAATTCTAAGAAACTACTCAAAAGTGAAACTCCGCCGTGTGGTTTCACTAAGATTGGTCGTAAAGGGGGTCGAAATAGCTCACGTTTCAATCAAATTTTAATTTCGAGAAATTGGTCAAAAGTGAGACTTCATCATGCAATTTGACCAAGGTTGGGGTTAAAGGGTGTGAAAATAGCTCAAAACATCACGAAAGTTGGAGTGCATGCTTCTATATCTAATAGGCCTTGAAATCTAAGATCAAATTTAAATTTTGAAAAATTAGTCAGAAGTGAAACTCCATCGTGTAGTTTTCGCTAGAGTTGGGATTAAAGGGGGTCCAAATAGCTTAGAACAATACAAAATTTCGCGTGCATGCTTGTATATCAAACGAGCATCCAAATCTATGATCAAATTTCAATTCTGAGAATTTGGTCAAAAGTAAAACTCTGTCATGCGGTTTTGCTAGGGTTGGGATTAAAGGGGGTCAAAATAGATCAGAATGTTGTGAAAGTTAGTGTGTGTTCTTGTTTACCCAATGGGCATCCAAATCTATGATCAAGTTTGAATTCTGAGAAGTTGGTAAAAAGTGAAACTCCATCGTGCGATTTTTTGTTAGGGGCTTAAAGGAGTCGAAAATAGCTCTGAACATCATGAAAGTTGGCATGCAGTATTATCTACCAAATGTGTAGATAAATTTATGATCAAATTTTAATTATGAGAAATTGGTCAAAAGTAAAACTCCGTTGTGCGGTATCGCAAAGCTTGGGCCTAAAGGGGGTGAAAATATTCCGGAACGTCGCAAAAATATATGTGCACACTGATCTCTTAATTGGGTATAGTAAATCTACTTTTACATTTGATTTCTAAGAAATTGGAAAAAAGTGCAACCTTTTAGGGATTTGTTTGACGAAGTTTGACTAAGTTCCAAAATGGCTCGAAATCCACGGAAAGTTTCTATGCACGGTTATGTCTCAAATTGGTACTTAAATTCTCTTTCAAATTTCAATTATGAGAAAGTTGAAAAAGTAGCATCTCTTAGACCTTTGCTTGACCAAATTTGAATAACGAGCAAAATACCTCCGAACATCATGAAAGGTTGTGTGCACTCTTATCTACCAAATGCACAATAAAGCTATGACCAAATTTTAATTATGAGAAATTGGTCAAAAGTGAATCTCCATTGTGTGGTTTGCTAAGGTTGGGCTTAAAGGGGCTGAAAATATTTCAAAAGGTCATGAAATTTTGCATGCACAATTGTCTATCAAATGGGCATGCAAATCTATGATTAAATTTCAATTCTAAGAAACTGCTCAAAAGTGAAACTTCATCGCGCGGTTTTGCTAGGATTGGGCTTAAAGGTCAGAATAGCTTAGAACATTGTGAAAGTTATCGTGCATGCTTATTTATCCAATGGGTATCCAAATATATGATCAAGTTTCAATTTTGAGAAGTTGGTCAAAAGTGAAACTCCATCTGTGGTTTTGTTAGGGTTTTGCTTAAAGCAGCCGAAAATAGCTCTGAACATCGTGAAATTTGGTGTACACTCTTATCTTCCAAATGCGCATCTAAATCAATGATCAAATTTTAATTCCAAGAATTGGTCAAAAGTGAGACTCTGTCGTTCAGTTTTGCTAAGGTTGGGGTTAAAGAGGGTGAAAATAGATCAGAACGTTGTGAAAGTTTGAGTGCACGCTTGCCTATCAAATGGGCATCCAAATCTATGATCAGATTTCAATTCCGATAAATTGGTTAGAAGTGAAACTCTATCGTGCATTTTCGCTAGGGTTGGTTTTAAAGAGGGTCCAAATAGCTGGGAACATTGCAAAAGTTGGTGTGCACGCTTGTATATCAAACATGCATACAAATCTATGATCCAATTTCAATTACAAGTATTTGGTCAAATGTGAAACTCCATCATGCAGTTTTGCTAAGGTTTTTCTTAAAGGAGGGGAAAATAGCTCTGAACATCACATAATTTGGCATGCACTGCTATCTACCAAATGGTTATCTAAATCTACAATCAAATTTTAACTCTGAGAAATTGTTCAAAAGTGAAACTTCATCGTGCGCTCTCACTAAGGTTGCACTTAGAGGGAGTGCAAATAACTCTAAACGTCGCGAAAGTTGATGTGCACATTTGTTGACTGAAATGGGTACCTAAATTCACTTTCAAATTTCTATTCTGAAAAAGTTAAGAAAAGTGCATCTTTAACCTTGGTTTGACCATCTTTGAATGATGTCCAAATTAGCTCCAAATCTCATAAAAATAGGTGGCCATGCTAATATTTTAAATGGGTATCTAAATCTACTTTAAAATTTGAATTTTGAGAAATTGAAAAAATGCAACATTTTAGGCCTTGGTTGGATGAAGTTTGACCGAGGTCCAAAATGGCTCGTAATCCCCAAAAAATCAACATGTAGGCTTATCTCTCAAATGGGTATGTAAATATAGTTTCAAATTTCAATTTCGAGAAAGTCAAGAAAAGTGCTTTTATTAGAACTTGGTTTGAACAACCTTAACCAAGGGCCGAAATAACTCGAAATCTCACAAAAATATGTGTGCATGCTTATTTTTTTAATGGGTATCTAAATCTAATTTTACATTTGATTTCTAAGAAAATGGAAAAAACTGAAACCTTTTAGCTCGAAATCTTCTAAAAGTTTGTATGTATGGTTATCTCTCAAATGAGTACCTAAATTCTCTCTCAAATGAGTACGTAAATTCTCTTTCAAATTTCAATTGTGAGAAATTTGAAAAAATATCATCTCTTAGGACTTTGCTTGACCAACCTTGAATAACGACCAAAATAGCTTTGAACATCGTTAAAATTGGTGTGCGGGTTTTCTAAGGTTAGGCTTACAAGGGTGAGAACATTTAGGAATGTCTTGAATGTTCACGTGTATGCTTGTCTATCAGATGGGCATCCAAATCTATGATCAAATTTGAATTCTAAGAAAATGCTCAATAGTGAAACTTCGTTGTACGGTTTTGCTAGGGTTGGGCTTAAAGGAGGTCAAACTAGCTCGAAACGTTGCGAAAGGTAGAGTGAATGCTTGTTTATCCAATGGGCATCCAAATCTATTATCAAGTTTCAATTCTAAAACATTGGTCAAAAGTGAAACTCCATCGTGCGGTTTTATTAGGGTTTGGCTTAAAGGATCCTTAAATAGCTCTAAACATCGTGAAAGTTGGCGCGCACTCCTATCTTCCAAATTTGCATCCAAATCTATGATTAAATTTTATTTCCGAGAAATTTGTCAAAAGTGAGACTCCATCATGTGGTTTTTCCAAGGTTGGGGTTAAAGTGGGTGAAGATAGCTTAGAATGTCACGAAAGTTGAAGTTTACGGTTGTCTATCAAATGGGCATCCAAATATATGGTCAAATTTCAATTCTGAGAAATTGGTCAAAAGTTAAACTCCGTCATGCATTTTCCCTAGACTTGGGCTTAAAGGGGGTCCAAATAACTCGAAACATTGCAAAAGTTGGCGTGCACGCTTGTATATCAAACAGGCATCCAAATCTATGATCAAATTTTATTCATGAAATTGTTCAAAAGGAAAACTCCATCACATGATTTCACTAAGTTTTGTCTTAAAGGAGGGGAAAATAGCTCTAAACATCATGAAATTTGGCATGGACTATTATCTACCAAGTGGGCATCTAAATCTACGATCAAGTTTTAATTCCAAGAAATTGGCCAAAAGTGAAAATTTGTCATGCGCTTTCGCAAAGATTGCACTTAAAGGGAGTGAAAATAGCTGAGACCGTCGCAAAAGATGGCGTGCACACTTGTTTATTGAAATGGGTACCTAAATTCACTTTCAAATTTCAATTTTGAAAAAGTTGACAAAAGTGCATCTTTTCAACCTTGGTTTGACCATACTTGAAATAGGGGCAAAATAGCTCCAAATCTCATAAAAATAGGTGTCCATGCCTCTCTTCTAAACAGGTATCTAAAATACTTTAAAATTTGAATTTTGAGAAGATGGAAAAAATGTAATGTTTTAGGCCTTGGTTTGAAGAAGTTTGACCGAGGTCCAAAATGGCTCACAATCCCAAAACAATCTACACGTAGGCTTATCTCTCAAATGGGAACCTAAATACAGTTTCAAATTTCAATTTCGAGAAAGTAAAAAAAAAAGTGCTTTTCTTAGAACTTGGTTTGACCAACCTTAACTAAGGGCCGAAATAATTACAAATATCACAAAAATATGTGTGGACGCTTATATCTTAAATGGGTATCTAAATATACTTTTACATTTGATTTCTATGAAATTGGAAAAAAGTGCAAACTTTTATGCTTTGGTTTGACCAAGTTTGACTAAGGTCCAAAATAGATTGAAATCCCCTGAGGGTTTGTATGCATGGTTATCTCTCAAATGGGTACCTAAATTCTCTTTCAAATTTAAATTACAGGAAAGTTGAAAAAATAACATCTCTTAGACATTTGCTTTACCAACCTTGTATAACGACCAAAATAGCTCCAAACATCATGAAAGTTAACATGCACTCTTATATAGAAAATGCACACATAAATCTATGATTAAATTTTAATTCTGTGAAATTTGTCAAAAGTGAAACTCTGTTGTGCGGTTTTGCTAAGGTTGGGCTTAAAGAGCTGACTATATTTAGGAACATCTCAGACGTTCACGCGCATGCTTGTATATCAAATGGGCATCCAAATTTATTATCAAATTTCAATTCTAAGAAACAACTCAAAAGTGAAACTTCGTTGCACTGTTTTGCTAGGGTTGGGATTAAAGAAGGTGAAAAAATATCGAAACATCGTGAAAGCTAGCATGAATGCTTGTTTACCTAATGGAAATCCAAATCTATTATCAAGTTTCAATTATGAGAAGTTGGTCAAAAGTGAACCTCCATCGTGCGGCTTTGTTAGGGTTTGGCTCTGAACATCATGAAAGTTGTCGTGCACTCCTATCTTCCAAATTCGTATCTAATATATGATCAAATTTTAATTCCAAGAAATTGGCCAAAAGTCAGACTCCGTCATGTGGTTTCACCAAGGTTGCGGTTAAAGTGGGTGAGGATAGCTCGAAACGTCCTGAAAGTTGTAGTGTACACTTGTCTATCAAATGGGCATCCAACTCTATGATCAAATTTCAATTCCAAGAAATTGGTCAAAACTGAAACTCCATTGTGCATTTTGACTAGACTTGGGCTTAAAGGGGGTCCAAATAGCTTGTAACATTGCAAAAGTTGGCATGCATGCTTGTATATCAAATGGGCATCAAAATCTATGATCAAATTTCAATTATGAGAATTTGGTCAAAAGGGAAACTCCATCATACGGTTTCGCTAAGGTTTGGCTTAAGGAGGGGAAAATAGCTCTGAACATCACGAAATTTGGCATGCACTCTTATCTACCAAATGAGCATCTAAATCTACGATCAAATTTTAATTCCAAGAAATTGTTCAAAAGTGAAAATTAGTCGTGTGCTTTCTCTATGGTTGAATTTAAAAGGTGTGAAAATAGCTCAGAACATCACGAAAGTTGGCATGCGCAGTTGTTTATTGAAATGGGTACCTAAATCCACTTTCAAATTTCAAGTTTTGAGAAATTGGAAAAATGCAATTTTCTAGGCCTTGGTTTGACGAAGTTTGACTAAGGTCCAAAATGGCTCACAATCCCCAAAAAATATACATGTAGGCTTATCTCTTAGATGGGTTCTTAAATACAGCTTCAAATTTCAATTTCAAGAAAGTAAACAAAAGTGCATTTCTTAGAACTTGGTTTTTCCAACCTTAACTACGGGCCAAAACAACTCGAAATCTCACAAAATATGTGTGCACACTTATCTTTTAAATGGTTATCTATATCTACTTTAAAATTGATTTCTAAGAAATTGGAAAAAAGTGCATCCTTATAGGCCTTTGTCTGACCAAGTTTGACTAAGGTCCAAAATAGCTCAAAATCCCCTGAAAGTTCGTGTACATGGTTATCTCTCAAATGTTACCGAAGTTCTCTTTCCAAATTCAATTATGAGAAAGTTGGAAAAATAGCATCTCTTAGACCTTTGCTTGACCATCCTTGAACAATGACCAAAATAGTTTCGAACATCGTGAAAGTTGGCATGCACTCTTATCTACCAAATGTGTAGTTAAATCTATGATCAAATTTTAATTCTAAGAAATTGGTTAAAAGTGAAACTTCGTTGCGAGGTTTTGTTAAGGTTGGGCTTAAAGGGGCTGAAAATATTTTGGAACGTCCCAAAAGTTTGTGTGCATGCTTCTTATCTATCAAATGGGCATCCAAATCTATGATCAAAATTTAATTCTAAGAAACTACTCAAAAGTGAAACTCCGCTGTGCGGTTTCACTAGGGTTAGGCTTAAAGGGGGTCAAAATAGCTTAAGTTTGAATTCTAAGAAGTTTGAATTCTGAGAAGTTGGTCAAAAGTGAAACTCCATCGTGCGGGGTTTTTAGGGCTTGGCTTAAAGGAGCTGAAAATAGCCCTGAACATCGTGAAAGTAGGTGTGCACTATTATCTTCCAAATGCGCATCTAAATCTATGATCAAATTTTAATTTCGATAAATTGGTCAAAAGTGAGACTCCATCGTGCAGTTTCACCAAGGTTGGGGTTAAAGGGGGTGAAACTAGCTCAGAACATCCTGAAAGTTGGAGTGCATACTTCTCGTGCATTTTTTCTAGAATTGGGATTAAAGGGGGTCCAAATAGCTCGGAACAATACAAAAGTTTGCATGCACATTTGCCTATCAAATGGGCATCCAAATGTATGATCAAATTTCAATTCTAAGAAACTCCTCAAAAGTGAAACTTTGTTGTGCGGTTTCACTAAGGTTGGGATTAAAGGGGGTTAAAATATACCAAAACGTTGTGAAAGTTGACATGCATGCTTATTTATCCAATGGGTATCTAAATCTATGATTAATTTTCAATTATGAGATGATGGTCAAAAGTGAATCTCCATCGTGCTATTTTGTTAGGGTTTGGCTTAAAGCAATCAAAAATAGGTCTGAACATCATGAAAGTTGGTGTACACTCTTATATTCCAAATGCACATATAAATCAATGATTGAATTTTAATTCCGAGAAATTGCTCAAAAGTGAGACTCTGTCATGCAGTTTCGCCAAGGTTGGGCTTAAAGAGGCTGAAAATAGCTTGAAATGTCGTGAAAGTTTGAGTGCATGCTTGTCTATCAAATAGGCATCCAAATCTATGATTGGATTTCAATTCTGATAAATTGGTCAATAGTGAAACTCTTTCATGCATTTTTGCTAGACTTTGTCTTAAGGAGGGTCCAAATAGCTCGAAACATTGTAAAAGCTAGTGTGCACGCTTGTATATCAAACGGGCATCCAAATATATGAACAAATTTTAATTACAAGAATTTGGTCAAAAGTGAAACTCCATCATGCAGTTTTGCTAAGGTTTGTCTTAAAGGAGGGGAAAATAGCTTTGAACATCACGATATTTAGCAAGCACTCTTATCTACCAAATGATCATCTAAATCTACAATCAAATTTTAATTTCGAGAAATTGGTCAAAAGTGAAAGTTGGTGTTCAGGCTTGTTCATGCTTGTTCATGCAATGGGCATCCAAATCTATGACCAAGTCTCAATTCTGAGAAGTTGGTCAAAAGTGAAACTCCATCATGCAGTTTTGTTAGGGTTTGGCTTAAAGGAGACGAAAATTGCTCTGAACTTTGTGAACGTTGGCATGCACTTTTATCTTCCAAATGTGCATCTAAATCTATAATCAAATTTTAATTCTGAGAATTTGGTTAAAAGTGAAACTGCGTCATGCAATTTCGCCAAGGTTGGGGTTAAAGTGAGTGAAAATAGCTCAGAACATCCTGAAATTTGGAGTGCACGATTATCTACCAAATGGGCATCCAAATCTATGATCAAATTTTGATTCTGAGAAATCGGTCAGAAGTAAAACTCCGTCCTGCATTTTCACTAGAGTTGGAATTTAAGGGGGCCCAAATAGCTTGGAACATTACAAAAATTGGCGTGTGCTTGTATATCAAATGGGAATCCAAATATGTGATCAAGTTTTAATTCCGAGAATTTGTTCAAAAGTGAAACTCCATCATGGGGTTTCACTAAAGTTTTGCTTAAAGGAGGGGAAAATAACTCTAAAGATCACAAAATTTGGCATACACCCTTATCTAACAAATGGGCATCTAAATATATCTTGTGAAACTTCAAAAGTGAAACTCCATCATGTGGATTCACTAAGCTTTGGCTTAAAGGAGGGGAAAATAGCTCTGAACATCACGGAATTTGGCATGCACTCTTACGTACCAAATGGGCATCTAAATCTATGATCAAATTTTAATTCTGAGAAATTGATCAAAAGTGAAACTTCATCGTGTGGTTTTGCTAAGATTGCACCTAAAGGGAGTGAGAATAGCTCAAAATGTTACAAAGGTTGGCGTGCATACTTGTTTATTGAAATGTTTACCTAAATCCACTTTCAAATTTCAATTATGAAAAAGTCAACAAAAGTGCATTGATTCAACCTTGGTTTGACCATATTTGATTCAAGGCCAAAGTAGCTCCAAATCTCATAAAAATAGGTGTCCATTCCTATCTTTGAAATGAATATCTAAATCTACTTTAAAATTTGAATTTTGTGAAATTGGAAAAAATGCAACTTTTTAGGCCTTGGTTTGACGAAGTTTGACCGAGGTCCAAAATGGCTCGCAATCCCCAAAAAATATACATGTAGCCTTATCTCTCAAATGGGTACCTAAATATAGTTTCTAAGAGATTGGAAAAAAGTGCAACCTTTAGGCCTTGGTTTGACCTAGTTTGACTAAGGTCCAAAATAACTCGTGAAAGTTTGCGTGCACTCTTATCTACCAAATGCGTAGATAAATCTACGTTCTAATTTTAGTTTTGAGAAATTGGTCAAAAACAAAACTCCATTGTGCCATTTTTCCAAGGTTGGGCTTAAAGTGGGTGAAAATATTTTGAAACGTTGTGAAAGTTCGCATGCATGCTTGTCTATCAAATGGGCATCCAAATCTCTGATCAAATTTCAATTCTAAGAAACTGCTCAAAACTGAAACTCTGTCATGCGGTTTTGTTAGGGTTGGGATTAACGGGGGTCAAAATAACTTGAACGTTGCAAACTATGGCGTGCATGCTTGTTTACCCAATGGGAATCCAAATCTATGATCAAGTTTCAATTATGAGAAGTTGGTCAAAAGTGAAATTCCATCATGCGGTTTTGTAAGGGTTTGGCTTAAAGGAGTCGAAAATAGCTTTGAACACCATGAAAGTTGACGTCCACTCTTATCTTCCAAATGTGCATATAAATCTATGATAGAATTTTAATTTAGAGAAATTGGTTAAAATTGAGAATCTGTTGCGCGGTTTTGCCAAGGTTGGGGTTTAAGGGGGTGAAAATAGATCGCAACGTCACGAAAGTTCCATGCCTTTCTTTGAAATGGGTTTCCAAAATCTATGATCAAATTTCAATTCCGAGGGGAAAATAGCTCTGAACATCATGAAATTTGGCATGCACTCTTATCTACCCAATGGGCATAAAATCTACTTCGTCGGGTGCTTTCGGTACGGTTGCACTTAAAGGGATTGAAAATAGCTTGGAATGTCACAAAAGTAGGCATGCATGCTTGTTTATTGAAATGGGTAACTAAATCCACTTTTAAAATTCAATTCTAAAAAACTAGGCGAAAGTGCATCTTTTCAACCTTGGTTTGACCATCCTTGAATGAGGGCCAAAATAGCTCCAAATCTCATAAAAATAGTTTTCCATGCCTATCTTTGAAATGGGTATCTAAATCTACTTTAAATTTTGAATTTTGAGAAATTGGAAAAAAATTCAACTTTTTAGGCCTTGGTTTGACAAAGATTGACCGAGGGCCAAAATTTCTTGCAATCCCCAAAAAACCTACATGTAGGCTTATCTCTCAAATGGGTACCTAAATACAATTTCAAATTTCAATTTCGAGAAAGTCAAGAAAAGTGCATTTCTTAGAACTTGGTTTGACAAACCTTAACTAAGGGCCGAAGTAAGTCGAAATCTCACAAAAATATGTGTGCACGGTTATCTATTAAATGGGTATCTAAATCTACCTTTATAGTTGATTTCTAATAAATTGGAAAAAGTGCAACCTTTTAGGCCTTGGTTTTTCCAAGTTTGACTAAGGCCCAAAATAGCTCAAAATACACTGAAAGTTTGTATGCATGGTTATCTCTAAAATGGGTACCTAAACTCTTTCAAATTTCAATTACAAGAAAGTTAGGAAAATAGCATCTCTTAGGCCTTTGCTTGACCAACTTTGAAAAATGACAAAAATAGCTACGAACATAGTGAAAGTTGGCGTAAAGGGGGTGAAAATATTTCGGAACGTCGCAAAAGTTTTCATGCACGCTTGTCTATTAAATGGGCATCCAAATATATGATCAAATTTCAATTCTAAGAAACTGCTCAAAAGTGAAACTCCCTTGTGCAGTTTTGCTAGGGTTGGGCTTAAAGGGGGTCAAAATAGCTCAGAACATTGCAAAAGTCACCATGCATGCTTGTCTATCCAATGGGAATCCAAATCAATGATCAAGTTTCAATTCTAGGAAGTTGGTCAAAAGTGAAACTCCATCATTGGGTTTTGTTAGGGTTTGGGTTAAAGGAGCCGAAAATAGTTCTGAATATTGTGAAAGTTGTCGTGCACACTTATATTCCAATTGTGCATCTAAATCTATGATCAAATTTTCACTTATGAGAAATTGGTCAAAAGTGAAATTTTGTCATGTTGTTTCGTCAAGGTTTTTGTTACAAGGGGTTTAAATAGCTTTAAATGTCGCGAAACTTGGAGTGCACATTTATCTATCAAATGGGAATCCAAATCTCTGACCAAATTTCAATTCAGAGAAATTGGTTAGAAGTGAAACTTAGTCGTGCATTTTCGCAAGAGTTGGGCTTAAAGGGGGTCCAACGGCAAAAGTCACCAAACGTGCATCTTTTCAACCTTAATTTGACCATCCTTGAATGCGGGCCAAAATAGCTCTAAATCTCATAAAATTAGATGTCCATGCCTATATTTTAAATGGGTATCTAAATCTACTTTAAAATTTGAATTTTAAGAAATTGGAAAAAATGCAACGTTTTAGGCTTGGTTAGACGAAGTTTGACCGAGGTCTGAAATGCCTCGCAATTACAAAAAGATATACATGTAGGCTTATCTCTCAAATGGGTACCTAAATACAGTTTCAAGTTTCAATTTCGAGAAAGTCAAGAAAAGTGCATTTCTTAGAACTTGGTTTGACCAACCTTAACTGCGGGCCGAAATACGTCGAAATCTCGCAAAAATATGTGTGCACCCGTATCTCTTAAATGGGTATCTAAATCTACTTTTAGATTTGATTTCTAAGAAATCCGAAAAAAGTAAAACTTTTAGGCCTTGGTTTGACCAAGTTTGACTAAGGTCCAAAATGGCTCGAAATCCCCTGAAAGTTTATATGCATGGTTGTCTCTCAAATGGGTACCTAAATTCTCTTTCAAATTTCAATTACAAGAAAGTTGAAAAAATAACATCTCTTACACATTTGCTTGTCGAACCTTGAATAATGACCAAAATAGCTCGGAACATTGTGAAATTTGGCGTGCATCCTTATCTAACAAATGCACAGATAAATCTACGATCAAATATTAATTATGAGAAATTGGTCAAAAGTGAAACTTCGTTGTGTAGTTTTGCTAAGGTTGGGCTTAAAGGGGGTGAAAATATTTAGGAACATCTCGAAGGTTCACGTTCACGCTTGTCTATAAAATGGGCATCCAGATCTATGATCAAAGTTCAATGCTAAGAAACTACTCAAAAGTGAAACTTCGTTGTCCGGTTTCGCAAGCGTTGGGCTTAAAGGGGGTCAAAGTAACTTGGAACACTGTGAACGTTGGTGTGCATGCTTGTTTATCCAATGGACATCCAAATATATGATCAAGTTTCAATTCTAAGAAGTTGGTCAAAAGTGAAACTCCGTCATGCGCTTTTGTTAGGTTTGGCTTAATGGAGCCGAAAATAGCTCTGAACATAATGAAAGTTGGTGTGCACTCTTATCTTCCAAATGTGCATCTAAACGTATGATCAAATTCTAGTTCCGATAAATTGGTCAAAATAGCTTTGAACATCATGAAATTTGGCATGCACTATTATCTAGGAAGTGGGCATCTAAATCTATGATCAAATTCTAATTCTGAGAAATTGGCCATGTCGTGCGCTTTTGCTAAGGTTGCAATTAAAGGGAGTGAAAATAGCTTGAAACGTCGTGAAAGTTCACGTGCACACTTGCTTATTGAAATGGGTATCTAAATCCACATTCATATTTCAATTCTAAATCTCATAAAATTAGATGTCCATGCCTATCTTTTAAATGGGTATCTAATCTACTTTAAAATTTGAATTTTGAGAAGATGGAAAAAATGTAATGTTTTAGGCCTTGGTTTGACGAAGTTTGACTGAGGTCCAAAATGGCTCGCAATCCCCAAAAATTCTACACATAGGCTTATCTCTCAAATGAGAACCTAAATATAGTTTCAAATTTCAATTTCGATGAAGTAAAAAAAAACTGCATTTCTTAGAACTTGGTTTGACTAACCTTAACTAAGGGCCGAAATGACTTGAAATATCACAAAAATATGTGTGCACTCTTATATCTTAAATGTGTATCTAAATCTAGTTTTACATTTGATTTGTAAGAAATTAGAAAAAAGTGCAACCTTTTATGCCTTGATTTCACCAAGTTTGACTAAGGTCCAAAATAGCTCAAAATCTCTTGAAAGTTTGTATGAATGGTTATTTCTCAAATGGGTACCTAAATTCTCTTTCAAATTTCAATTACAAGAAATTCGAAAAAATAACATCCCTTAGAAATTTACTTGACCAACCTTGAATAACGACCAAAATAGCTCTGAACATCGTGAAAGTTGGCATGCACTCTTATATAACAAATGCACAGATAAATCTATGATCAAATTTTAGTTCTAACAATTTGGTAAAAAGTGAAACGCTGTTGTGCAGTTTTGCTAACATTGGGATTATAGGGGGTGACAATATTTAGGAACAACTCGAACGTTCACATGCACACTTGTCTATCAAATGGGCATCCAAACCTATGATCAAATTTCAATTCTAAGAAATTGCTCAAAAGTGAAACTTCATTGTATGGTTTCGCTAGGGTTGGGATTTAAGGAGGTCAAAATAGGTCAAAACATTACGAAAGTTAGAGTGAATGCTTGTTTATCCAATTTCCATCCAAATCTATTATCAAGTTTCAATTCTTAGAAGTTGATCAAAAGTGAAACTCCATCATGCGGTTTTGTTAGGATTTAGCTTAAAGGATCTGAAAATAGCTCTGAACATCGTGAAATTTGATGTGCACTCCTATCTTCCAAATTCGCATCTAAATATATGATCAAATTTAATTCCAAGAAAAGTGAGACTCCGTCGTGTGGTTTCACCAAGGTTGTGGTTAGAGTTGGTGAAGATAGCTCAGAATGCCATGAAAATTGAAGTGCATGCTTGTCTATCAAATGGGCATCCAATTTTATGATCAAATTTCAATTCCAAGAAATTGGTCAAAAGTAAAACACCGTCATGCATTTTCACTAGACTTGGGCTTAAAGGGGGTCCAAATAGCTCGAAACATTGCAAAAGCTGGCATGCGCACTTGTATATCAAATGAGCATCCAAGTCTATGATCAAATTTCAATTCTGAGAATTTGGTCTAAAGAGAAACTCCATCATACGATTTTGCTAAGGTTTGGCTTAAAGGATGGGAAAATAACTCTGAACATCATGAAATTTGGCATGCACTCTTATCTACCCACATTAGATTTAGATTTAGAATGAGCATCTAAATCTACGATCAAATTTTAATTCATAGAAATTGTTCAAAAGTGAAACTTAGTCATGCGCTTTTGCTAAGGTTGCATTTAAAGGGTGTGAAAATAGCTCAGAATGTCATGAAAGTTGGCGTGCATGGTTGTTTATTGAAATGGGTACCTAAATCCACTTTCAAATTTCAATTCTAAAAAAGTCGACAAAATGTGCATCTTTTCAACCTTGGTTTGACCATACTTGAATGACGGCCAAAATAGCTCCAAATATCATTAAAATAGGTGTCAATGCCCATCTTTGAAATGGGTATCTAAATCTACTTTAAAATTTACATTTTGAAAAATTGGAAAAAATGCAACGTTTTAGGCCTTGGTTTGACGAAGTTTGACCGAGGTCCAAAATGGCTCGCAATCCCCAAAAAATATACATGTAGTCTTATCTCTTAGATGGGTACCTAAATATAGTTTCAAATTTCAATTTCAAGAAAGTAAAGGGCGAAATAATTTGAAATCTCACAAAAATATGTGTGAATGGTTATCTCTTAAATGGGTATCTATATCTACTTTAAAAATTGATTTCTAGTAAATTGGACAAAAGTGCAACCTTATAGGCCTTGTTTTGATCAAGTTTTACTAAGGTCCAATATAGCTCGAAATCCTCTGAAATTTTGTATGTATGGTTATCTCTCAAATGGTACCAAAATTCTCTTTCCAAATTAAATTACGAGAAAGTAAAAAACACAGCATCTCTTAGAGCTTTGCCTGACCATCCTTGAACAACGACCAAAATAGCTTCGAACATCGTGAAAGTTGGCATGCACTCTTATCTAACAAAATGCACAGATAAATCTATGATCAAATTTTAATTCTAAGAAATTGGTCAAAAGTGAAACTTTGTTGTGAGGATTTGCTAAGGTTGGGCTTAAAGGGGGTAAAAATATTTCGGAACGTCCCAAAAGTTCGCTTGCATACTTGTCTATCAAATGGGCATCCAAATCTATGATCAAATTTCAATTCTAAGAAACTACTCAAAATTGAAACTCCGTTTGTGCAGTTTCACTAGGGTTGGGCTTAAAGGGGGTCAAAATAGCTCAAGTTTCAATTTTGAGAAGTTGGTCAAAAGTGAAACTCCATCGTGCGGTTTTGTTAGGGTTTGGCTTAAAGGAGCCAAAAATAGCAATGAACATCGTGAAAGTTGGTGTGCACTATTATCTTCCAAATGCGCATCTAAATCAATGATCGAATTTTAATTATGAGAAGTTGGTCAAAAGTGAGATTCCATTGTGCATTTTTGCCAAGGTTGGGGTTAAAGAGGGTGAAAATAGCTTGAAACATCATGAAAGTTTGAGTGCACGCTTGTCTATCAAATGGGAATCCAAATCTATGATCAGATTTCAATTTTGATAAATTTCTCAGAAGTGAAACTTTGTCGTGCATTTTCGCTAGAGTTGGTCTTAAAGAGGGTCCAAATAGCTCGAAACATTGCAAACGTTGGCGTGCACGCTTGTATATCAAACGGGCATCCAAATTTATGATCAAATTTCAATTACAAGAATTTGGTCAAAAGTGAAACTCCATCATGCAATTTTGCTAAGGTTTGTCTTAAAAGAGGGGAAAATAGCTTTGGAAATCATGAAATTCGGCATGCACTCTTATCTACTAAATTGTCATCTAAATCTATGACCAAATTTTAATTCCGAGAAATTGGTCAAAAGAGAAACCTCATCGTGCACTCTGACTAAAGTTGCACTTAAGGGGAGTGAAAATAGCTCAAAACATTGCAAAAGTAATGGGTACCTAAATTCACTTTCAAATTTCAATTCTGAAAAAGTCGACAAAAATGCATCTTTATAACCTTGATTTGACCATCTTGGATTTAGGCCTTGGTTGGACGAAGTTTGACCGAGGTCCAAAATCGCTTGCAATCCATAAAAAATCTACATGTAGGCTTATCTCTCAAATGGGTACGTAAATATAGTTTCAAATTTCCATTTTGAGAAAGTCAAGAAAAGTGCTTTTCTTAGAACTTGGTTTGACCAACCTTAACTAAGGGCCGAAATAACTCAAAATCTCATAAAAATATGTGTGCACGCTTATCTTTTAAATGGGTATCTAAATCTACTTTTACATTTGATTTCTAAGAAATTGGAAAACAGTGCAACATTTTAGGCCTTGGTTTCAACAAGTTTGACTAAGGTCCAAAACAGCTCGAAATCTCCTGAAATTTTGTATACATGGTTATCTCTCAAATGGGTACCTAAATTCTCTTTGAAATTTCAATTGCGAGAAAGTCAAAAAAATATCATCTCTTAGGCCTTTGCTTGACCAAACTTGAATAGCGACCAAAATAGCTCTGAACATCATGAAAGTTGGCGTGCACTCTTATATAACAAATGCAAAGAAAAATCTACAATCAAATTTTAGTTCTGAGAAATTGGTCAAAAGTAAAACTCTGTTGTGCGGTTTCGCTAAGGTTAAGCTTACATGGGGTGACAATAGTTAGGAACGCCTCGAACGTTCATGTGCATGCTTTTCTATCAAATGGGCATCTAGATCTATTATCAAATTTCAATTCTGAGAACCTGCTCAAAAGTGAAACTTCATTGTAAGGTTTCTCTAGGGTTGGGCTTAAAGGAGGTCAAAATAGCTCAGAACGTTGCGATTGTTAGCGTGAATGCTTGTTTATCCTATGGGCATCCAAATTTATTATCAAGTTTCAATTCTGAGAAGTTGGTCAAAAGTGAAACTCCATCATGTGGTTTTATTAGGGTTTGGCTTAAAGGAGCTGAAAATAGCTCTGAACATTGTGAAAGTTGGCGTGCACTCATATATTCCAAATTCGCATCTAAATCTATGAACAAATTTTATTTCCGAGAAATTGGTCAAAAGTGAGACTCCGTCGTGTGGTTTCGCCAAGGTTGGGGTTAAAGTGGGTGAAGATAGCTCGAAACATTGCAAAAGTTGAAGTGTACGCTTGTCTATCAAATGGGCATCCAAATCTATGATCAAATTTCAATTCTGAGAAATTGGTCAGAAGTGAAACTCTGTTGTGCATTTTCACTAGACTTGGGCTTAAAGGGGGTCCAAATAGCTCGAAACATTGCAAAAGTTGGCATGCATGATTGTATATCATACGGGAATCCAAATCAATGATCAAATTTTAATTCTCGAAATTGTTCAAAAGGAAAACTCCATCATATAGTTTCATTAAGGTTTGTCTTAAAGGAGGTGAAAATAACTCTGAACATCATGTAATTTGGCATGCACTAATATCTAGCAAGTGGGTATCTAAATCTACGATCAAATTTTAATTCCGAGAAATTAGCCACAAGTGAAACTTTGTCATGCACTTTCACTAAGGATGTACTTAAAGGGAGTAAAAATAGCTCAGAACGTCGTGAAAGTTGGTGTGCACACTTGTTTATTGAAATGGGTACCTAAATCCACTTTCAAATTTCAATTCTAAAAAAGTCGACAAAAGTGCATCTTTTCAACCTTGGTTTGACCATCCTTAAATGAGGGCCAAAATAGCTCCAAATCTCATAAAATAGGTGTCCATGCCTATCTTTTAAATGGGTATCTAATCTACTTTAAAATTTGAATTTTGAGAAGATGGAAAAAAATTAATGTTTTAGGCCTTAGTTTGACGAAGTTTGATCAAGGTCCAAAATGGCTCTCAATCCCTAAAAAATCTACATGTAGGCTTATCTCTCAAATGGGAACCTAAATACAGTTTCAAATTTCAATTTCAAGAACGTAAAAAAAAGTGCATTTCTTAGAACTTGGTTTGACCAACCTTAAATAATGGTCAAAATAACTCGAAATCTCGCAAAAATATGTGCACACGCTTATCTCTTAAATGGGTATCTATATCTACTTTAAAAATTGATTCTAAGAAATTGGAAAAAAGTGCAAACTTATATCTTAAATGGGTATCTAAATATATGTGTGTACACTTATATCTTAAATGGGTATCTAAATCTACTTTTACATTTTATTTCTAAGAAATTAGAAAAAAATGCAAACTTTTATGCCTTGGTTTGACCTATTTTGACCAAGGTCCAAAATAACTCGAAATCCCCTAAAAGTTTGTATGCATGGTTATCTCTCAAATGGGAACCTAAATTCTCTTTTAAATTTCAATGACGAGGAAGTCGAAAAAATAACATCTCTTAGACATTTTCTTGACCAACCTTGAATAATGACCAAAATAGCTCCAAACATCATGAAAGTTGGCATGAACTCTTATATAACAAATGCACAAATAAATCTACGATCAAATTTTAAATCTGAGAAATTGGTCAAAAGTGAAACTCTGTTGTGCATTTTTGCTAAGGTTGGGCTTATAGGGGGTGACAATATTTCGAAACATCTCGAACGTTCATGTGCATGCTTGTCTATCAAATGGGCATCAAAATCTATGATCAAATTTCAATTCTAAGAAACTGCTCAAAAGTTAAACTTCGTTGTATGGTTTTGCTAGGGTTGGGATTAAAGGAGGTCAAAATAGCAAAAGTTTCAATTTTGAGAAATTCGTCAAAAGTGAAACTCCATTGTGCGGTTTTGTTAGGGTTTCGATTAAAGGAGCCGAAAATAGCCATGAACATCGTGAAAGTTGGCGTGCACTATTATCTTTCAAATGCACATCTAAATCTATGACCGAATTTTAATTTTGAGAAATTGGTCAAAAGTGAGACTTTGTCGTGCGATTTCGCCAAGGTTGGGGTTAAAGTGGGTGAAATTAGGTCAGAACATCCTAAAATTCGGAGTGCATTCTTCTATATCTAATAGGCCTTCAAATCTATGATCAAATTTCAATTTCGAGAAATTCATCAGAAGTGAAACTCCATCATGCATTTTCACTAGAGTTGGGCTTAAAGGGGGTCCAAATAGCTCAGAACAATACAAAAGTTGGCTTGCGTGATTGTATATCAAACAGGCATCCAAATCTATGATCAAATTTCAATTTTGAGAATTTGAGCAAAAGTGAAACTCTGTCGTGCGGTTCTGCTAGGGTTGGGATTAAAGGGGGTCAAAATAGATCGAATCGTTGTGAAATTTGGTGTGTGTGCTTATTTATCCAATGGGAATCCAAATATATGATCAATTTTCAATTCTGAGAAGTTGGTCAAAAGTGATACTCCATCGTGCGGTTTTGTTAGGGTTTGGCTTAGAGGAGCCAAAAATAGCTCCGAACATTGTGAAAGTTGGCGTGCACTCTTATTTACCAAATGCATAGATAAATCTAGATCAGATTTTAATTCTGAGAAATTGGTCAAAAGTGAAACTCTATTGTGTGGTTTTGCAAAACTTGGGCGTAAAGGGGGTGAAAATATTTCAGAACATCACAAAAATATGTGTGCATGCTTACCTCTTAATTGGGTATCTAAATCAACTTTTACATTTGATTTCTAAGAAATTGGAAAAAAGTACAACCTTTTAGGGCTTTGTTTGACCAAGTTTGGCTAAGTTCCAAAATAGCTCGAAATCCCCTGAAAGTTTGTATGCACGCTTATCTCTCAAATGGGTACCTAAATTAACTTTTAGATTTCAATTACGAGAAAGTTGAAAAAGTAAAATCTCTTAGATCTTTGCTTGACCAACTTTGAATAGCAAACAAAATAACTTCAAACATCATGAAAGGTTGCATGCATTCTTATCTACCAAATGTGCAGATAAATCTACGATCAATTTCTAATTCTGAGAAATTGGTCAAAAGTGAAACTTCGTTGCGCGGTTTGCTAAGGTTGGGCTTAAAGGGGGTGAAAATATTCCAGAATGTCATGAAAGTTCGCATTCACACTTGTCTATCAAAAGGTTCTTAAAGGGAGTCAAAATAGCTCAGAACATTGTGAAAGTTGGCGTGCATGCTTATTTATCCAATGGGTATCCAAATATATGATCAAGTTTCAATTCTAAGAAGTTGGTCAAAAGTAAAACTCCATCATGCAGTTTTGTTAGGGTTTGGCTTAAAGCAATTGAAAATAGCACTGAACATCGTGAAAGTTGGTGTACACTCTTATCTTCCAAATCCGCATCTAAATCAATGATCGATTTTTAATTATGAGAAATTGGTCAAAAGTGATACTCCGTTGTGCGGTTTCACCAAGGTTGGGGTTAAATAGGGCGACAATAGCTCGAAACATCATGAAAGTTTGAGTGCACTCTTGTCTATCAAATGGGCATCCAAATCTATGATCAGATTTGAATTCCAATAAATTGGTCAGAAGTGAAACTCTATCATGCATTTTCACTAGAGTTGGTCTTAAAGAGGGTCCAAATAGCTCGCAACATTGAAAAAGTTGGCGTGCATGCTTGTATATCAAACGAGCATACAAATCTATGATCAAATTTCAATTACAAGAATTTGGTCAAAAGTGAAACTCCATCATGCAGTCTTTCTAAGGTTTGTCTTAAAGGAGGGGAAAATAGCTCTGAACATCATGATATTTGGCATGCACTCTTATCTACCAAATGGTCATCTAAATCTACAAACAAATTTTAATTCCAAGAAATTGGTCAAAAGTGAAACTTTGTCGTGCACTCTCACTAAGGTTGCACTTAAAGGAAGTGAAAATAGCTTAGAACATCGTGAAAGTTGGCGTGCACGTTTGTTTATTGAAATGGGTTTACCTAAATTCACTTTCAAACTTCAATTTCGAAAAAGTCGATAAAGTGCATCTTTTCATCCTTGTTTTGACCATCTTTGAATGATGGCCAAAATAGCTCCAAATTTAAGAAAAATAGGTGTCCATGCCAATATTTTAAATGTGTATCTAAATCTACTTTAAAATTTGAATTTTGAGAAATTGGAAAAATGCAACCTTTTAGGCCTTGGTTGGACAAAGTTTGACTGAGGTCCAAAATGGCTCACAATCCCCAAAAAATATACATGTAGGCTTGTCTCTCAAATGGGTACGTAAATACAGTTTCAAATTTCAATTTCGAGAAAGTGAGGAAAAGTGCTTTTCTTAGAACTTGGTTTGACCAACCTTAAAAAGGGCCGAAATAAGTAGAAATCTCATGAAAATATGTGTGCATGCTTATCTTTTAAATGGGAATCTAAATCTACTTTTACATTTCATTTCTAAGAAATTGGAAAAAACTGCAACCTTTTAGGCCTTGGTTTCATGAAGTTTGACTAAGGTCCAAAATAGCTCAAAATCTCCTGAAAGTTTGTACTCATGGTTATCTCTCAAATGGGTCCTAAATTCTCTTTCAAATTTCAATTACGAGAAAATCGAGAAAATATCATCTCTTAGGCCTTTACTTGACCAACCTTGAATACCGACCAAAATAGCTCCAAACATCATGAAAGTTGGCGTGCACTCTTATATAACAAATGCACAGATAAATCTACGACCAAATTTTAGTTTTTGAGAAATTGGTCAAAAATGAAACTCTGTTGTGCAGTTTTGCTAAGGTTAGGCTTATAGGGTTGACAATATTTAGGAATATATCGAACGTTCACATGTATGGTTTTGCTAGGGTTGGGCTTAAAGGAGGTGAAAATAGTTCGAAACGTTGTGAAAGTTATCATGAATACTTGTTTATCCAATAGGCATCCAAATCTATTATCAAGTTTCAATTCTGAGAAGTTGGTCAAAAGTTTTCTCCATTGTGCGGTTTTGTTAGGGTTTGGTTTAAAGGAGCCAAAAATAACTCTGAACATCATGAAAGTTGGTGTGCACTCCTATCTTCCAAATTCGCATCTAAATCTATGATCAAAATTTAATTCCAAGAAATTGGTAAAAGTGAGACTCCATCTTGCGGTTTCATCAGGGTTGGGGTTAAAGGCAGTGAAAATAGCTTGGAACATCGCGAAAGTTGGAGTGCATGCTTGTCTATCAAATGGGCATCCAATTCTATGATCAAATTTCAATTCTGAGAAATTGGTCAGAAATGAAACTCCGTCGTGCATTTTCACTAGACTTGGGCTTAAAGGGGGTCCAAATAGCTCAGAACATTGTAAACGTTGGCGTGCATGCTTGTATACCAAACAGGCATCCAAATATATGGTCAAATTTTAATTCATGAAATTGTTCAAAAGGAAAACTCCATCATACGGTTTCGCTAAGGTTTGTCCTAAAGGAGGGGAAAATAGCCCTGAACATCAAGAAATTTGGCATGCACTATTATCTACAAAGTGGGCATCTAAATCTATGATCAAATTTTAATTCCAAGAAATTGGCCAAAAGTGAACTTAGCCATGTCGTGCACTTTTGCTAAGGTTGCACTTAAAGGGAGTGAAAATAGCTTGGAATGTCGCGAAAGTTGGCCTGCACACTTGTTTATTGAAATGGGGACATAAATCCACTTTCATATTTCAATTCTAAAAAAGTCGACAAAAGTGCATCTTTTCAACCATGGTTTGACCATCCTTGAATGCAGGCCAAAATAGCTCCAAATCTCATCAAATTAGGTGTCGATGCCTATCTTTTTAATGGGTATCTAATCTACTTTAAAATTTGAATTTTGAGATGATGGAAAAATGTAACGTTTTAGGCCTTGGTTTGACGAAGTTTGAATGAGGTCCAAAATGGATCGCAATCACCAAAAAATCTACACGTAGGCTTATCTCTCAAATGGGAACCTAAATGCAGTTTAAAATTTCAATTTTGAGAAATTAAAAAAAAAGTGCATTTCTTAGAACTTGGTTTGACCAACCTTAACTAAGGGGGGAAATAACTCGAAATATCACAAAAATATGTGTGCACACTTATATCTTAAATGGGTATATAAATCTACTTTTACATTTGATTTGTAAGAAATTGGAAAAAAGTGCAACCTTGTATGCCTTGGTTTGACCAAGTTTGACTAAGGTCCTTGGTTTGACCAAGTTTGACTAAGGTCCAAAATAACTCGAAATCCCCTGAAAGTTTGTATGCATGGTTATCTCTCAAATGGGTACCTAAATTCTCTTTTACATTTCAATTACAAGAAAGTTGAAAAAATAACATCTCTTATACATTTGCTTGACTAGCCTTGAATAACGACCAAAATAGCTCAAAACATCGTGAAAGTTGGCATACACTCTTATATAACAAATGCACAAATAAACCTACGATTGAATTTTAGTTCTGAGAAATTGGTGAAAATTGAAATTGTGTTGTGCGGTTTTGCTAAGGTTGGGCTTATAGGGGGGGTGACAATATTTAGGAACAACTCAAACGTTCACGTGCACACTTGTATATCAAATGGGCATCCAATCCTATGATCAAATTTCAATTCTAAGAAACTGCTAAAAAATGAAACTTCATTGTATGGTTTTGCTAGGGTTGGGATTAAAGGAGGTAAAAATAGCTCGGGACATTGTGAAAGTTAGTGTGAATGCTTGTTTATCCAATGGGCATCCAAATCTATTATCAAGTTTCAATTCTGAGAATTTGGTCAAAAGTGAAACTCCATCGTGCGGTTTTGTTAGAGTTTGGCTTAAAGGAGCTGCAAATAGCTCTGAACATCGTGAAATTTGGTGTGCACTCATATCTTCCAAATTCACATCGAAATATATGATCAAATTTTAATTCTGAGAAATTGGTCAAAAGTGAGACACCATCATGTGGTTTCACCAATGTTGGGGTTAAAGTGGGTGAAGATAGATCGAAAAGTTGTGAAAGTTGAAGTGTACGCTTGTCTATCAAATGGGCATCCAACTGTATGATAAAATTTCAATTCCAAGAAATTGGTCAGAAGTGAAACACCGTCATGTATTTTCACTAGACTTGGGATTAAAGGTAGTCCAAATATCTTAGAACATTTCAAAAGTTGGAATGCACGATTGTATATCAAACAGGCATCCAAATCTATGATCAAATTTCAATTCCGAGAATTTGGTCAAAAGGGAAACTCCATCATACGGTTTCACTAAGGTTTCGCTTAAAGGAGGGGAAAATAGCTCTAAACATCATGTAATTTGGCATGCACTCTTATCTACCAAATGATCATCTAAATCTACGATCAAATTTTAATTCCAAGAAATTGTTCGAAAGTGAAACTTAGTCGTGTGTTTTCGCTAAGGTTGCATTTAAAGGGTGTGAAAATAGCTCGTAATGTCATAAAAGTTGGAGCACGTGATTTACTATGCTAGTAAGAATCTTATGGATTCTGAAACCCAATATTTATGGGTGGAGAAGTTAGCTTTGGCCATGGTCATTTCTGTACAAAACTTTTGTCACTACATTTTGCTTTGCACAACCACTGTATAGGCAGACCAAAACCCTATGTATTACATCGTAACTCGTCAGGTGCTCGGGGGCAAGTACTCTCGATGGATAGTCATACTACAGGAGTTTGATCTGGAATTTTCCAAAGCCACATCAAAGAAATCCATGGTCTTTGCTGAGCTCATGTGTGATATTCCCTATGCTTTGATGGAATCTGAGCCCAGTGATTCATTTACCAATGAATTTTTGTTCCTGATAAGCATTACAGACCCATGGTATGGAGATATGCTCATTTATCTCCAAACACAAAGATTTCAGCCACATTTTTCTCGCGACGATCACCGTCGTATCCGTCATCATGCGAAATACTACCTCAACCTGAATGATACCTTGTATAGACATGGGATTGATTCTATTCTCCGGTGATGCCTTGATCATGAGAAGGATGAACATGTGTTGAATGAATGCCACTCTGGAGCATGTGGCGGTAATTTATCTAGGATGGCTACAGCCTAGAAAATCCTTCGCGTTGGCTATTTCTAGCCTTCTATCTTTAAAGACTATCATGAGGCTATTAAGAAATGTCCACCTTGTCAACATTTTTATCCCAAAAAGTGTTGACATCTTTCTCCGCTACACCCCGTCATTGCTATTGCCCCATTTTCCAAATGGGGGATTGATTATATGCATTGTAAGCCTGCCTTAGCTAGGGGGCATGGTTACATCATCGTAGCCATTGAATATTTTACAAAATGGGCTTAGGCCATGCCTACATATGCAGAAGATGGTAAGACTGGCGCTTTTTTCCTATTCAATCATATCATAGCTAGATTTGGAGTCCTGTAGTCCATTGTTATCGATCACGGATCACATTTCCATAATCAAATGATGGAGGAACTAAGTGCCAAGCTAGGTTTTTTCCATGAAAACTCTACGCCATATTATCCACAAGCTAATGGTCAGGTAGAGGCCATTAACAAATTTTTGAAAACTATGCTTTGTCGGATGGTTGGAGATCATAAATCCAATTGGCACCATATTTTTGTCTGCTCTTTGGGCTTACAGGACTTAGGTGAAAATAGCTACTGGTTTCACTCCTTTATAGCTTGTCTAGGGACTCGAAGCTATCTTACCAATTCAATGTCAGATTCCATCCTTACAAATTGTCGTTGAACTTCTCCCAGACACTTCTGTAGAGGAAGATATATTTTTTTACTTGAACAACCTTGACGAGACTTGGAGAGATGATTCCTTGGCTAATAAGGCACATAAGAAATGCATTAAGGCACAGTATGATAAATCCGTCCAACCTCATGCTTTTAACGAGGGTGACCTAGTTTTGACTTACGACCAGAGATATGAAAAACTAGGGAAAGGAAAGTTTGAGTCCATGTGGTACGATCCTTTCATCATTTCTAAAGTTTTAGAGAAAGGGGCCTACGAGCTCGTTGACTACGATGTAATCCCTTTCGAGCAACCTCGCAATGGGTTGTACCTGAATAGGTACTATGCCTAGGTATTTCTTGGATAGTATCTTGTATATATGTATATTGCTTGAATTTCAATATGCTTTTAGTATTTTTAATATGGTTTTGAGTTTAGTGTCCACATCTATTTATACCATGTTTTGGTCATGCAGAATAAATGGATTTCTATGGCTTCGCTGATGGTGCTTGCCGCCACACCTTAAATGCCTCAGCTGCTTGGGTCCTCTATTCCCTGGCTGAAGATTTGGTCAGTTCAGGAGTGGTTTGTATTGGTCCCACTACTAACAACATCGCTGAGTATCGAGCAGTCATAGGTCTTCTGACTGAAGCTGCCTCCCAAGATGTTCATAATCTGGTAGTCTTGATGGACTCACAACTCATGGTTTGTCATCTAAACCATGTTTATACCATTATAAATCTTGTGCTTCTCCATCTCTTCCAGAGGGTACTCTTGTTAGAAAGGTCATTTGAAACCATCACTTATAGGCATATCTCTAGGGAACATAATGTAGTTGCTGACTCATTAGCTAATTACATCCTAGATTGGCATATTTCCCATTCATGACATTAAAATCAAACAAGGTTCATTGTAAATAAATAGTTAAAGACACATAAAACTCATGTAAAATACACCCACCATTTGAGACATATAGACACCAGGTAAAAGTATGTATATATATATATGAACATGTTTACAAAAATAGGTCACGAGACCTCATTTGAAGCACATAGCATTTCAAACGAAAATCACCATACAAAATCTTGAAGCTATCAGCTTTCAGTAGATATCTCATGCATACAAAGTCTAGTGATGCTCGTGGCAGCACATCACTACCCGGGCTACTCTACATAGCAATCTACTAAACCGACCTGGTACTCCTGCTATAGGTCTCTGATACCTGAGAAGGAGGTCAACCTCTCTAGGTTTTCCTCTAGCTCCCCAGTCACATCATCGCCCTGTGGTACAAAGCAGGCTCTAGCTCGTCTATCTAATGGGGACACTCCCCCAGGTCCCAGCTTGTTTGTTGATTTAAATCAATAAACAAATCACATTTTTTAGAAAGTCTCAATTTTTAAGAAATACAATAATTTCTTGGAATACGTGATTTTTAAAAAGAAGGGACACTAAACTATAACTCTTACCAATTGTGTGCACAATGTATAAAAATGTTCCATATGTAGAATGAAGATACTTTATTGATTCCATTTATTAAGTAAATGCCATTTTTAAAAACGAGGGGTGAAAATATCTTCCTCTTACCAACTGTGTGCACAATGTATAAAAGGGCGAGATTGTGTAGCATGTGCAAAATTTGTTTATTCCATTTATTAAACATATAACATTTGAAAAAAATCATGTTTTTAAGAAATAAAGTAATTGTTTTATGAGTCGTGATTTTAAAAAATGAGGGATACTGATATACTCATCTTACTAATTGCATGAACAATGTATAAAAGGTGCGATCATGTAGAATGTGAATACTTTGTTGATTCAATTTATTAAATAAGTCACATTTTTTTTTAAATTTATGAATAAAGTAATTTTTTTAGATGTTAGAATTTTTTAAAATGCGGGGTATTACACTATTGCTCTTACCAATTGTGTGTGCAACCTATAATTTTTTTATCAAGTATAATTTTGATACTTTGTTTATTCAACTTATTAATTACATGGTGTTATTTACAAACTTTTGTTTTTTAAGAATTAATGTACTTGATTTAGAAGTCATTACTTTTAAAAATGAGGGGTACTAAACTATTTTGCTTGCCAATTTTGTACATAATCTACAAAAAGGTGTGATTATGTATAAAATTGCATACTTTATTTATGATATTTATTAAACAAATGGGTTTTTTTAAAAAGATGTGTTCTTTAAGTAATACAATAATTGTTTTAGGAATCACAATTTTTAAAAATGAGTGATAGTAAGTTATTCCTCCTAACAATTGAGTGCAAAACCTATAAAATGGTGTGACAATAAAGAATGTCCATACCTTGTTTATTTGATTTATTAAACAAATGATGTATTTAAAATTCTTGTTGTTAAAGAGATAAAGTAATTTTTTTGCAAGTCATGATTTTTAAAAGGAAGGGTTACTAAGATCTTCATCATGTTTATAAATCATGTTTTTAAAGTAATAAAGTAATGTTTTTAGAACTTGTGATGATTAAAAGAAGTGGTACTAATCTCTTCATGTTTACAATTGTGTGCACAATGTATTTGAAGGTTCGATTATGTAGAAAGGTGCATACTTTGTTAAGTTCATTTAATAAACAAATGGAGTTTGATAAAAATTCATTTTTATAAGAAATAACGTAATTTTCCATAGAAAACATGATTTTAAAAGAAAATAGGGGTACTAATACGTTACTCATACCAATTGTGAGCACAATGTATAAAAATTTGCGATCATGTAGAATTTGCATACTTCGTTGGTCCAGATTATTAAATAAATGATGTTTTTCAAAAGTCATATTTTTAAAGAAATAAAATATTTTTTCTAAATTCATGATTTTAAAAAACATGTCATTAAGTTATTTCTCTTTCCAATCACATGTGGAATCTATAAAAGTTTGCGATCATGTAGAATGTGCAAAATTTATTTAATCGATTTATTAAAGAAATGCCATTTTTTTCAAAGTATTGTTTTTAAGAAATACACAGCTTTTTTAGAAATTGTAATTTTCTAAAACATGGGCCACTAATATATTTCTCTTACCAATTTCATGCACAATATATAAAAATGTGCCATTATATAGAATCTGCGCACTCTCTTGATTCTATTTATTAAGAAAATGACATTTTTTAAATGTCATATTTTTAAAGATATATTTTTTTAGAGGACATGATTTTTAAAAACAAGGGTTACAATTTAATCCTCTTACCAATTGCATGAACATTGTATAATAATGTGTGATCATGTAGAATTTCCATACTATGTGGATTTGATTTATTAAATACATGGTGTTTTTGAAAGTCGTGTATTTTAAGAGATAAAATAATTTTTTTAGAAATCGTAAATTTTAAAAATTAGGGGTACCAATCTATTCCTCTTATGAATTTCATCTGCAAACTATAAAAATATATGATTATGTATAAAGTGCATACTTTGTTTATTCCATTTATTAAAGAAATGAGTTTTTTTTAATGTCTTGGTTTTTAAGAAATAAACTATTTTTTTTAGAAGTTGTGATTTTTGAAAATCAGGGGTACTAATCTCTTCCTCTTACAAGTTTTCCATATAATGTATGAAAATGTGTGATTTTGTATAGTGTGCATACTTTGTTTATTCGATGGATTAAAGAACTGGAATTTAAAAAAACTCTTATTTTTAACAAATAAAGTAATTTATTTAGAAGTCCTGCTTTCTAAAAATGAGTGGTAGTAAGTTATTTCGCTTACCAATTGTGTGTACAACCTATAAAAGCATGCGATAATGTAGAATGCATAGAAGTGGTTTATTTAATTTATTAAACAAATGGTGTTTCTAAAAAAGTCTTGTTTTTAGGAAATAATGTAATTTTTTTACAAGCCTTGACTTTTAATAACATGGGGTACTAAACTCTTCCTCTGACCAATTTTCTACACTGTGTATAGACATGTGTGATTATGTAGAATGTGCATACTCTTTTTATTTGATTTATTAAATAAATACCGATTTTTTTAATCGTTGTTTTAAAGAAATAAAGTATTAAAAAAAACATGATTTTACAAAAACAAGGGTACTAAGATATTCCTAACAACAGTTGTGTGCACAATGTATAAAAAGGTACGATCATGAAGAATGTGAATATTTTGTTGATTTGAATTGTTAAACATGTGTCATTTTTTAAAATTCGTGTTTTAAAAAAAAGTTAGAAGTTGAGATTTTTGAAAACAAGTGGTATGAATATATTCCTCTTACCGATTGTGTGTGCAACCTATAAAAATGTGTGATCATGCATAATCTTCTTACTTTGTTTATTCGATTTAGTAAACAAATGGAATTTTTTAAAAAGACTTGTTTTTTTTAGAAATAAACTAATTTGTTTAGAAGTTGTGATTTTTAAAAACGAAGGGTACTAAGTTGTTCCTTTTAAAAATATAATGCACAATGCATAAAATGTGGAATTATGTAAAATGTGCATACTTTTCCTATTTTATTTGTTAAACAAATGCATTTTTTTAAGGCATGTTTCTTAAGAAAGAAAGGAAAAAAATCTAAGTCATGATTTTTAGAAACAAGGGGTACTAAGCTCTTCCTAATAAAAATTATGTGTGCAATGTATAAAACTATTCAATTGTGAAGAATGTGCATACTTTTTTGATTCAAATTCTTAAACAACTAGTGTTTTTTTTTAAAAGTGTTTTTTTAAGAAGCAAAGATATTTTTTAGAGAACATGATTTATAAAAATGAGGTGTACAAAGCTATTCCTCTTGACAATTGCATGCAGAACCTATAAAATTGTGTGATCATGTAGAAGGTGCATACTCTGTTGATTTGAATCAATAAACAAAAGCAGTTTTTTTAGAAAGTCTTATTTTTTAAGAAATAAAGTAATTTCTTAGAATACGTGAATTAAAAAAAAAGGACATTAAGCTCTAACTCTTACCACTTGTGTCTAAAATATATAAAAAGGTTACATTATGTAGAATGCAAATACTTTCGTGATTCCATTTGTTAAATAAATGACATTTCTGAAAATGCCATTTTTGAAAACAAGGGGTACTAAGATATTCCTCTTACCAACTCTTTGCACAATGTATAAACAGGTGAGATTGTGAAGCATGTGAAAAATTTGCTTATTCTATTTATTAAATATATTCCATTTAAAAAAAAATCATGTTTAAAAAAAAAGTAATTGTTTTATTAGTCACGATTTTAAAAAATGAGAGATACTAATATATCCCTCTTACTAATTGCATGAACAATGTATAAAAATATGCGCTCATGTAGAATGTGAATACTTTTTTGGTTCAATTTATTAAAATCTTCCTTTTATGAATAAAGTATTTTTTTTAGATATTGTGATTTTTTAAAATGAGTGGTACTCCGCTATTTCTCTTATGAATTGTGTGGAACCTATAGAAATTTGTGATCAAGTGTAATTTTCATACTTTGTTTATTCAACTTATAAATTAAATGGTGTTATTTAAAAACTTTTGTTTTTAAGAATTAAAGTATTTGTTTCAGAAGTAATGATTTTTAAAAATGTGGGGTACTAAACTATTCAACTTACCAATTTTGTGCCCAATGTACAAAAATGTATGATTATGTATAAAATTGCATACTTTGTTTATTCGATTTATTAAACAAATGGTTTTTTTTTTAAATATGTGTTTTTTAAGAAATAAGTAATTATTTTAGAAATCACGATTTTTAAAAAATGAGTGATAGTAAGTTATTTCTCTTAACAATTGAGTGCACAACCTATAAAAGGATGTGATAATGTAGAATGTGCATACTTTGATTATTTGAATTATTAATCAAATGGTGTTTTTTAAAGTCTCATTTTTAAAGAGATAAAGTAATGTTTTTCAAAGTCATGATTTTTAAAAAGAAGGTGTAGGAAGCTCTTCGTCTTACCATCTATGTGGGAAGTGTATTGAAAGGTGATAATATGTAGAATTTGCATACATTGGGGCACTTGCACGAAGTTGGTTCCACTATTTAGTGCCACTTTAGAAATCGGAAATGCACTTTTTAAAGTGTAAATCCACAACGCATATGCATTATTGATGCTACGTTCGGTAAACCCAAGCCCACATACGAGGCTAAGGTTAGTTAGTATATATCGCATATGCGATATATTGTATGTCCATTTTGAAAGTTTGAAATATTGCATATGTGATATATTGCAGGTGCGATATATCGCATATGAGATATGCAACATCAAAAAAAAAACAAAGGCCGTGGGCCTCATTTGTTATTTCCATAGTGCGGCTATATCAGGAAGGTGAAATACTGCACTAGCGTTTTGCGTTAGAGTGTTTGGAGGTGGCTTGGATCCAATGGAAGGTAAGTACTCATATCATCCATAGTTGTATTCAATATTTTTTTTTTGTTAATCTCACAGTTTTTATATTTGTTAAAAAATTAAAATGAATTTAATTAAAAAAATTGAATTAAATCAAAGAATGATATATTAAAATAATTTGTAATTTGTTGTCTTAGTCTTAACAGATAACAAGAACGTTCAAGACACTGTGAAAAATGAACCAAACCCAAACAAAAACCCAAACACGGACACAAACCCAAACACGGAGGGGGAGCAACATCAGAATTCACAGATTCTGGCTCATTTGGGTGCATTGAGGCGCCTTATCTCATGTTTTAGAGGGGGGATCATTTGAGAAAATATGTAACGTACCCCTTAAACCTCAGTGCCATTATGGATGGAAAAGGGGGTAAAATTTTATTTTATTTACTATTGCTATGAAATGAGTCAATCATTGTAACCGCCTTTTAATAATAACATAAATTTTTCTACTTACAAAGGGCAGATTGAACTATCGATACAACAGCCTTATTAATTACTCATATTACACATATCTATAAATTCCTAATCTATGGTAGTGGCCTTTATTACCTTTCTAAGGAAAAACCCATATAGGAGAATTATTTGTATATGTGATGAAAGAATTGTTTTATTACGAGTACATTTAACTTATCTTTAGTAAAGGAAAAACATCTTAGGTGCACTATTTTCATCCCTACAAATCAACCATATTAAAATTAAGTTATCATGGTATCATAATATCATTTGTAACCCAACAAGTCTAATTTTCAAACATAGGAAGAGAATGCACACAAATACAGAAGAGGCTCCCATTTTCTCCAAATACGCATCTTATGTGAGTTTACAAGGAAATTTTAATATCCCACCTCCTCATTTATGCATACACAACCATTCTTTTTAACATCATTAGCAGTTCGTGTAAGATACTGTTTAATGCAATTTGTATACACAACACTGCTATAATCCATAATATCACTGGCGAAGATGAGCATCCAAATGAAACATAACCCATAATATCAATGGCGAAGATAAGCATCAAAATGTAAGCATAACCCATAATATCAATGGCGAATATAAGCATCAAAATGGAAGCATAACAGAAACACATGTGTACGTGGTTCACCCCCCTGGGGTTACGTCCACCAAAATTAGTCATTTTCTTTATTAAAACAAATCGTCATATGAGGTTATACAACACACATCATATATACTTTGTTAACCTCATCCCTTCTTGATTTTTCCTATGCTTAGAGAGAACCTTTTACAACAAGTCTTAGTAAAATATCTTAACTTAACAATATCACAGGAAAAACAGGTTTAACTCTTGAACTCAGATTGTAGACATAATGTTTACATAATTCATGATCTCATACAGACCTTCTGGCCTAAGCAACAATATAAAGAAAATGAGCTTAAACTCAGTTCTCGGTACCAAAAATCTGGTATTTCCTTACTCCCAAGGATCAGCCCAATGCGAAAGCTAAAATGTAGCTGGGCATGAGCTTTGGCATTGGGATAAAAGGATGGATGTCGCAGCTGGAAAAAATATCCAGGAAGCTCATGTTGGTCTTGGTATATCAACCCAGTGCGTCCTGAAATGTGTGGGCTCTAAAGAAATAGACTTAGGTCTGAAAGAAAGTAGACAGTTATATCCTTGCTTAACGAAACTGTAATCACCTATCCAAGAGGCTCAAACTTGGTAGTAAGGGCACCCACACATCTAAAAGATAGAGATAAAATTAAACTGCACTGATTATGGTTATAGGAATATTTTCCTTAGCATAACCATAGAAAAATACAGTTTTAAAATCGTCACAAGGCTGTTTTCTTCCAGCACAACTGTTGGCAGGGGATAGCCGTCATAGTGGGTCTGCTTATACACGGCTAACTCTCACTATGGTTTTCCCCATATATTCTGGTCTATACACATGGGTTACCCTCTTCAATCTATCCGTAAAGCTAGCATGTTCCCTACTATGAGAGGCCAAGAACTAAATCGTGTGATGCCCCTGGACTCTGACTTCTGAAGTACGATGGTATTTAACCATTTTTAAAACTATAAGTGGTTTTCTTATTACAAGACGCGATGGTATACTCATGTCACTCTTCGGATTCCTAAGGGTGCTGACCTATAAGTCACGGGCTGTATTCATAGAAATCATACCCCAAAAATATGGCATCTACGATACCAGTAAGAAAAATCAGAGAAGGTGGAAAAAACCACAGGCTGTAAATCGAAACCGAGAAATCCATCCACAACTATCCAGACCTATGATCTGTGCATTAATAGCATCTATGTTCTGAAAATGGAAACAAAAACAAACCTAGGAATGCCAGATTCGAACGCGAGCTAAAATATACAGCTAGGACTTCACCTTTTGGATAATCATGGAGATACACCTTCAAGGACATAGAGATCAATTCACATCATGGAGCTCCTCCTCCTTCGAGACGCCATAACCTCATTTTCCAAGTGTGGGGATCTACTCCAGAGTCTATTGCTGAGGTTCTTTCCTACCCGCACTCTTCACACGCAGGAGTTTTCTCTCCACAAGGAAAGGGTTGTGCCTTCTTCTCCAACCATCAAGTTTATAAGAACGTGGAGCTCTTTGCTAGTGGAAAAAAACCCGCACCTTTCTAAACACCAACGGAGTTTCCTCCAGGCATTGAGACTCTTCCTTTTTTTTTATATCCCCCCGATGTCAAGCTTCCTCCTTTTATTTAAAGGTGCATACATCCCTTCCTTTTTTGGCAGAGATAACCATTTGAGTATTAAAAATGCCCCTCCCTCTTACCTACCTAGCCAAGGGTGCGCTGACCTTCCAACAATCTGCATAAAATTTTTAGGGCAATGGCAGCATCTTCTTGGGAGTAATTTAAGGTGGTAATTTTTCCATAATTATTGTGGAGGAAAACTTCCCTAACATATGCCAAAAAGTAATTTAATCCGAGGTAGGTGTTCTACCCAATGAGTATTTTTTCTTTAATGTATGCCTAATCACATATTCCCTTAATTGATGTACTTAGGGGTGTCGCATACTTAAGAAATTATTTATGGGGTTAGGTGACCATAACTTTTCATAAGGACCATTACCCTTTTAGCTATTAAAGTCTTCTTCGTATTTATTTTTGAATAGGAGATCCATACTTAATACAGGAAAATAACTTTTGTGCACCATGGTTCATCCACGAGTCATTTTCCCTTTTTCTTTTAGGGTAAGGAATACCTTCTTTGCAAGGATACAAGTAAATAGTGGAGAAAGGATCATGGGGTTTGCTAAATGCTAATGAAGAGATTGTCTTGATCTTGACTTATTTTCTACTTAGGAAGACACCTAATGCTTAGGTATTCAAAGGAAATCGTTACGTTCTTCCGATTTTTCCCCAAGTGTTCCATGCTATTCCCGGTGGGACAACCCATCGTTTGAATTTCAACTCGTTATCTCGGTTGGGTTACCCACAACCGTCCGCTCTTATATATATATATATATATATATATATATATATATATAGCAACATTGCTAAAGGGAATGCTATGGCAGAAAATGTAGTTCTACTAATCATGCTTACCTATGTAAACATTTCCCTATCGCCCCTTTAATATGTATGCACAAGTGTAATATAAGCCTTCATGAGTTAGTCTAGGTAGATGGAGTATCACCCTTTTGACGAGGCACATTGATGGTGATAATTGTTTTTTTTTTTAGTTGCCATCATTAAGTTGTGCCCGTCTCGTAAGTTTATTAACTCATAGGATATTACAACGTTATTTTGGTGGGGCCTTGGCCTTAAGCTCCTCACCAGAACAAGTACAATATACATTCATATGTATTACAATATATAGAGTGTACATGAGGGATGTTACATACTTTCCCCCCTAAAAATAACACCATCCTCGGTGTTCTTCTTTTCCAACAACCTCCTTCCTCCCATGAGTCATCCTCTCTTGCTTTGTTTCCTCTGTATTGATCCTCCGTGAACTTCTAGGTCTTTGCAGGTTGTTAGTGTTCATGACCTATAATTTCATGTAACAAGATCAAGACTACTCAAAAATTTAATCAGTAAAACCTGTCATAAGTTCTTGTTTCCGCTAAGACATAAACAACGGACCCATTTTTTTTTTTATAACAACCCCTTTTCAATTTAAGGAACATTTGCTAAAACATGATCATCTTTCAAACACAATGTAATTGAATCATAAGTAATCCATACTTACCTTATCTTCATTAGATAAGCACATTATCTTATGGGAATGAAGATGCATAAGATTTTACAAGTATTGGTAAGTATCTTCGGGTTCCTCTTGTATTCCCTCTATTAAGACCACACATTGTCAGCAATACTTTACTAATTCAAGCCACCCAACACAAGGACGATACCCACCCTTAGGCGTATCTCCTTTTTGTGCTATTCAGGGTGCTTCACCATTATTCTTTTCTCTGGATGTTCCTCCATCCCAGCATTCCAAGTGCTAACAATACTTCAAGTACCAATTCAAGCCACCCAACACAAGGATGATACCCACCCTTATGCATATCTCCTTTTTTTGCTATTCAAGGTGCTTCACCAAGTTGAGGTACCTCCATTCTCACACACCCCCACAGTGCCTAGAGGTTATTCTCTTGACAGAGTCCCCCACTCTTGTGACAGTCCTCTCAATGTGTGCAGAAACGAGTCTTAACCAAAATGTCTTACATCCAGGCGTCCCCAGAATGCATAGTGGTCCCTCACTGGCTCGGGGGAAAACAAGGTAGATTTCATCCACTACCTCCATCACCACTTCCTCATGGTGACAACCCTTTTCACATGAGATCTTTCTCATATCTTCTTAACTCATTATAGTTCTGGAGCTTTATCCTTCCTCATGGCCACCATTTTCCCATGCCTGCAATCACTCCATAGGTGGTTAGTTTATCATTTTAAAGACATCAATATTTTTATCATAAATCATGTCTTACTTCCTTTCTCATTCATCAGATAAGAGACTTTATACTAGCGTACTCTCTCTACCACTAACTCTTTCTATCACTAAGGCATTTATTGAACTTAAACACAATGCCTTTTATTACTCACCTCAACTACACTATAGCCCAAGTTCCAATTTCATGACCTTAAAGATTTGTTGTCGTACCTTGTGAGTACGTAAGAAGATCAAATGTCTCAATGTGCACAGCTTGATTCCAAGGCTTTACTTGCACGCCCGTTATTACAATAGTTGAAATATTGCATCCAAACTGAATCTCTTCGCCCTAGCTTCTCATTCAGGTTCTGCATTCACTTTGCATTCATTTAGTAGCTAATGAAATATAATTAGAACTTCTTGTAAGCAAATCATATTCTACTTTATAGCATATTTAGAAACCAGTTTGTATACACTTATATCATCATTCATTTGAGGCCTTGATTAGCTTCCAGTGGAAGAGATAATTCTGGTCCAGTGCTTTGAATGTTGACAAACTGCCCACCTCTAATATTGGAGGATTTATTTTTTCCCACTTTGTTCAAAGCTTTCAGAAATAGATGTAAAGATAAATAAATAAGTATAAATCAGGATAACCCTACTAAAAACTAAAAGTAGTAGAAATACTGAGGACAAAACTTTTTTTTTTTCAGCATGAAAACAATTTAGTTTCTCAACAAAATCCATGATCTGCCAAGTTCTAGATACTTCATAAGTTCACACTCACGGATTTCATGTAATCATTAATAACCATACTTGCTACTCTATGTGTAAAACAGTTCAGAACCTAACCTTGGCCTTTCAATTGGAGTCAAATCACCATGGCTAGGATATTGCACCCTTGTACCACTAATGGGTGCTTGCCATTGACCATGAAGACCATTTGGTCCTAGCAAGGAGTGTCTCGATAATGTTTCTTCCTTTTGGTGGAGGCATTCTAAAATATCTGTCCACCCACAATGCAGTGGAGGCATGGCTCAGAAGAGAAACTATGTTACTAAGAAGGAAAAGCAACAATAACTGCCCAACTGAATAGAGAACAACTGAGAGATTACAAAAATTACAAAAACAGTTCAATCTGCATGACAGTTCTGTTAGAGCTAAAATAGTAACATGGTCATTACTGAGTAATATCATTATTTGCATGTAATAAGAGTAATGAAGTACTATGAGCATCATGTAATAAAGACATGAGATGATAATGTATGTGTCATTAGTGTGCAAATGTGTACCAAGTGTTATGTGTCAAGCATCCTGCCTACTCGATGTCAGTGAGATTGTATCTTTGTCACAGTTTGTAGATATTCTAAAATGGATATCTTTATTCATTTCAATAGAGTTGGTGCACTCAAAACAACGGAGTTATTTTTTTCCAACACTTCTGAAGCCATTTTGAGTTTCCTCTATCTATCGTTTCTGATTAGAATTCTCATTTTCTTGGCCACTCTTGGTAGACTTTGTGAAAAATACTGGGTTGTCAACTGAAATTTCTTATTTTTCATCCAGAGAGAAACAGTCAAACAAATGTTATAAACAATACCCTTCTGAGTACTCTTCAAAACAATACTTTTGCAACACAGGCCAAATAAAATCCATCGAATTATACATTACCGTCAACAAGTTGTAGGTAATGTCTCCGTAATTTGGGCATGAAAATACAGAGGCAAGATCAACATCATAAATAGAATCCTTTATGTTAAGGTTCTTTTATCATCAAGTAGGTTGTTGGAACAAATGATTTTCAAGTTGTACAAACTGCCTATCTTGAGGAAGAAGTGTGACTCATTCATCCAACAGGCAATCCCTAATTTCAATATCCTCTTCCAGCAAACACACTTTTAGATGCACAAACTAAAACAAGAACAACCATTACCTTTGCATGCTTAGTGGCAGCAATACCAACATCTTAATGAGACACTGGGGGTACTTCAAATATTAACATCTTGCTTCAGGGGTAGGCAAGCATTAGAATGTAATGTAAGATTCTCTAAGTCACAAATGCAATGTCATATAACAATAGTGTGCTTCTAAGATCAACTCTCAACTTGAAGTCATACTAGGATGAAACCCCAGGACTCTACTAGAGTTTTATTCTGATGTGAGTTTTTCTGCATTTGACAAATGTGAATAGAGATAAAAAAAAAGAGAAGGGGAGAGTATATATGTAAATGAATTTGCGAATGTAGTATGAAATTAACAGTTAAAGGATCCTTTCAGATAACCTGCTGCATTATACTTGTACCTTTAGCTTCATAAATAAGAAATAATACTTACAAGTGACCCTGCAAGCACACCGGAGGTTTTTAAATATTTTTGGCGTGTTGGACTTGGCAAGGCTCACGAAATCATCCATCATTTTTTTACTGATATTTGTACATATTGAGGACTCTTGAATTTGCCATATCATCTCGTAATGATTTTGCAGGCTTCGGTCTAGGATCAGCCACAATCAAATGAGAACATGCGTCAATATGTCCAATCTAGCAGGCAAGTGTTGTACAGGGGAAAGGACAGGAAGAGGAGAAGTATGTCTCATGATATTTGGAATAATAGGAGTCTCAACAGAGCCATATGTAGAAAGAGCTGACAAATCATTCATCATGCAATGAAACTTAAATAAGTGATTAGCACGACACTTATCTGGTTCCAATCAGACAATTGACAACTGTGTCACAATTTATTCCCAATATAATTCGACTTTCCTGCAAAATCATCATGTTAGCCCATTCTCTGAGGGTCCAGTGTTGTAGCTGGCTCTGATACCATTTGTAACGTACCCCTTAAACCTCAGTGCCATTATGGATGAAAAAGGGGGTAAACTTTTATTTTATTTATTGTTGCTATGAAATGAGTCAATCATTGTAACCACCTTTTAATAATAACATAATTTTTCTACTTATAAAGGGTAGCTTGAACTATTGATACAACAGCCTTATTAATTACTCATATTTCAGATATCTATAAATTCCTAATCTATGGTAGTGGCCTTTATTACCTTTCTAAGGCAAAACCCATACAGGAGAATTATTTGTATATGTGATGAAAGGATTGTTTTATTACGAGTACATTTAACTTATCTTTAGTAAAGGAAAAACATCTCAGGTGCAATATTTTCATCCCTACAACTCAACCATATTAAAATTAAGTTATCATGGCATCATAATATCATTTGTAACCCAACAAGTCTAATTTTCAAACATAGGAACATAATGCACACAAATACAGAAGAGGCTCTCCTTTTCTCCAAATACACATCCTATGTGAGTTTACAAGGAACTTTTAATATCCCACCTCCTCATTTATACATACACAACCATTATTTTTAACATCATTAGCAGTTCGTGTAAGATACTGTTTAATGCAATTTGTATACACAACACTGCTATAACCAATAATATCACTGGCGAAGATGAGCATCCAAATGAAACATAACCCATAATATAAATGGCGAAGATAAGCATAAAAATGGAAGCATAACCCATAATATCAATGGCGAAGATAAGCATCAAAATGGAAGCATAACAAAAACACAGATGTACGTGGTTCACCCCCCCTTGGGGTTACGTCCACCAAAAGTAGTCATTTTCTTTATTAAAAAAAATCGTCATAAGAGGTTATACAACACACATCATATATACTTTGTTAACCTCATCCCTTCCTGATTTCTGTTATTCTTGGAGAGAACCTTTTACAACAAGTCTTAGTAAAATATCTTAACATAACAATATCACAGGAAAAGTAGGTTTAACTCTTGAAATCAGATTGCAGGCACAATGTTTACGTAACTCACGATCTCATACAAAACTTTCGAACTAAGAAACAATATAAAGAAAATGAGCTTAAACTCAGTTCTCAGTACCAAAAATCTGGTATTTCCTTAATCCCAAGGATCGGCCCAATGCAAAAGCTAAAACGCAGCTGGGCATGAACTTTGGAATTGGGATAAAAGGATGGATGTCGCAGCTGGAAAAAATATTCAGGAAGCTCACGTTGGTCTTGGTATATCAACCCAATGCATTCTAAAATGTATGGGCTCTAAAGAAATAGACTTAGGTTTGAAATGAAAGTAGAAAGTTATATCCTTGCTTAACCAAACTGTAATCACCTATCCAAGAGGCTCAAACTTGGTAGTAAGGGCTCCCACGCTTCTAAAATATAGAGATAAAATAAAACTGCACTGATTATGGTTACAGACATATTTTCCTTAGCATAACCCTAAAAAAATACAGTTTTAAAATCGTCACAAGGTTGTTTTCTTCCAGCACAACTATTGGTAGGGGATAGCCGTCATAGTGGGTTTGCTTATACATGACTAACTCTCACTATGGTTTTTCCCATAGATTCTGTTCTATACACATGGGTTACCCTCTTTGATCTATCCATAAAGCTAGCATGTTCCCTACTATGAGAGGCCAAGAACTAAATCGTGTGATGCCCCTGGACTCCGACTTCTGAAGTACGGTGGTATTTAACCATTTTTAAAACTATAAGTGGTTTTCTTATTGCAAGACGTGATGGTCTACTCATGTCACTCTTCAGCTTCTTGAGGGTGCTGACCTATAAGTCACGAGCTGTATTCATAGAAATCAGACCCCAAAAATATGGCATCTACGATACCAGTAAGAAAAATTAGAGAAGGTGGAAAAAACCATAGGCTGTAAATCAAAACTGAGAAATCCATCCACAACTATCCAGACCTATGATCTGTGCATTAACAACATCTATGTTCTAAAAATGGAAACGAAAATAAACCTAGGAATGCCATATTGGAACGCCAGGACTTCACCTTTTGGATAATCGCAGAGATACACCTTCAAGGACATAGAGCTCCTCCTCCTTCGAGACGCCGCGACCTCCTTTTCCAAGTGTGGGGATCTACTCTAGAATCTATTGTTGAGGTTCTTTCCTACCCATGCTATTCACATGCAGGAGTTTTCTCTCCATAAGGAAAGGGTTGTGCCTTCTTCTCCAACCGTCAAGTTTATAAGAACATGGATCTCCTTACTGGTGGAAAAACACCTGTACCTTTCTAAACACCAATGGAGTTTCCTCCAGGCATTGAGACTCTTCCTTTTTTTTATATCCCTCCGATGCCGAGCTTCCTCCTTTTATTTAAAGGTGCATACATCCCTTCCTTTTCTGACAGAGATAACCATTTGAGTATTAGAAATGCCCCTCCCTCTTACCTACCTAGCCAAGGGTGCGCTGACCTTCTGACAATCTACATAAAATTTTTAGGGCAATGGCAGCACCTTCTTGGGAGTAATTTAAGGTGGTAATTCTGCCATAGTTATTGTGGAGGAAAACTTCCCTAACATATGCCAAAAAGTAATTTAACCCGAGGAAGGTGTTTTGCCCAATGAGTATTTTTTCTTTAATGTATGCCTAATCACATATTCCCTTAATTGATGTACTTAGGGGTGTCGCATACTTAAGAAATTATTTCTGGGGTTAGGTGACCATAAATTTTCATAAGGACCATTACCCTTTTAGCTATAAAAGTATTCTTCCTATTTGTCTTTGAATAGGGGATCCATACTTAATATAGAAAAATAACTTTTGTGCACCATGGTTCATCCACGAGTCATTTTCCCTTTTTCTTTTAGGGTAAAGAATACCTTCTTTGCAAGGATACAAGTAAACAGTGGAAAAAGGATCAAAGGGGTTTGCTAAATGCTAACGAAGAGATTGTCTTGATCTTGACTTATTTTCTACTTAGGAAGACACCTAATGCTTAGGTATTCAAAGGAAATCATTATATTCTTCCGATTTTTCCCCAAGTGTTCCACGCTATTCCCGGTGGGACAACCCATCGTTTGAATTTCAACTTGTTATCTTGGTTGGGTTACCCACAACCGTCCACTCTTATATAAATATATAGCAACGTCGCTAAAGGGAATGATATGGCGGCAAAAGTAGTTCTACTCATCATGCTTACCTATGTAAACATTTCCCTATCACCCTTTTAATATGTACACACATGTACGAATAAGTGTAATATAAGCCTTCATGAGTTAGTATAGGTAGATGGAGTATCACCCTTTTGACGAGGCACATTGATGGTGATAATTGTTTTTTTTTTAGTTTCCGTCATTAAGTTGCACCCATATCCTAGGTCTCATAAGTTTATTAACTCATAGGATATTACAACATTATTCTGGTGGGGCCTTGGCCTTGAGCTCCTCACCAGAACAAGTACAATATACATTCGTATGTATTACATTATATAGAGTGTACAAGAGGGATGTTACACAATATTTAGTTGAGGCATTGGATACCATAACAAACACAATTGACGAAGCCCAAGGAGATCTGTACAACATTAGCTCCTACAGAGAATCCACGAGGCAATACTATTCCGATGGTTTGAGTTATAAAGACATAAAAAACCTAAATATTACTAAAGACCAATTGTTTTCATTATTTCGAGACCCTAGCACCAGATTGGTTCCACCCACCAGTCGAGCACACATTTCCATAGACTGGTGCATGGAACCAAATGTGAAAGCCAATTAGATGGATTGTTGGTATATGGTCTTCGATGAAGATCCTCGTGGGAATAGGGACATCCCATTTTATTTCCTGAGGAAGTTGTATGTAGAATTAATCCTAGGGAAACATGTTAACTATTTTGATATTTTATACTTCCAGGGTGTGGGTCATGGGATGCCCCAAGATAGGGAAGGGGTTAGGACTGATCCTAACCATGTTCCATGCCCTCCAAGCACACCAAAACCCCCTCGGGTATATCCTCCTATGGGTCTTGTGATTGATGATACACAGGAGGCCTTATTTGACTTGGTAGATACATTGCTTCAGCATGGGAATGTTGTCCAAGGCAATGTAGGCCAAGGGGTTGACACTTCTCAGGTCGGCCCATCGCATAGTAAGGATCCATCTACATATCGCATTGGATACGTAGAGCATTTAGAGTGTCGTGTTACTCCACACCCTTTCACAATGTGTGGAGGCATATGCTATGGCCCTACTTCAGAGTTCCAGGATGATGGATTACTTCGATTTATAAGTATAAATCATTATTTTCATATTATATTTTGTTTTATATCACAACTTCAATTGTTTCACGATCATTTCTATTTAATTATCTAACAAATTATGTGAACAAATATACAGCTAGTGTCCCATGACTCCCCATATTCACATAGTCCGTCGATTGATGTTGAGAACATTGATGCAGTAGTCAATGTTGCATATGGGTTTGGTTCTTCACCACTAACTGTAAGAACTATACTTTCTAATTTGTCATCATTATTTACATATTTATAGTAGATATTGTAACATTCAATACATCCTAATATGGATACAATATGTTTTATGCAGGGTGAGAAGGATGAGTATGTTGAATCCCATCCTAATCCCTCTCATGTAGAGGAAGATTCCCAGACCCAGGTATTATTTTAAATATGCTTTTAATTATGCCTTTAATAATTCAACATTCATGCTTTTAATTTTTATATTTTTTCTAATTGTATCTTTATGTTTTGCTACGTAGCATGATATCTTGATGGGTGACCCACCTCTTCCCACCCCTAGGTACATGTATGTTTCGCTTTCTTTGAAAAAATAATTTTTTGTCCATGTTGTATATGTCTCGTTTTGTTTGTATTATCTGACATTGACATATGTTACTTTATGCAAGAATCTATTGATCAATTTGGTGCTTGAAGAGCACCAAAGCAAGGTTGTTGGTGACCCACCTCTTCCCCCCCGCCAAGTACATGTATGTTTTGCTTTATTTGAAAACATCATTTTTCGTCCATGTAGTCTATATGTCTCTAATTATTTTTATTATCTGAAATCAACACATGTTACTTTATACAGGATTCTAGTGAGGCACCAGTGCTTGAAGAGCACCAAATTGATGACCCACCTCTGATGAGCCAACATGTATGTTTATGTATTGCTTTCTTTTAATTGTGATTTTAATGATTCAACATGTAATTTTTTAATTTTTTGAAATTGTCTAATTGTATCTTTATCCTTTTTTATGTAGGAACATGATTTTGATGATGTTATCCAACAAGCAAACTTCTTCACTAATGCATGTAGAAATCCTTTTATCCTGTTGATAGTTGATCGACCCACTGGTTACACACCTTTTCATGTCCCCCAGGTATATTTATGTATTGCAACTCTTGCTTATATTGCTTTTTGTACATGAAAGTATATTTTTCCTTGTTCCCCCCATTGATATGCCGACATTGACATATATATTATTTTATGCAGTTTGATAGTGAGCCAGTGGTTATTGAAGAGAACCCAATCGAGGTCGTTGCTCACCCACCTCTTCCCCCCCCAATGTACCTGTATGTCTCGATTTATTTGAAAAAATCATTATCCCTCCATGTTGTATATGTCTTGTTTTCTTTGTATTATCTGACATTGACATATGTTACTTTATGCAAGAATCTATTGAGCCAGTGGTGCTTGAAGAGCGCCAAAGCAATATTGTTGGCGACCCACCTCTCCCCCCCCACCAGGTACATGTATGTTTTTCTTTATTTGAAAACATCATTTTTCTATCCATGCAGTATATATGTCTCTGATTCTTTTTATTATCTGAAATTCACATATGTTACTTTGTGCAGGCTTCTAGTGAGGCATCGGTGCTTGAAGAGCACCAAATCAGTGACCCACCTCTGACAAGCCAGGAGGTACGTTTATGTATCGCTTTCTTTGTACATTTATGTATCAATTTCTCTGATTTGAAGCACCAAATCAGTGACCCACCTCTTCCCCCCCAATGTACATGTATGTCTCGATTTCTTTGAAAAAGTCATTATCCCTCCGTGTAATTTAGTTTTATTTGTACAATCAAGTATGTTCCATGCACCCATTGATTTGTTGACATTGGGATATATATATTTTTATGCATCTTGATAGTGAGTAAGTGGTTCTTGAAGAGCACCCAATCGGGGTCACTGCTAGTGAGGCACCACAACCCACCATTACTTACTCACATACAGTAAGTAAAAATGTTATATTGGTTTGGAATTTAAACAAATGTACATAGAATTTTTATAGGTTGGTAAACTAACTTACAAATTTTGGTTTTTCTGCAGTGTCCACTAATGCGACCTATCCCTCTTGTTCAACGATGGGGATCACCAATGAGTAGTTGGAAAAGAAAGCTAGACTTCTCCGAAGACATTGGCAGTGGCAGCGAAAGGGGGGACAACTAGAATAAATGTATAGGGGGGATACATAGATGTAACTTTTTTTTTTATACACACAAATGTATAGTTTGATCCACTGTTTTGTATTATGGCCATGTGGCATGCCAATTTTTGTAACATTATTTGTATACATATATAATATAAAGCAAGGTTCAAATTTATAAATATATGGATGACTTGATCTTGGAACATGATATGTGTGGTTCACCTAAGTGATATAATGATATGTGTGGTTCACATGTGTGCTAGTATGAATTTCCAATACTTAAAGGAAGAATTTATGACTCATCCAACTAAGATCAAGTAACGATTAAGTCATGGGAGATAATCACTAGACACCATAACCATAACCATACCATACAACTACCTAAATTTAACTATCATCAAATTTTTAACATTATGGCTATCCTCAACTTTTTAACATCATAACCATACCATACACTACGTAAATTACATACACTAACATCATAACACTAACATCATAGCCATACCACTAAATTTAACATCATGTACATGCGTTTCTACTTCTAAGTCATGCATGCATGTGTAATATACCATATCATAACCTATGATACTAACATGATACCATACTAACATACCATACCATACTAATATACTATACCCTACAATATTAACATCATACCCTACAATACCCTATGATACTAACATCATACCATACTAACATACCATACCATACAAATATACCATACCATACCCTACAATACTAACATCATACCCTACAATACCCTATGATACTAATAGATCATTATATACTAACATACCAATATACCATATCATACCCTATGATACTGACATACCATACCATACTAATATACCATACCATACCCTACAATACTAACATACCATAACATACCATAACATAACATGTACCATAACATACTAACATCATACCATACTAATTTGTTCATTTACATGTGTTTCTAGTTCCATCTCATAAGTTGTAAAGAGGTCACTAAAGCCTAGTTCCATCCACTAACTTGTCAACCCTAGTGATAGCATGCAATTTGTTGTTCATGAAACACTAGTTTGTTTTCAATATGTACATGTACATGTGTTTCTAGTTCCATCTCATAACTTGTAAAGAGGTCACTAAACCCTAGTTCCATCCAATAACTTATCAACCATAGTGATAGCATGCAATTTGTTGTTCATGAAACCCTAGTTGGTTTTCAATACATGTACATGTACATGTACATGTGTTTCTAGTTCCATCTCATAACTTGTAAAGAGGTCACTAAACCCTAGTTCCATCTCATAATTTGTCAACCATAGTGATATCATGCAATTCGTAGTTCATGAAACCCTAGTTGTTTTTCAATTTGTTCATGTACATGTGTTTCTAGTTCCATCTCATAACTTATAAATAGGTCACTAAATCCTAGTTCCATCCACTAACTTGTCAACCATAGTGATAGCATGCAATTTGTTGTTCATGAAACCCTAGTTGGTTTTCAATATGTACATGTACATGTGTTTCTAGTTCAATATCATAACTTGTAAAGAGGTCACTAAACCCTAGTTCCATATCATAACCTGTCAACCATAGTGATAGCATGCAATTTGTAGCTCATGAAACCCTAGTTATTTTTGAATTTGTTCAAGTACAGTGTTTCTAGTTCCATCTCATAACTTGTAAAGAGGTCACTAAACCCTAGTTCCATCCACTAACTTGTCAACCATAGTGATAGCATGCAATTTGTTGTTCATAAAACCCTAGTTGGTTTTCAATATTTATATGTACATGTGTTTCTAGTTCCATCTCATAACTTGTAAAGAGGTCACTAAACCCTAGTTCCATCTCATAACTTGTCAACCATAGTGATAGCATGCAATTTGTTGTTCATAAAACCCTAGTTGGTTTTCAATATTTATATGTACATGTGTTTCTAGTTCCATCTCATAACTTGTAAAGAGGTCACTAAACCCTAGTTCCATCTCATAACTTGTCAACCATAGTGATAGCATGCAATTGGTAGTTCATGAAACATAGTTGTTTTTCAATTTTTTCATGTACATGTGTTTCTAGTTCCATCTCATAACTTGTAAAGAGGTCACTAAACCCTAGTTCCATCTCATAACTTGTCCACCATAGTGATAGCATGCAATTTGTAGTTCACGAAAACCTAGTTCTTTTTTAATTTGTTCATGTACATGTGTTTCTAGTTCCATCTCATAACTTGTAATTAGGTCACTAAATCCTAGTTCCATGCACTAACTTGTCAACCATAGTGATAGCATGCAATTTGTTGTTTATGAAACCCTAGTTGGTTTTCAATATGTACATGTAAATGTGTTTCTAGTTCCATCTCATAACTTGTAAAGATGTCACTAAACCCTAGTTCCATCCACTAACTTGTCAACCATAGTGATAGCATGCAATTTGTTGTTCATGAAACCCTAGTTGGTTTTCAATATGTACAAGTACATGTGTTGCTAGTTCCATCTCATAACTTGTAAAGAGGTCACTAAACCCTAGTTCCATCTCATAACTTGTCAACCATAGTGATAGCATGCAATTTGTAGTTCATGAAACCCTACTTGTTTTTCAATTTGTTCATGTACATATGTTTCTAGTTCCATCTCATAACTTGTAAATAGGTCACTAAATCCTAGTTCCATCCACTAACTTGTCAACCATAGTGATAGCATGCAATTTGTTGTTCATGAAACCCTAGTTGGTTTCAATATGTACATGTACATGTGTTTCTAGTTCCATCTCATAACTTGTAAAGAGGTCACTAAACCCTAGTTCCATATCATAACATGTCAACCATAGTGATAGCATACAATTTGTAGTTCATGAAACCCTAGTTGTTTTTGAATTTGTTCATGTACATGTGTTTCTAGTTCCATCTCATAACTTTTAAAGAGGTCACTAAACCCTAGTTCCATCCAATAACTTGTCAACCATAGTGATAGCATGTGATTTGTTGTTCTTGAAACCCTAGTTGGTTTTCAATATTTATATGTACATGTGTTTCTAGTTCCATCTCATAACTTGTAAAGAGGTCACTAAACCCTAGTTCCATCTCATAAATTGTCAACCATAGTGATAGCATGCAATTTGTAGTTGATGAAACCATAGTTGTTTTTCAATTTTTTCATGTACATGTGTTTCTAGTTCCATCTCATAACTTGTAAAGAGGTCACTAAACCCTAGTTCCATCCACTAACTTCTCAACCATAGTGATAGCATCCAATTTGTTGTTCATGAAACCCTAGTTGGTTTTCAATATGTACAAGTACATGTGTTTCTAGTTCCATCTCATAACTTGTAAAGAGGTCACTAAACCCTAGTTCCATCTCATAACTTGTAAAGAGGTCACTAAACCCTAGTTCCATCCACTAACTTGTCAACCATAGTGATAGCATGCAATTTGTAGTGCATGAAACCCTAGTTGTTTTTCAATTTGTACATGTACACATGTTTCTAGTTCCATCTCATAACTTGTAAAGAGGTCACTAAACCCTAGTTCCATCCACTAACTTGTCAACCCTATTGATAGCATGCAATTTGTAGTTCATGAAACCCTAGTTGGTTTTCAATTTGTACATGTACATGTGTTTCTAGTTCCATCTCATAACTTGTAAAGAGGTCGCTAAACCCTAGTTCCATCTCATAACTTCTCAACCATAGTGATAGCATGCAATTTGTAGTTCATGAAACCCTAGTTGGTTTTCAATTTGTACATGTACATGTGTTTCTAGTTCCATATCATAACTTGTAAGGGACACGGTCGAGGGTTTTGCAGAGTTGACCCACCAAGGCAAGAGTTGCATTGAAGGAAACTAAGCAAAAACCTAGTTTACGAAATCAATGCACAATGAAGTCACTGGTCCTTGAAAATAGGAGGGAGAAGGACACCTAGAGGTAATCGCATGCTAGGAGACCAATGGAGTCAACAGTTATTCGATCCGAGCTCTGGTTTTCGAGTTATGTCCAGTTGAAAGTCACATGAAAATGTCATTCACAGACACTTAGTGACTTCCGGTCCAATAGCGAAAACCAAAATGAAGTAGAAAAATTGCATGTCATTGGCTCCTGCAAGTGTGTATGGGAAAGGCCGATATGGGAACCCTACCAACACAACCACAGCCGAGGGTTTTTATGCATTGACCCACCAATGAAATAGTTGCAAGAGTTGACCCAAGAATGTAAGTAAATGTATGTTAATATTAAAAATATAAAAAAATGTAAATTTCAACAACTTGAGAGCATGTTATTTTCTTATTTCTATTTGTTGGTGTCTGAAGACACTATTCTTGGCACCTCCAATGTGCCAGAGATGGTGTTTGTATCCAAGGGACACGAAAGGCTAGACATTAGTACTCTCATAAGAAAATAAAGAGAACCAAATGAAAATGTGCAAACATGATTTATATATAACTCACCTAGGGCTGTAAGATCGTGTTTATAGTGTCTAATATCCTCTGAATAATTTTATGTCTGTGAATGGTATCCGTTAATAATAGGTTTATTACATTGGGAAAAAACTAAGGATAAATAATTGAAATTGTGCTTCAGCATACACTTTAAAGGTTAAATAACACACCTAATAATGCACTCAGACAAGTAGGCCATTTGGATCATCTCTACTGCCAATGGTGTCCATCAATCTTTCGTGCTCTATATGAGGTAGAAAGTATCGTAGATGTGACCTATTTTTATGACTAAGTGTGCATAGCTTGATGTTTATACCAACTACTAGGTTAGTGAAGTGGTATGCAATAGCTCCTGGTCTATAATCCTGATATACATATCCACCCTTCCTTTTCTGTTGTGCTGCAAGTGTTAAGTACTCCCCTTTTATAACTGTGGATCTAGCTGTGAATGCAATATTTTCATCATCTATAACATGTTCGAGAATGGTTTGTTTCCCTCCTAAGAAACGTGCCAACCAATAGTTAGAACCCCATTCATTATGTTTTTGGGAAACCACTATATATATTATTATGACCTGTGAAAGGAAATAGGTCAAATTAACAATACATTTTTTAAATAAGGTCTTTCATTTCTAATTTATACATAAATTAAAATCTACTTAGGTCGAGTTAACAATAAATAAATGCAATTTCTTATTTAGGTACTACTAATTTACTTTTTTGTACCTGCTTGTATGATCTCCGATATGTGATCATAGTCTGTAGAAATATGTGTCTGATCATCTTCCAAATGGTCTATTTCATTAACCCCATTGAAATTGGTGCCAAGTGTCACTCGATCCCATGTATCAACTATATCTATATACTTAGAATCATCCCATTCATCGATGCTATAGGAACTGCAAAAGCAAGCCTTCAATCTTGTCCAAATTTGTACGGTCGAGTTGTCTGGGCTTATAATTGAATGAAACTGTCATGTTCCATGCACTGTGTTCACCCGATGTGTTTGGGATCAGTCCACATTTGTCACCTCCCAGAATATTCTCTGCACTAGGTCTTTCTTTGTTGCTTGTTCTCCATGACAGATGCACACCATTTCACTATAGATGCAGCGTCTCAAAAATGAGCACCTGTAAACTTCATCTCTTCCCTTCGAAGGGTAGTTTTTATGCATGCAACAACACCATCATGCTCTCCTTTTCCATGACTATTTTCAAAGTAGTTCCATACATGTGGCACCTTGTATTTTATGTGCAACAAACACAACCATTTAATTACATGTGCATTCTTGAACTATCCAGCACAACCATCTCACCAAATGAAATGACGATAAAATGGTATATCCATAGCTATCACATGATCATAGAATAATTTAAAGCAATGCTGGATGTAATGGATGTCATGGGTCCAGTCATCACTTATGTAGAAGTGAATTTCCTTCATTATCACATGTTTCTCTTCATTGCTATCTGGCCCATGTCGATACGTGATATGCACCAATATTCTCACCTTCTCTGAGTGATAGTATTGACTTTGTATTTCATTTTGTGGTTGTAGGGTGTAATTTTTTGCAAAGTCAACCACTGATAGTATTTTTCTGAGAGGGAAGGTGTCCCTACATATTCTGAATTGCTCATCTTGCCACTGTGCCATATCGACATGTTGAATGTACTGTTGGATATTTCCATGAAACTATGAAATAAAATCACATACTTGCACCTGGTGTAAAAAAATAAGCAGTGTTATAAAACAACATAAAAAGATGTGTACATGAATATTAATATTTAAATATTCAACAATTTACCCATGAAGTCACCAATTTAATATTCCTGCTTTCTTTCCCATCATGTAGCTGATATGTCTCATACTGATAGTTCTTCTTCTTGACAATTGCATTCTCGAATGCTTGATCTTCACTCTCATGGATGCAATGAGACCATAATGATAGCCCACTACAATTGTTGCAAGAAACCTCTACACATTGTTTTAAGTAATGTGTCTGCCCATCTTGCAACGAACACATTATGCTATGGATGAAATCTCTGAATGACATTGGTGGTACTGTGCATGAGCATTCCTGCACATGGTTAGGATGCAAAAAATGACGTATATGTGCAAATGTATGGTAATATAGGTCAAAATATATGTGGTATCTACAACAACAAGTGTTCCATATGGTATTGATTCTAATGTACCAAGGCTTGCATTTTTCAAAATATCTTTGCTCGAGCCTTAGTTCTACATGGGAAACTTTAAACATCTCGAACAGTTGAGTTTGTGTCATGTCAAGATAATGTTTAACATGAGGTTCATTGTTTCTAGAACCCCTACAATGTTTTAACACATCCTTCTTGTTAGAATAAGGCCTAGTCTTATCATGTCAAAACATGTGCACTAGGCCCTTCACTGCTTCAACTAACTTCATGTCTTTGCGGGGAAACCTATTGCTAAATGCCCATTTTGTTTCCATTTGTCCCTCTACATCAAGGTTGTCTCTTCTTACTGAATATTTTTTAAGTGTCTTCGGATGTAAAGGCACAATTTGTGATGTGCATTTAAGTAAACGATGTTGTATTGTGGATCTACATACAATTGATTCAGCCAATACACGACGAGCCACATTACAGTCTTGTGAATGAGTTCTTTTACCAATAGATGTGAATGCAACAACAAGAGATTTAACAATGTGATTACTTGATTCGATATTCTTCATTGTTCTTATGCCTAAATTTCTTCTAATAGTTTCCATATTTCTAGATTTAAGCAAAGATAAAAACAATTGGCATTTACTGGCTTCAGATTTGTTATCAAAATATTATTTCATTATTTGAGAACAATGATGAAGTATAGTGCATTTAGCCACCTTACTTTCCATGGAAGTCAATTCGCTCTCATCCACCTGTATGCGTTTAGGATACTGTTCTCTTTCGTTTTGATGCAAAATTTCTCGCCATTTGAAATGTTGGAGTGACGTTTACATCCACTACAGGCTGACAACTTCGATTAGGAGATTGAACCATTGTCCATGGTTGTTGCTGAGTCACATTTGCATCAGGAGTAACATAATTATTGAACTCTTCACAAGATTTTCCTTTTACTAATGGATCAATAATATCATCTTCCATATAAATAACTTCCTTTACTGTTGCATTATCTTCCTCAGCCTCTACGTCAGGTATCTATTGAGGGGGAATGGGAATGATTTGCTCATCTAATGAATGCCGACGATTTCTTGAATCTTCCCTCTTTTTTTCTTTTTTATTTTCAGCTTCTTCCAGTGTAAGCACCTTCCTCGCTGACTTCTGACCTCTATTATGTACATTCCCCATTGAAATCCACCCAAACTTGTACAAAACCTATGGATTTATGTAACTAATGATTAAATTGCAAGTTGAACAGTTCTCTGTGCACAAGTTCAAAATAATTATGTCTTTTTCTATAGTAAACCTTGCCCATAGCACGCAACCCAACATTTTTTATATAACACATATCGCATATGTGATATAACGCATGTCTGTTTTATCGCATATGTGATATGGATACAATGCTTTTTAATTAACAGGCAGTTTTTCTTACGTGATCTAGAAATCACATATGGGATTTAGTGCATATGCAATATATCGCATATGCGATTTAGTGCATATCAAATATTAAACTTGACTTATCCATGATTATCAAATATTAAAATATTAAATATCAAATGCATATCAAACTTGGATTGAAATATGTTAAACTTCTATAACCTTACAATGGACCCCATACCAATGGTTAAGACCTCCAAACCTATCCTTGGACCATGGTAGTGTCTATAGAACTACCTCTTATCTGGAAATATTCATAATGGTTCCTATATGACCATGGTTAATGCCTCCTGAACAATCTTCAATGCATAAAATAGACTAATGGCACATATATCCCATATTAAGGATAAATATCCCCTTTAAAGGGCATGTGTAGTGCTTTAAGACTTGTTTCTGTTACACTGTTGTACCATTATCATGGTTAAGACCCTGAGACCAATCCTTAGTGCATAAAACCTCATAATGACACCCATATCCCACTAAAGGCCAAATATTCCATCTGTAAGGCATGTGTGTTGATTTAGGGACTTATTGTCTACTCTTCCATGACTATAGTTGTAGTATAGAGACCCATCCCTCTCATCCAAAATCCTAAAATGGCACCCTTATCCCATTATAATATCATTTATACTCCCAATATTCTATCCAAACGGTCTATGGGGTGGACCATGGCCCAACATTACATTGGTTAAGAGGGGGGGCAGTCAAAGGAGGGAGAGGATGACGATGACTATAATGGTGATTATAATGATGATGATGATGATGATGACAATGATGAGGATGATGACTATGATGATGATGATGAGGACGAGGATGATGATGATGAGGAGGAGGAGGAGGATGATGACTATGATGATGATGATGAGTATGAGGGTGATGATGATGATGATGATGAGGATGAGGATGATGGTGATGATGATGATGACGATGACAATGATGATGAACAATGATGGTGATGATGATGATGATGATGATGATGATGATGATGATGAGGATGATGGTGATGATGATGATGAGGATGATGATGAGGATGATGATGATAGGTTTAGTTGAAACTTTGCTTTGATTTTATTTTCAAGCATTTGCAATGGAATGGTGATGATGAACAATGGTGATGATGATGAGGAGGATGATGACAATGATGATGATGAGGATGATGTCTATGATGATGATGAGGATGATGATGATGATGATCGTGATGATGATGACGATGAACAATGATGGTGATGATGGTGATGATGATGATGATGATGATGATGATGACGATGATGATGACGATGATGATGATCATGATGAATATGGCTATGATGACGATGATTATGATGATGGTGATAATGATTACGATGATAAGGAGGAGGATGATGACTATTTGTTGTTGATGATGAGGATGAGGGTGATGATGATGATGAGGAGGAGGAGGATGATGATGGTGATGATGATGATGATGATGATGATGATGATGATGATGATGATGACAACGATGATGATGAACAATGATGGTGATGATGACGATGATGATGATGAGGATGAGGGTGATGATGATGATGATGATGATGATGATGACGAGGATGAGGATGAGGATGATGATGATGACGACGATGATGAGGAACAATGATGATGATGATGATAGGTTTAGTTGAAACTTTCCTTTGATTTTATTTTCAAGCATTTGCAATGGTGGTGATGATGAGCAATGATGATGATGATTAGGAGGATCATGACAATGATGATGATGAGGATGATGACTATGATGATGATGAGGATGAAGATGATGATGATGATGATGATGAGGAACAATGATGGTGATGATGATGGTGATGATGATGATGATGATGATGATGATGATCACGATGACTATGGCTATGATGACAATGATTATGATGATGATGATGATTATGATGATGAAGAGGAGGATGATGATTATTTGTTGTTGATGACGAGGATGAGGTTGTTGTTGATGATTATGATGATGATGATGACGAGGATGATGATGGTGACAATGATGATGATGATTATGATGATGATGATGATGATGATGACAATGATGATGATGATGAACAATGATGGTGATGATGATGATGACGAGGATGATGAGGATGAGGATGAGGATGATGATGATGATGATGATGATGATGATGATGATGATGATGATGGCGACGACGATGATGATGATGATGACCAATGATGGTGATGATGATGATGATGAGGATGAGGATGAGCATGAGGATGATGACGACGATGATGAGGAACAATGATGATGATATGTTTAGTTTACACATTACTTTTATTTTATTTTCAAGCATTTGTAATGGAATGGTGATGATGTACAATGATGATGATGATGAGGAGGAGGATGATGACAATGATGATGATGAGGATCATGATGATGATGAGGATGTTGATGATGATGATGATGATTGCAATGACGACGATGATGAAAAATGATGGTGATGATGATGATCACGATGATGACGACAATGACGATGATGACGACAACAATGATGATGTTGATGATGATGATGATGATGATGATCACGATGACTATGGTGATGATGATGATTATGATGATGATGACGATGATAGTAATGAGATTTCACCCACTTACTATAAATAATAATTACTAAATCTTGAAAACCATCTTTAATACACATATAAACACTCATTACACTGATGGCCACTCACTTGTTTGAAGATTTCTGGTACTAGAGCCACCCCATAGACCATCTGAATGGAATATTGGGAGTCTAAATGGTATTATAATGGGATAAGGATGCCATTACTATTTTGTACTCTCGTACCAAAGTAGTTAAGCAAAAATGCATATGCGATAGGAATAAGCTATAACACATATGCGTGTTTTAAAAATTTATAAACTCGCCGGGAATAAGGTTTGGCATTATGTTTAGAATTAACTTAAGACTACCAAACCTGTTGGCTAGGACATAAAAACTAGGGCTATTTCCTATCTTTTAGAATTCTATCAATATGTTAAGTTTCTTTGGCATGTTTTGCTTTCACAAACACAATGTTTTTAATGAAAATTTAGAATATTGTAGAGTACGATCTTATGATTCTGAGTATTTAATATTTTACTTCAAATGTATGTTTTAATCATTTATTATTATTTTTCTAAATGAAATAGGCTAGTTTTAAAAAATAGATACATCGATTGTTTTTTATATAACTTTTGATTGCCTTCACCATTTTCTAAGAAAACTATATGGTGCACTAGGAGAGAGCGATCTCTACAATATTATATATAGAAATCAAGGATTTCATTAATTTTTGGCTCTAAAGTGTTGTACTCGCACATAAGATTTTCATTTTGAGCTTTTCTGACTTCAATAATTAATAAAAAAAAGAATCATGAAACGATATGATTAAATAGTGTTGCACTAGGCCCATATGTCCTTTACATGTCTGCAATATTTTATACAAAATTGACATCATTTACCTCATATATTGATGCATCCGCCCAAACATATATGTTATGATGCGCTGAAATTTTGAAAACCCAATTTCACGGAAACTAATTTTATAATCATTTACATAGATTTTTTTTGCATAAATGTCATATATTATGAAATATCATTCAATTGCCTATCTTTTGTCTTTTTACTTCATTATCAAATATGATAGGAAAGTACCCCTAATTCTCACCTAAAGTCAGAGGTTCCAGGTTTTTCCAGTATTATGTGGCATCTAAAGTGTCTTTAAAGGAGTCCATGATTGTGCATCAACCCTTTGTTTATTTGATTTATTAAAGAAATGTTTTTTTTTTTTAAATCATGTTTTTTAAGAAATAAAGTAATGTTTTTAGAAGTCATGATTGTTAAAAGAAGTGGTACTAAGCTGTTCATGTTTACAATTGTGTGCACAATGTATTTAAAGGTTTGATTATCTAGAAATGTGCATACTTTGTTATGTTATTTTATTAAAGAAATGGAGATTGATAAAAACTCATGTTTTCTAGAATCAACGTAATTTTCCATAGAAAACATGATTTAAAAAAAGTAGGGGTACTAATATGCTACTCATACCAATTGTGAGCACAATGTATAAAAATGTGCAATCATGTAGAATTTGCATACTTTGTTGGTCCAGATTATTAAACAAATGATGTTTTTCAAATGTCATGTTTTTAAAGAAATAAAATAATTATTTCTGAAGTCGTGATTTTTAAAAACAGGTGTATTAAGTTATTTCTCTTTCCAATCACATGTGGAATCTATAAAAGTGTGCGATCATGTAGAATGTGCAAAATTTGTGTATTCGCTTTATTAAACAAATTGAATTTTTTTTCAAAGTATTGTTTTTAAGAAATAAAGTGACCTTTTAAGAAATCATAATTTTTTAAAACAAGGGGCACTAAGCTCTTCCTCTTACCAATTGGATGCACAATATATAAAAAGGTTCCATTGTATATAATCTACACACTTTGTTGATTCTATTTGTTAAGTAAATCACGTTTTTAAAATGTCTTTTTTTTCAAGAAATATATTTTTAGAGGACACGATTTTTACAAACAATGGTTACAAAGTTATTCCTCTTACCAATTGCAAGAATATTGTATAAAATGTGTGATCATGCAGAATTTTTATACTATGTGGATTTGATTTATTAAATAAATGGTTTTTATGAAAGTCATGTCTTGCAAGAGATAAAATAATTTTTTGAAGTCATAAATTTTTAAAATGAGGGGTACCAATCTATTCCTCTTATGAATTTCATCCCTAAACTATAAAAATCTATGATTATGTAGAAAGTGCATACTTTGTTTATTCCATTTACTAATATCTTCGTCTTAAAAAATTTCCATCCAATGTATGAAAATGTGTGATTATATATAATGTGCATACTTTGTTTATTCGATTGATTAAAGAACTAACATTTTTAAAAAACTCTTGTTCTTAACAAATCAAATAATTTATTTAGAAGTCCTGCTTTTAAAAAATGAGTGGTAGTAATTTATTTCGCTTACCAATTGGCACTAAGTTGTTCCTTTTAACAAGAGTGTGCACGATGCATAAAATGTGGAATTATTTAAAATATACCTACTTTTTCTATTTGATTGGCTAAACGAATGCATTTTTTAATTCATGTTTTTTAAGAAAGAAAGGAAAAAATATTAAGTCATTATTCTTAGAATCAAGGGTTACTAAGCTCTTCCTCATAAAAATTATGTAAGCAATGTATACAACTATTCAATTATGAAGAATGTGCATACATTGTTGATTCAAATTATTAAAAAAATGGTATTTTTTTAAAAGTCTTGTTTTTAAGAAGTAAAGATATTTTTTAGAGAACACGATTTATAAAAATGAGGGATAAAAATATATTCCTCTTGATAATTGCATGCACAACCTATAAAATTTTGTGATCATGTATAAGTTCCATACTTTGTTGATTTGAATCAATAAACAAATGGCATTTTTCATAAAGTCTTATTTTTTAAGAAATAAAGTAAATTCTTAGAACACATGATTTTTGAAAAGAAGGGACACCAAACTCTAACTCTTACAAATTGCATGCGTAATGTATTAAAAGGTTCCATTATGTAGAATTCATATACTTTCTTGATTCCATTTATTAAATAAATGCCATTTTCAAAAATGCCATTTTTAAAAACAAGGGGTGCTAAGATATTCGTCTTACAAACTGTGTGCACAATGTATAAAAAGGTTAGATTGTGTAACATGTGCAAAATTTGTTTATTCCATTTATTAAATATATAATATTTTTTAAAAATCCATGTTTTTTAAGAAATAAATTAATTGTTTTATTAGTCATGATTTTAAAAAATGAGGGATACTAATATATTCCTCTTACTAATTGCATGAACAATGTATAAAAAGGTTTGATCATGTAGAATGTGAATACTTTGTTGATTGAATTTATTAAATAAATGACATTTAAAAAAAATTCTTGTATTTTTATGGATTAAGTAATTTTTTAAGATTTTGTGATTTTTTAAAATGAGGGGGTACTACGCTATTCCTCCTACCAATTGTGTGTGTAGCCTATAAAAAATTGTGATCAAGTATAATTTTCATACTTTGTTTATTGAACTTATTAATTAAATGGTGTTATTTAAAAACTTGTGGTTTTTAAGAATTAAAGAATTTCTTTTAGAAGTCATGATTTTTACAAATGAGGGGTATTAATCTATTCCACTCAGAAATTTTATGTGAAATGTACAAAAAGGTGTGATTATGTATAAAATTGTATACTTTGTTTAGTCAATTTATTAAACAAATGGGGTTTTTTAAAATGGCATGGTTTTTAAGAAATAAAGTAATTGTTTTAGAAATCATGATTTAAAAAAAAAGAGTGATAATAAGTTATTCATCCTAACAATTGAGTGCACAACCTATAAAAATGTATGCTAATGTAGAATGTGTGTACTTTTCTTATTTGATTTATTAAACACATGGTGTTTTTTAATGTATCGTTTTTAAAGAGATGAAGTAATGTTTTTCAAAGTCGTAATTTTTAAAAAGAAGGGGTACTAAGCCCTTCCTCTTACCATCTATGTGTGTAGTGTAGTTAAAGGTGATATTATGTAGAATGTGTATACTTTTTTTATTTAATTTATTAAAGAAACGTTATTTCTTTTAAATCATAGTTTTTGAGAAATAAAGTCATGTTTTTAAAGTGTAATTTTTGAAAGAAGTGGTTCGAATCTATTCATGTTTAAAATTGATTGCACAATGTATTTAAAGATTTGATTGTGTATAAATGTGCATACTTTGTTAATTTGATTTAATAAACAAATGGAGTTTGATAAAAAAAAAGTCATGTTTTTTCAGAAATAACGTATTTTCCATAGAAAATGTGACTTAAAACAAATAGGGGTACTATTATGTTACTCATACCAATTGTGAGTGGAATTTATAAATATGTGCGATGAATTATATTTTGGATACTTTGTTGGTCCATATTATTAAACAAATGACATTTTTCAAAAAGTCATGTTTTTAAAGAAATAAAATAATTTTTCCCGAAGTCAAGATTTTTAAAAACATTGGTATTAAGTTATTTCTATTTCCAATCACATGTGGAATCTATAAAAGTGTGCAATCATGTAGAATTTTCAAAATTTGTTTATTCTATTTATTAAACAAATGGCATTTTTTTTCAAAGTATTGTTTTTAAGAAATAAAGTGACCTATTTAGAAATCGTATTTTTTTAAAACAAGGGGAACTAAGATTTTTCTATTACCAATTCCATGCACAATATATAAAAAGGTACATTATATACAATCTACATGCTTAGTTCATTCTATTTATTAAGTAAATGACATTTTTTAAATGTATTGATTTTCAAGAAATAATTTTTGTTTAGAGGACATTATTTTTAAAAACAAGGGTTACAAAGTTATTCCTCTTACCAATTGCATGAAAAATGTATAAAAACATGTGATAATGTAGAATTTCCATACTATATGCATCTGATTTACTAAATAAATGGTGTTTTTGAAAATCGTGTCTTTTAAGAGATAAAATATTTTTTTTACAAGTCGTAAATTTAAAAAATGAGGGTTACCAATCTATTCCTCTTAATAATTTTATCAGCAAAATATAAAAATCTATGGTTATGTAGAAAGTCCCTACTTTTTTTATTCCATTTATTAAAGAAATGATTTTTTTTAAATGTCCTTGTTTTTAAGAAATAATACAATTTTTTAGAATTTGTGATTTTTTAAAATCACGGGTACTAATATCTTCCTATTATAAATTTTCCATCCAACGTATAAAAATGTGTGATTATGTATAGTGTGCATAATTTGTTTATTTGATTGATTAAAGAACTTACACTTTAAAAAAAAAATCTTGTTTGTAACAAATACAGTAATTTATTTGGAAGTCGTGCTTTTCAAAAAAAAGTCGTAGTAAGTTATTTCTCTTACAATTATGTACACACCCTATAAAAGGGTGTGATAATGTAGAATTCACAAACTTGGTTTATTTGATTTATTAAATAAATGGTGTTTTTTAAAAGTCTTGTTTTTTAGTAAATAATGTAAATTTTTTTACAAGTCATGAGTTTTAAAAACGTCGACTACTAAAATCTTCCTCTTACCAATTGTGTGCACAATTAAAATAAAGGTGTGATTATGTAGATTGTGCATACTGTGTTTATTTGATTTATTAAATAAATGCCATTTTTTTTAAAATCGTGTTTTTTAAGAAATAACATATTTAAAAAAAAACATGTGTACTAAGGTATTCTTGACACCAATTGTGTGCATGATGCATAAAAAATTGCAATCATGCAAAATGTGCATATTGGTTGATTCAAATTGTTAAACAAGTGCCATTTAAAAAAAACGTGTTTAAAAATCAAAATTTAGAAGATGAGATTTTTGAAAATAAGGGGTACTAAAATATTCCTCTTACCAATTGTGTGTGAAACATATAAAAATGTGCAATCATGTAGAATATAATTACTTTGTTTATTCAATTTAGTAAACACATGTCATTTATTAAAAGGTTTTTTATTTTTTAAGAAACAAACTAATTTGTTTAGAAGTTGCAATTTTAAAAAACGATGGGTACTAAGTTGCTCCTTTTAACAATAGCACGCACAATGCTTAAAATGTGGAATTATGTAAAATGTGCATAATTTTTCTATTTGATTTGTTAAACAAATGCATTTTTTAAAGTCATGTTTTTTAAGAAAGAAACGAAAAACTCTTAAGTCATGATTTTTAGAAATAAGGGGTACTAAGCTCTTCCTCGTACAAATTGTGCACGTAATGTGTAAAACAATTAAATTATTAAGAATGTGCATACTTTGTTGATTCGAATTATTAAACAAATGGTGTTTTTTTAAGTCTTGTTTTTAAGAAGCAAATAATTTTTTTAGAGAACATGATTTATAAAATCGAGGGGTACAAAGCTAATCCTCTTGACAATTGCATGCATAACCTATAAAATTGTGTCATCATGCATAAGGTGCATACTTTATGTGTTTGAATCAATAAGCAAATGATGTTTTTGAGAAATTATTATTTTTTAACAAATACAGTGATTTCTTAGAATACGCGATTTTTAACAAGAAGGGACACTAAATTCTCACTCATACCAATTGCATGTGCAATGTATAAAAAACTTCCATTATGTATAATGCAAATACTTTCTTAATTCCATTTATTAAATAAATAGCATTTTAGAAATTGCTAATTTTAAAAATGAGGAGTGGTAAAATCTTACTCTTAGCAACTGTGTGCAAAATGTATAAAAAGGGGAGAATGTGTAGCATGTGAAAAAATTGTTTATTCCATTTATTTGTGCATACTTTGTTTATTCGATTCCATTACAGAACTGCCATTTTTAAACAAACTCTTGTTTTTAACAAATAAAGTAATTTATTTAGAAGTCTTGTTTTTAAAAAATGAGTGGTAGTAAGTTATTTCACTTACCTATTATGTGCACAACCTATAAAAGGATGTGATAATGTAGAATGAAAAAACTTGGTTTATTTTATTTATTAAACAAATGTTTTGTAAAAAGTCTTGTTTTTTTAGGAAATAATGTAACTTTTTTACAAGTCATGACTTTTAAAAATGTGGGGTACTAAAGTCTTCTTCTTACTAATTGTGTGCGCAATGTATAGAAAGGTGTCATTATGTAGAATGTGCATACTCTATTTATTGTATTTATTAAAGAAATGCTGATTTTTTTAAATAGTGTTCTTTAAGAAATAAAGTATTTTAGAAAAAAACATGATTTTACAAAAATAGGGGTACTAACATATTCCTTCTACCAATTGTGTGCATAATGTATAAAAGGTGTGATCATGCAGAATGCGCATACTTTGTTAATTAAAATTGTTAAACAAGTGTCATTTTTTAAAATTCATGTTTTAAAAATATACATATATTTTTAGAAGTTCAGATTTTTGAAAACAAGGGGTACTAATATATTCCTCTTACCAATTGTGTGTGCAACCTATACAAAAGTAGGATCATGTAGAATATTCTTAAGTTGTTAATTCGATTTAGTAAACAAATGACATTTCTTAAAAGTCTTGTTTTTTTAAGAAATAAACTAATTTGTTTATGCTTTTGCGATTTTTAAAAATGATGGGTTCTAAGTTGTTCCTTTTAAAAATAGAGTGCACAAAGCATAATATGTGGAATTATGTAAAACATGCATGCTTTATCTATTTTATCGGTTAAACAAATGCATTTTTTTAAAGTCATGTTGTTAAGAAAGAAAGGAAAAAATTCTTAAGTCACGATTTTTAGAAACAATCAGTACTATGATCTTCCTCATACAAATTATGTGCTCAATGTATAAAACTATCTGATTATGAATAACATGCATACTTTGTTGATTTTAATTATTAAACAAATGTGCTTTTTTTGAAAGTATTGTTTTTTAGAAGAAGAGAATCTTTTCTAGAGAACATGATTTATAAAAATGAGGGGTACAAATATATTTCTCTTGACAATTGCATGCACAACCTATAAAATTGTGTGATAGTGTATAAGGTGCATACTTTCTTGATTTGAATCAATAAACAAATGACTTTTTTTAGAAAGTCTTATCTTTTAAGAAATAAAGTAATTTATTAGAATACATGATTTTTAAAAAGAAGGGACACTAAACTCTAACTCTTACCAATTGCATGCGCAATGTATAAAAAGGTTCCATTATGTATATTGCAAATACTTACTTGATTCCATTTATTTAATAAATGACATTTTAGAAAATGCCAATTTTTAATAACGAGGGGTACCAAGATCTTCCTCTTACCAACTATGTGCACAATGTATACAAGGTGAGATTGTGTAGCATGTGCAAAATTTGTTTATTCCATTTATTAAATATATAACATTTTAAAAAATTCATGTTTTTTAAGAAATAAAGTAGTTTCTTTATGAGTTGTGATTTTTAAAAATGAGGGATACTAATATATTCCTCTTACTACTTGCATGAACAATGTGTAAAAAGGTGTGATCATGTAGAATGCGAATACTTCGACAATTCAATTTATTAAGTAAGTGGTGATTTTTCTAAATTCTTTTATTTTATAAATTAGTTAATTTTTTTAGATGTTGTGATTTTTTGAAAATGAGGAGTTCTACATAATTCCTCTTAAAAACTTGTGTCTTTTAAGAATTAAAGTGTTTGCTTTAGAAATTATGATTTTTAAAAATGCTATTGAACTTACCAATTTTGTGCGCAATGTACAAAAATGTGTGATTATGTATAAAGTTGCATACTTTCTTTATTCGATTTATTAAACAAATGGGGTTTCTAAAAAAGATGTGTTTTTAAGAAATAAAGAAATTGTTTTAGAAATCATGATTTAAAAAAAATAAGTGATAGTTAGTTATTCCTCCTAGCAATTGAGTGCACAACGTGTAAAAAGGTGTGATAATGTAGAATGTGCATAATTTTCTTATTTGATTTATTAAAAAAATGGTGTTTTTTAAAGTGTCGATTTTAAAGAGATAAATTATTTTTTTTCAAAGTCATGAATTTTAAAAATAAGGTGTACTCTTCCTCTTACAATCTATGTGCGCAGTGTATTGAAAGGTGCTATTATGTAGAATGTGCATACTTTGTTTATTTGATTTATTAAAGAAATGTTTTTTTTAAATCATGTGTTTTAAGAAATAAAGTAATGTCTTTAGAAGCTGTGCTTTTTAAAAGAAGTGGTACTAAGCTCTTCATGTTTAAAATTGTGTGCACAATGTATTTAAATGTTTGATTATGTAGAAATGTGCATACTTTATTAAGTTGATTTAATAAAAAAATGGAGTTTTATAAAAAACCATGTTTTTTTAGAAATAACGCAAATTGCCATAGAAAATGTGATTAAAAAAAATAGGGGTACTAATATGTTACTTATACCAATTGTGAGTGCAATATATGAAATGTGAGATCATGTACAACTTGCATACTTCGTTGGTCCAAATTATTAAACAAATGGCTTTTTTCAAAAACTCATATTTTTAAATAAATATAATAATTTTTTCTGAAGTCATGATTTTAGAAAACAGGGATATTAAGTTATTTATCTTTACAATCACATGTGGAATCTATAAAAGTGTGTGATCATCTAGAATGCCAAAATATTGTTTATTCGATTTATTAACAAATGAGTTTTTTTTCAAAGTATTTTTTTTAACAAATAAAATGACTTTTTTAGAAATCGTAATTTTTTAAAACCAGGGGCAATAAGCTCTTCCTCTTACCAAATGCATGCGTAATATATAAAAAGGTTCCATTATATAGAATATGCACACTTCGTTGATTCTCTTTATTAAGTAAATGATGCTTTTTAAATGTCTTGTTTTCAAGAAATATTATTTTTTAGAGGACATGATTTTTAAAAACAAGGGTTACAGAGTTATTGCTCTTACCAATTGCATAAACAAGGTATAAAAACATGTGATCATGTAGAATTTTCATACTATGTGGATTCGATTTATTAAATAAATAGTGTTACAAATCTTACAAATCTTCCATCCAATGTATGAAAATGTGTGATTATGTATAGTGTGCATACTTTGTTTATTCGGTTGATTAAAGAACTCCTATTTAAAAAGAAAGTCTCTTTTTTAATGAATAAAGTAACTTATTTAGAAGTCCTTCTTTTTAAAAATGAGTGGTAGTAAGTTATTTCACTTACCAATTATGTGCACAACCTATAAAAGGGTGCGATAATGTAGAAAGCACAAACTTGGTTTGTTTGATTTATTAAACAATGGTTTTTTTTAAAAGTCTTATTTTTTAGGAAATAGTGTCATTTTTTTACAAGTCATGACTTTTACAAATGTGGGGTACTAAACTCTTCCTCTTACCAATTTTGTGCACAATGTATAGAACTGCGTTAATATGTAGAAGGCGCATACTCTATTTATTTGATTTATTAAAGAAATGTCGATTTTTTAAAAATCATGTTTTTAAAAAAATACAGTCTTTTTGAAAAAACTTGATTTTACAAAAACATGGGTACTAAGATATTCCTGACACCAATTTTGTGCACAATGTATAAAAACATGCAATCATGTAGAATATGCATATTTTGTTGATTCAAATTGTCAAACAAGAGTCATTTTTTAAAAGTTGTGTTTAAAAATAAAATATTTTTTTTTAGAAGTTGAGATTTTTGGAAACAAGGGTACAATATATTCCTCTTACCAATTGTGTGTGCAACCTATAAAAAAGAGTGATCATGTAGAATCTTCTTACTTTGTTTATTTTATTTAGTAAACAAATGACATTTCTTAAAAAGTCTTGTTTTTTTAAGAAACAAAGTAATTTGTTTAGAAGTTGTGATTTTTAAAAACGATGGGTAATATGTTGTTCCTTTTAAAAATAACATGCACAATGCATAACATGTGGAATTATGTAAATTTGCATACTTTTTTTATTTGATTTGTTTAACAAATGCATTTTTTAAGTCGTGTTTTTTAAGAAAGAAAGATAAAAAATTTGGAGTCATGAATTTTAGAAACAAGGGGTACTAAGTTGTTACTCATACAAATTATGTAAGCAATGTATAAAAATATTCCATTATGAAGAATTTCAATGCTTTGTTGATTCGAATTATTAAAAAAAATGTTGTTTTTTAAAAAGATTTATTTTTAAGAGCCAAAGAAGTTTTTTAGAGAAGACAATTTATAAAAACAAGGGGTACACAGCTATTTCTCTTGACTAACCTATAAAATTGTGTGATCATGTATAAGGTACATACTTTTTTTATTTGAATCAATAAACAAATGGATTTTTTAGAGACTCTTATTTAAAAAAAAATAAAGTAATTTCTTAGAATACATGATTTTGAAAAAGAAGAGACACTAAAATCTAACTCTTACCAATTGCATGTGCAATGTATAAAAAGGTTCCATTATCTAGAATGCAGATACTTTCTTGATTTCATTTATTAAAAAAATTACATTTTAGAAAATGTCATTTTAAAAAACGAGGGGTGCTAAGATCTTCCTCTTACCAAAGGTGAGATTGTGTGTGCAACCTATAAAAATTTGTTATCAAGTATAATTTTCATACTTTGTTTATTCAACATATGAATTAAATGTTGTTGTTTAAAAACTTGTGTTTTTAAGTATTAAAGTATTTGTTTTAGAAGTCATGATTTTTAAAAATGAGTGGTACTAATCTATTCCGCTTACAAATTTTGTGCCCAATATGCAAAAAGGTGTGATTATGTATAAAATTGCACACTTTGTTTATTTGATTTATTAAACAAATGGGTTTTTGAAAAAGATGTGTTTTCTAAAGAATAAAATAATTATTTTAGAAATCACGAGTTTCAAAAAAGTGATAGTAAGTTATTTGTCTTAACATTTGAGTGCACATCCTATAAAAAGCTGTGATAATGTAGAATGTGCATACTTTGCTGATTTGATTTATTAAACAAATGTTGTTTTTTAAAGAGATAAAGTAATGTTTTTCAAGGTCATGATTTTTAAAAATAAGGAGTACTCATCTCATCCTCTTACCATCTATGTGCACAATGTATTGAAAGGCGCTATTATGTAGAATGTGCATACTTTGTTTATTTGATTTATTAAAGAAATGTTAATTTTTTTAAAATCATGTTTTTTAAGAGATAAAGTAATGTTTTTAGAAGTCATGATTTTTAAAAGAAGTGGTACTAAGCTCCTCATGTTTAAAATTGCATGCACAATGTATTTAAATGTTTTATTATGTAGAAATGTGCATACTTTGTTCAGTTGATTTAATAAACAAATGGAGTTTGATAGAAAGTTATGTTTTTTTTTTTAAATAACATAATTTTCCATAGAAACCCCGATTTAAAAAAAATTGGGGTACTAATATGTTGCTCATACCAATTGTGAGCGCAATGTATACAAATGTGCGATCATGTAGAATTTGCATACTTAGTTGGTCCAAATTATTAAGCAAATGACGTTTTCCAAAAATTCACATTTTTAAAGAAATAAAATAATGTTTTATGAAGTCATGATTTTTAAAAACAAGGATATTAAGTTATTTCTCTTTCCAGTCCCATGTGGAATCTATAAAAGTGTCTAATCATGTAGATTGTGCAAAATTTATTTATTCGATTTATTAAACAAATGACATTTTTTTCAAAGTATTGTTTTTTAGGAAATAAAGTGACTTTTTTAGAAATTGATTTTTTTAAAAGCAAGGGGCACTAAGCTCTTCCTCTTACCAATTGGATTCATGATATATATAAAGGTGCCATTATATACAATCTAAACACTTTTTTCATTCTACTTATTAAGTAAATGAGTTTTTTTAAATGTCGTGGTTTTTATGAAATATTTTTTTAGAGGACATGATTTTTAAAAACAAGGGTTACAAAAATATTACTCTTACCAATTACATGAACAATGTATAAAAATGTGTGATCATGTATAGTTTCCATATTATGTGGATTCATTTTATTAAATAAATGGAGTTTTTGAAAGTCATGTCTTTTAAAAGATAAAATAACACTTTTAGAAGTATTAAATTTTAAAAATTAGAGGTACCAATCTATTCTCTTATGAATTTCATTTGCAAACTATAAAATCTATGATTATGTATAAAGTGCATACTTTGGTTGATTAAAGAACTGACATTTTTAGGAAAAAACTCTTGTTTTTAACAAATAAAGTAATTTATTTGGAAGTCGTGCTTTTAAAAATTAGTGGTATTAAGTTATTTTGACTACCAATTGTGTGCACAACCTATAAAAGGGTGTGATAATGTAGAATTCACAAACTTGATTTATTTGATTTATTAAACAAATGGTGTTCTTTAAAAAGTCTTGTTTTTTAGGAAATAATACATTTTTTTTACAAGTCATGACTTTTAAAAAGGTGGGGTTCTAAACTCTTCCTCTTACCAACTGTGTGTAATATGTATAGAAAGGTGTGATTATGTATACTGTGAATACTCTGTTTATTTGATTTATTAAAGAAATGCCATTTTTTTAAATCGTGTTTTTTAAGAAAGAAAGTATTTAAAAAAACATGATTTTATAAAAATAGGGGTACTAAGATATTCCTGACACCATTTGTGTTCACAATGTATAAAAAGGTGTGATCATGCAGAATGTACATATTTTTTTATTCAAATTGATAAACAAGTGTCATTTTTTAAAAGTCGTGTTTAAAAAAAATTAGAAGTGACATTTTTGAAAAGAAGGGGTACTGATATATTCCTCTTACCAATTGTGTATGCTACCTATTTAAATGTGTAATCATGTGGAATATTCTTACTTTGTTCATTCGATATAGTAAACAAATGGCATTTCTTGAAAAGTCTTATTTTTTTAAGAAATAAACTAATTTCTTTAGAATTTGCGATTTTTAAAAATGATGGGTACTAAGGTGCTCATTTTAACAATAGCACGCACAATGCATAAAATGTGAAATTATGTAAAATGTATGTGCATACTTTTTCTATTTGACTCGTTAAAAAAATGCAATTTTTAAGTCATGTTTTCCAATAAAGATAGGGAAAATTATTAATTCATGATTGTTAGAAACAAGAGGTACTAAGATGTTCCTCATACCAAATGTGTGTGAAACGTATAAGATTATTTGAATATGAAGAATGTGCATACTTTGTTGATTCGAATTATTAAACAAATGGTCATTTTTTTAAAAGTCTTGTTTTGAAGAAGCAAAGAATTTTTTTAGAGAATACGATTTATAAAAATGAGGGGGAAAAGCTATTCCTTGTGACAATTGCATGTAGATCCTATAAAATTGTGTGATCATGTATAAGGTGCATAGTTTGTTGATTTGAATCAATAATCAAATCAGGTTTTTTAGAAAGTCTTATTTTTTTAAGAAATACAGTAATTTTTTAAAATGAAGGGACACTAAACTCTATTTCTTACCAATTGTGTGCGCAATGTATAAAAATGTTCAATTATGTAGAATGCAAATACTTTATTAATTCCATTTTCAAAAATGAGGGGTGATAAGGTATTCCTCTTACCAAATGTGTGCACAACGTATAAAAGGGTGAGATTGTGTAGCATGTGCAAAATTTGTTTATTCCATTTATTAAATATATAACATTTTAAAAAAAATATCATGTTTTTTAAGAAATAAAGTAATTGTTTTATGAGTCACGATTTTAAAAAATGAGGGATACTATTATATTCATCTTGCTAATTGCATGAACAATGTATAAAAAGGTGCGATCATGTAGAATGTGAATACTTTGTTGATACAATTTATTAAATAAATCACGTTTTTTTTAAATTTATGAATAAAGTAATTTTTTTAGATGTTGTGTTTTCTTAAAATGATGGGTATTACACTATTGCTCTTACCAATTGTGTGTGCAACCTATAAAAATTAGTTATCAAGTATAATTTTGATACTTTGTTTAGTCAACTTGTTATTTATGATGTGGTGTTATTTAAAAACTTGTATTTTTTAAGAATTAAACTATTTGTTTTAGAAGTTGTGATTTTTAAAAATGAGGGGTACTAAACTATTCTGCTTGCCGATTTTGTACATAATCTACAAAAATGTGTGATTATGTGTATAATTGCATACTTTGTTTATTATTTTTATTAAACAAATGGGGATTTTAAAAAAATTTGTGTTCTTTAAGTAATAAAGTAATTGTTTTAGGAATCACAATTTTTAAAAAATGAGTGATAGTAAGTTATTCCTCCTAACAATTGAGTGCACAATCTATAAAATGGTGTGACAATAAAGAATGTGTATACCTTGTTTATTTGATTTATTAAAAAAATGATGTTTTTAAAATTCTTGTTGTTAAAGACATAAAGTCATGATTTTTAAAAAGAAGGGTTACTAAGCTCTTCATCATGTTTTTAAATCATGTTTTTAAGTAATAAATTAATGTTTTTAGAAGTTGTGATGTTTAAAAAAGTGGTACTAAGCTCTTCATGTTTACAATTGTGTGCACAATATATTTGAAGGTTTGATTATGTAGAAATGTGCATACTTTGTTAAGTTCATTTAATACAAAAATGGAGTTTGATAAAAAGACATGTTTTTTAAGAAATAACGTAATTTTCCATAGAAAACATGATTTTAAAAGAAAATAGGGGTACTAATATGTTAATCATACCAATTGTGAGCACAATGTATAAAAATGTGTGATCATGTAGAATTTGCATACTTTTTTGGTCCAGATTATTAAACAAATGACATTTTCAAAAGTCATGTTTTTAAAGAAATACAATAATTTTTTCTAAAGTCATGATTTTAGAGAACATGGAATTAAGTTATTTCTCTTTCCAATCACATGTGGAATCTATAAAAATGTGCAATCATGTAGAATGTGCAAAATTTATTTAATAGATTTATTAAACAAATGACATTTTTTCAAAGTATTGTTTTTAAAAAATAAAGTGTTTATTTAGAAATCATAATTTTCTAAAACAAGGTCCACTTAGCTCTTTTCTTTGTTGATTCTATTTATTAAGCGAATGGCATTTTTTAAATGTCTTTTTTTTTAAATAATTTTTTTAGAGGACGTGATTGTTAAAAAGAGTTAATCCTCTTACCAATTGCATGAAAAATTTATAAAAACATGTGATCATGTAGAATTTCCATACTATGTGGATTCGATTTATTAAGTAAATGGTGTTTTGAAAGCCATGTATTTTAAGAGATAAAAAAAAAAATTTAGAAGTCTTAAAATTTATAAATTAGGGGTACCAATCTATTCCTCTTATGAATTTCATCTCCAAGCTATAAAAACCTCTGATTGTGTAGAAAGTGCATACTTTGTTTATTTCGTTTATTAAAGAAATGAATTTTTTTAAATGTCTTGGTTTTTAAGAAATAAACTATTTTTTTAGAAGTTGTGATTTTTGAAAATGAGGGTACTAATCTCTTCCTTTTACAAGTTTTCCATATAATGTATGAAAATGTGTGATTTTGTATACTGTGCATACTTTGTTTATTCGATTGATTAAAGAACTCATATTTTTATAAAACTCATATTTTTAACAAATAAAGTAATTTATTTAGAAGTCCTTCTTTTTAAAAATGAGTGGTAGTAAGTTATTTCGCTTACCAATTGTGTGCACAACCTATAAAAGCATGTGATAATGTAGAATGCACAAAATTGGTTTATTTAATTTGTTAAATAAATGATGTTTCTAAAAAAGTCTTTTTTAGGAAATAATGTATTTTTTTAAAAGCTGTGACTTTTAATAATGTGGGGTACTAAACTCTTCCTTTTACCAATTGTCTCCACAATGTATAGAAATGTGTGATTATGTAGAATGTGCATACTTTGTTTATTTGATTTATTAAAGAAATGTCAATTTGTTTTTAAATCATGTTTTTTAAGAAATAAAGTATTTAAAAAAAAACACGATTTTACAAAAACAAGGGTACTAAGATATTCCTAACAACAATTATGTGCACAATGTATAAAAAGGTGCGATCATGCAGTATGTGAATATTTTGTTGATTCGAATTGTTAAACAAGTGTATTTTTTTAAAAGTCATGTTTAAAAAAAAATTAGTTTTAGAAGTTGAGATTTTTTAAAACAAGCGATATGAATATAGTCCTCTTACCAATTGTGTGTGCAACCTATAAAAATGTGTGATCATGTAGAATCTTCTTACTTTGTTTATTCGATTTAGTAAACAAATGGCATTTCTTAAAAATACTTGTTTTTTTAGGAAATAATCTAATTTGTTTAGAAGTTGTGATTTTTAAAAACGATGGGTACTAAGTTGTTCCTCTAAACAAAAGCATGCAAAATGCATAAAATGTTGAATTATGTAAAATGTGCGTACTTGTCCTATTTGATTGGTTAAACAAATGCATTTTTTAAGAAAGAAAGGAAAAAAATCGAAGTCATGATTTTTAGAAACAAGGGGTACTAATCTCTTCCTAATAAATATTATGTGCGCAATGTATAAAACTATTGGATTATGAAGAATCCGCATACTTTTTTTATTCAAATTATTAAACAACTGGTGTTGTTTTAAAAATTCTTGTTTTTAAGAAGCAAAGATTTTTTTTAGAGAACACAATTTATAAAAATGAGGGGTACAAAGCTATTCCTCTTGAAAATTGCATGCACAACTTATAAAATTGTGTGATCATGTAGAAGGTGCATACTCTATTGATTTGAATCAATAAACAAATTTTTTTTTTTAGAAAGTCTTATTTTTTAAGAAATAAAATAATTTCTTAGAATACATGAATTTTTTTAAGGGACACTAAGTTCTAACTCTTACCAATTGCATGTGAAATGTATAAAAAGGTTACGATATGTAGAATGCATATACTTTAATGATTCCATTTGTTAAATAAATGACATTTTTGAAAATGCCATTTTGAAAAATGATGGGTGCTAAGATATTCCTCATACCAATTGTTTTCACAATGTATAAACAAGTGAGATTGTGATGCATGTGCAAAATTTGCTTATTCCATTTATTAAATATATAACATTTTTTTTAAAATCATGTTTAAAAAAAAAATAAAGTAATTGTTTTATGAGTAATGATTTTGAAAAATGAGGAATAGTAATAATATATCCCTCTTACTAATTGCATGAACAATGTATAAAAAGCTATGATCATGTAGAATGCGAATACTTTTTTATTCAATTTATTAAAAAAATGGCGTTTTTAAAAAAATCTTGCTTTTTATGTATACAATAATTTTTTTAGATGTTGTGATTTTTTAAAATGTGCGGTACTCCGCTATTTCTCTTACCAATTGTGTGTGCAACCTATAGAAATTTGTGATCAAGTGTAATTTTCATACTTTGTTTATTCAACTTTTAAATTAAATGGCGTTATTTAAAAACTTTTATTTTTTAAGAATTAAAGTATTTGTTTTAGAAGTCATCATTTTTAAAAATGTGCGTACTAAACTATTCAAATTACCAATTTTGTGCCCAATGTACAAAAAGGTGTGATTATGGATAAAATTTCATACTTTGTTTATTCAATTTATTAAACAAATGGGGTTTTTTAAAAATATGTGTTTTTTAAGAAATAAGTTATTATTTTAGAAATCATGATTTTAAAAAAATCAGTGATAATAAGTTATTTATCCTAACAATTGAGTGCACAACCTATTAAATGATGTGATAATGTAGAATGTGCATACTTTGCTTATTTGATTTATTAATCAATTTTCTTTTAAAGTCTTGTTTATAAAGAGATAAAGTAATGTTTTTCAAAGTCATGATTTTTAAAAAGAAGGTGTACTAAGCTCTTCCTCTTACCATCTATGTGGGGAGTGTATTGAAAGGTGTTAATATGTAGAATGTGCATACTTTGTTTATTTGATTTATTTAAGAAATGCTATCTTTTTAAAATTATATTGTTTAAGAAATAAAGGAAGGTTTTTAGAAGTCATGATTTTTAAAAGAAGTGGTACTATGTTGTTCATGTTTACAATTTTTTGCACAATGTATTTAAAGGTTAGGATATCTATAAATGTGTAATATCCCGCCTTGTATACCATAAATATGTGTCATTATGAATGTATAACGTACTCATTTTTTGGTGAGGAGCTCAAGGCCAAGGCCCCATCAGTAAAACCATGTAATTAATGCTATCTAAGTTCCTAAGTTGTAGACTTAGGAGCTTAAGACATAGACATAGCTTAAACGACGGTCAACTAAGCCCACAAGGGCTAAAAATGAATAGTTAAAAGAGCCACAATTGATACCTTAGTCTCATGTATCATTTGGGTTATGGAAGCACTAGAAATAAGGTCAGCCCTATAAGGGATTCCTACTCAGGAGTGACAATCCCAAATAGGATACCATAGCCCACTTACTTAAACCTATTGTGATTAAGCCACGATAGAGGGAATTGCAATTATATAACACCAACAAAAAGGCGTAAGGAAGTTAAAAGCTTTAAAAAAATTTAAGCAAGGAAATGAACCTAAGGAGCTAATTGTTGAGGGTCTATATGTTATAGTCACCTTAACATAGGATTATATCATCAGCGGGCTTAATAATTTGGTGACATACCATCTACTGAGACTAATTATATGCTTGACATATATCTTATATATATCTTATACAAAGTTAAGATGTATATATATATATATTAAGTGGTGATAGGGAAATACCTATATTTTGGTGGGAATGATAAGTGAAAACGGTTTAATTATATTCCTTAAGGAAGATATTATAAACAAAGTAATGTTACCTAAGAAAATACATTATTCCTTTATGTGTACTCGTGCCCTTGAGGTAGTTTTCTGACTGCGTGATTGATGGCAAGACTGAGGGAGTCATGCCTGAGCAAAGTGAGTGGCAGATTTGCTGCCTTGACTTGTGGGAATTGGGGGCATCTTAGGGAGAGAACCGTTCTCCTTTGGTTATAAAATAAGCTACGAAGTTCATCCAATGGGGGAAAAAGGGGGCAATCTGATCTCTGTGTTTTTCCAGAGGGGGATCACTGTATGTTATGAGGAATGGAATTGATCAACGGATGAGGGAAACATAGCCTGGGAAAATCACCTTGGGAGTTACACTGTCGTTAGATCTGGAAAGTTTGGTATACAGTTCGGTGGAGGGACATTTGACTGGGGCAGATTTCGATGGAACATGCTGCGATCTGGAATACGCGACTAGGCATGCCCTTAAGTAGTCTCCACCCTCCATGAAGGTAACTATGAGAACTTCCTTCTCGATATTTTGGAAGAGCGATCTAACCTTTAGCTCGACGGCCTGTTGATCCAGGCTTTTACTTGGTATTCTGCGTTGTCATACAGCCCAATATTTTATTGTGAATTGGGTTACATGTTATCGCTGGGGTCTAAAGCATAAAGGGAATGGATGCCTTCGCTTGTATTTCATATATATTTGGATTTGGTTGCATACGTTTTTATATTACAGATTTGGATCATGTATGTTACCTTTCTATCCCTTTATGGAACTAGTTTATGGAAAACCTTATACGGATAGTGATTCTTTGATACCCTTGAAAATCTATGTATTTTAATAGGTATGCATGCATTGAACAGATCGGAGGTTTAGGATACTTAGATCTTCTCATTTGCACGATATTGAGATCGGCGGCTTCATAACCTGGGTTTGATTTAGGAATAGGCCGATATCTAAAATCGTTTCGACTAAGCTGCTGGTTTTTGTGTTGTATTTTATCTGTTAATGTCAAGGTTTGCCTTACGCCTACAACCTTACCTAGAGTATGTTTTGCGCCTTCCATGAAGTGTTGCGGTATTGACCTCGAATGAACCCGTATAAAATGTTTGTTAACTTATGAATTGGTAAAAAACCAAATCTCTACATCTGCAATTGAGATATGCATCTAAATTCCATAATGTCTAAATTCCATAATGTCTCCCAATTATCAGTAATAAATGTTTGTGTAGGGATTTGTACCTTAAATTTCGTGCATAGAATATAGTGTCGAACGATGACCTTGGTGGAATGTCTATGAATGTGATTGTGCATATTCATGATTTTCCAATGCTACCGGTTTTGACCTGGTATGCATTTTTGAATAGTAATATTTATTTCCTTTCAATGATTAGAGTGCATATGTTAGGAACAACCTGCTCAAAAATGTGGTATCCCTTTCCTGTTCCATTGGTATGATCATAATTATATGATTGGTACAATTATGAACCAAACTCGCTTCCGAATATACTTGCATTACCCATGATTTGACGGGAAGTCATGGTATAATCCCACATATAGAACCCGATCACTGCGTATTGCCACCTCTAGAACCCAATCGCTGCATCCGGGCGATGCATTGGATTTAGAATATGGATCAAACATATCCAAGTTTACGCTTGGTTTTGATTCAGACCTAGCATCAAGTTCACTGGTATGCGTAGAATTAAGTACCTTATGGTAAGTTTAGATCGTGGTGTATTTCTATAGCTAGAATTCGGTCGGTGTGTTGCATTTAAGTATGCGTTTGACATTCCAGGTTTACGTGTGGGTTTTTCACTGTAGCTCCAGCATCAACCCTAGATGCGATGGTCCAATAGATTTAACCCAGGGATGTAATCCACCAGCCACATTTTGGATCCGCCTTTAAACCCCAATTTTCGATCTTGTATAGATCAACCCCTGGACACGTGTTCCTCACCCACGATTTGGAGCTGTGATTCACCTCCTGTTCCCTCTTTAAAATTTATGATTTGGTATAATTATCTTCTGTATGCGCTAGTCATCATATACGTTTCGAACCTGCCCTGGAAATGGGTTTCAAATGTGTGATCTAGATTGGGTTATAGATAATTGTATATGCCAAGTGATGACCCCTTGTTGTCTTATACATCTGTTTTTATTAAAAAGGCAATAGGCAGCAAAATGACTCAGATCATAGTTATCTGGAATTTCATACTTTTTTATGTGGATGAATTAGTTTGAACATAGACCCAACTTTGTTGATTTGGGTATGTCTGGATTAGGATTTAATCCTAAGCTTCTGTTAAACGTGTTCATTTGATTCAAATGATAGGAATAAAGGAATACTCTGTGAGAAGGAGTCCTTGAAATGTAAACCAAATGTTTGTAGGCCAACATAGTTGTTGCTGAATGTAACCAACTCTTTTGAGAAATATTTTACATGATGCGATAGATTGGTGGATGTAACCCCGAGTTTGGGGCGAACCACTTACATTGGGGTCTCTTTGTTATTGTGTCTAATGTTATTTTCCTTGCATATGCTTGCAAGGTTGTGAATAATAATGGAATGTTGAGAACCTTCAATAATTACATTAAGATACTAACACCAACTAAACTAACATATTATGGATTAGAGATTTTGTAAGGTATGCTATGGTTTAGTTAAGAGTTTTCACGGTATTATTTACTTTGAATTGTGTTTTACAATGGGTACCTTACGAATTGATATTTTAAGGCTAGACATAAGTATTTAAATTGGAAAGTATTACATGTACGACATTAGGTCATGAAGTTTATGACTCTCGTTATAAGAATTGGTAAGAATACCATGTTATAGTTTCAAATTAAAGTTTCCGAAGAAAGGCTAAGCCTATAGATGGTTATAAAGAAAATGCATAAAGGATTTTCCTTGGTTTATGGATGTACACAAATTTGTGTGTGTTATAAGTAATTTAACAATGATGTAGCTATATCTTCAAGGCAAGATTATGATGATATTTATGAAAGTAGCAATGGTTTAGTACTCATATCAAGAGGATAAGGTGTCTTAGGAAAAAGATCACTCTCGTTTTTGTCTAGGAGTTGTTACATTCTCGTTTTTGCTGGCATATTCATTAGAGGGTTATGTTTGAGGAATTGGTTATTATTTTTCTCATTACATTAACACGGTGGGATATTGTGATGGAATATTTCAATAAACTCTCCTTGTATCGAAGGAAAAAAGCTACGATGATTGAAAAAGCTACGATGATTGTTAAGTAATTAACGAGAAAGAAAAATTACCACATTTTTCTTACATACTACATTGAGGTATTTGGGGGTCTATTACAAAATGTGCATACTTTGTTATGTTATTTTATTAAAAAAATGGAGATTGATTAAAACTCATGTTTTTCAAAAATAACATAATTTTCCATAGAAAACATGATTTTAAAAAAATAGGGGTACTTAATAGCATGCACAAATGCATAAAATGTTGAATTATATAAAATTTGCATACCTTTTCTATTTGATTGGTTAAACAAATGATTTTTTTTAATTCATGGTTTTTAACAAAGAAAGGAATAAAATCTTAAGTCATGATTTTTCGAAACAAGGGGTACTTTTCTTTTCCTCATACAAATTCTGTGTGCAATATATAAAACAATTTCATTCTGAAGAATGTTTATACTTTGTCGATTCGAATTATTAAATAAATGTTTTTTTTTTTAAGTCTTGTTTTTAAGAAGCAAAAAATTTATTTCATTTATTAAACAAATGGTGTTTTTTAAAAAGTCCTGTTTTTTAGGAAATAATGTAATTTTTTTACAAGTCATTACTTTTTAAGTAGTGGGGTACTGAAATCTTCCTCTTACCAATTGTGTGCACAATGTATAGAAAGATGTGATTATGTAGAATGTGCATACTCTGTTTATTTGATTTATTTAATGTAATGCCCCATATTAATATAAGTGCTTTTATTTAATTAAAAATAAACAATGCTATCATTCCGATTAGTAAGTGCTTTTATTTTAAACAAAGCTATCATTCCGAGCAATTAATCATGAGACTACAATTAATTAATTGTTGGTTAATAATATTAATTATTATTTTACTTCTATATTATTTCATATTATTAAGGTTAATTATTAAGTATTTATTATTTAGTTGTTAATAAATAATAATTAACAAAATTATGATTATCATTACCTTGCCGCTCACTATAAAACTTAAGTAAACCACAATGTAAAATTCTAGGACATTCGGTTAGGGTTGGGTAACACATACCATTTAAGAAAAATAACACATGTCAAACAAAAATTTAACTACACTGCCCAAGAATAGAATAACATAAATTAATGAAAGGGGCGGTGGAAGAAGGAAGGCGGTGGGGGAAGGAGGTATAAGGAGGGGGATTTTGGGGATTTCGGGGAGAGGATGGTCGGGAAAAGTTTGAGAGAATAATAGAGACTCGGCATGAGGAGAAGGGAGAGGAAAAACTTGAGGAGGGGGACAACTCAAGGACAATAATATCTGTAAATGACTAAGACTGAGAAGAAAAGAATGGAGAGGAAGATGCTCTCGGTATTATTGGTCTGTGGGCTCGGGGGCTAGGAAACCCATGGGTTTCCTAGGGCCAGCACATGATGAGAGCTGGTCGGCAGGGTGGCACATCATTTTTTTAATCAAGGCTTGGATGGAAAGGTGGAAGAGGAAGGAGCCTACAAGGTCTACAGCAAATTTTGGATCTACTAAAACCACTAGTTCGGGTATTTAAATTTCAGGTATGTAGATACTAAATTCATGCATGCTATTATGGTCTAATTTATAAAAGAAAAATTCATGAAGTTATCATCATGTACCTCTCGTATTTTTACTTTAATACGTTTACAGTTCATATTTGCACATTCATATGTTGTAATATGATTAAAAGTCTTGATTTTATTAAAAACTAACTCGGAATGAGCTTAAGATAGAGAACATCTCAGACAGTGCTCTACCGGTTAGGCAGACCACTATAGAATGGTATCAGAGCTAAGTTCCAAATCTGGAACCAGAGGGCTCGCAATTGATATTCTGGAATGAAAAAAAAAAAAACATAAATAATGAAATTAATTTTTAGAGTTGTACAATAAGAAATTATGTGAGCATGCTATGATTGTTGGGATTATTTAGTCTAGCCTAATCGCAAGCATTTCTTTGAACAAAAGGGCTTCCCTGCAAACAAAATAGAATCAATGAAGAATTCATATATATAAAATGTATGTACATATGTATGTACTTAAAACTGATATAGAATGTAAACATTATAATATCTAAAATACACGACTCGTTATATGCTCTAAGTAACCTCCTACCCTATCTAAGCAGGTCCTATAGGTGGTTAATGAGGATATATACAAGAAGTACATTTAGGTCACTTTCGCACCTCTCAAGGGTATTAGCTGTAATAGGATATTTATTTAGAGCACTTTATGCAGCCGAGGGGCGGTCTTATTGTAAAACCTACCCCCTCATTTAGCAGTGTAAGAAACGAACGAGACTGGAACCCGAACCAATTGGTGTAGAGACTAATATCCAAAATACTGGTGCGCAACCATAATGAAGAGAGAACCTAATACTATACAGTTTCTTGAAGAGTCGAATTCACCGAATTATTACATAATGATCAATTCCCTGAATTTTTATTACGTAAGAACAGTCAAAATTCCGGATCAAATGAGGGTTTAAGGAAGAATAACACCCCAAGGGAAAACAAAGAGTTCTTATCAACTGTAATGAATTCGCGATCCCAGGCCTTGATTTCATCCTTGGTAAAGAGCTGGCTTCTCGTCTGCGTGCTTATGAGCCTCGTGGAATAGCGGTGGCAGCGCCAAACTATTGCAGCAAGAAAAGAGATGCCATTAAGCAAGAAACCTATTTTTTTAGTGGAGAGCAAGAAATTTTTTTTCCATTTGAGACCAAACTGGACTCAGCTATTATCTGGGTTTGATTACCTCGGCTTCCTCTTGAATATTGGCGACCGTACATCCTCCACAGAGTAGCTGCTCTGATTGAAAAAGCGGTGCGGTGAAGCTAAACGAGCATACAGAAAAGTGAACTAGAGTTGTTATGCAAAAATTTGCGTAGAAATGGAAAAAAAATCCCCTATATATATATATATATATATATATATATATATATATATATATATCATAAAACTGAAAATCACGAAAATAAACCATGACCTTCTTTAATACCTTCATTATGATTAATCAAAGAGGCAAAGATAGAATAAAAGGTCAGTCCGGTCGATAAAACATAAAAGGCTGTCTCTTTCTCCCTCAACTTTTACAGAAGATCCTATCCGCCCGGTAGCAAGCTTGAAAAGAGACTTCCTTTATAAGATAGAGAGATTAAGGTAGGCAAAGACCAATAATAGGCATATTTATTATATCACCGCTCGCGTTGTATTAGAATATTTTTTTGAGGGCGACTTAAGGTGAAAGAGACAAGGAAACAGCGCCCCTCGACCAATTTCTTGATTGTCTGTGATTCGAATGCGACGGCCTCATTGACTTCGAACAATTCGCCATCAGAGCTCTTCAAAGTCACCTTTGATTCCATGGCCATGGCTACGTGCTGGTCAGAAGAAAAAAAAATATAAATAAATAAATTAATTAAATAACAGACTGCACTGAAAATAAATATATCGCTGCACTGAAACTTTCAACTTTGAAGCCTCTGCCGTGTAAGAAAGATAAGGAGATCGATAATGGTGGGCAAGGGAGTTAGCAGTCGAGTAAGCGCTCTTTTGTGCTGGTGCTGCTCGTTATAAGCATTGCGATGCTGCAGGTGGGAGTGGCAGAAGGCCGAATGTGCAAAACACCTAGCGCCAAGCACACAAGAATACATCACTTTGTTCCTGATTGATACTGAAATACAAATTAATCACTGCTTAT